>CAUYUJ010018562.1:120990-201220 GCA_963575745.1 Prorocentrum cordatum
AGGCTCGAAGACCTGCGGCGGCCTTCTTCGCGCTCGCCGCGTTCTTCTTCTGCTGCTGGTGGCGGCCAGCCGCGCGGCATCGCGATGCTGCAGGGGGCAGATGGTGCCCGCGTGGTGCGGGAGACCAGTGCCCAGGCGCTGGCAGAGCTCCCGGCAGTCACTGCCAGGTGGGCGGACGCCAGAGAGGGGGCCATCGAATGCATGGCTCAGGCCTTGCAGAGGTGGCCGCGGGCCCTGGAGGTGCCAGCCTCGCGCTGGCTGGAGGTCTCTCTGGAGACGCTCCTGGAGCGGGCCATCCAGGTGGCGCGCCGAGAAGCTGGGGTCGGAGGTAGATGCTACATAGGATCTACTTCCGACCCCGGCTGGCGCTGGGAGGGCGGCTGGTACCTCGTCGCGCCGGGCGACGACGAGCGGCGGCAGCGGCGCGCGGAGGACGGCGATGAGTGGGCGTGGATGGAGGGCCATCGGCTGAACTGGCGGAGGATGGCGGTCCTCGGGTCGTGGCGCGACCAGGACACGGCCGCGTGCGAGACCGCCGCCATCAAGGCCGTGCAGGCGATCGTCCCGGCGTGGGCGCTTGTCAACAAATGCACGGATGCGCGCGGCCTCGCCATCCGCACGAACGGCTACTCGTTCGTATATATATGTTTCGATCAGCTTTTGCCTATAGCTTAGCTGTAAAAAATCATCATCATCATCATCACCATCATCACCACCACCATCAATCAGCCACCACCCGCACACGCAGCATGCTCTTGGGAGGAGGACCAGGGAAGAAGAGGTAGGAGGGAGGTAGGGAGGAGGGAGGGGGGCAGGGGAGGAGGGAGAGGTAGGGAGGAGGAGAAAGAGAAGGAGGGATGATGAGATGCCAGCGGTCAGGAGCCTCAAAGACCACGGGAGGGGATGGCCTCCAAGAGGGATGACCACCAAAAGGGCCTCAGGGGGGTGCCAGCGGCTAAGAGCCTCTAGAGGGAGGGCCTCAAGCCTCAAGGGGATGGCCTCCAAGAGGAGGAATGCCAAGAGGGCCCCAATCGGCCCATGAGCCTCCAAGAGGGCCTCAAGCAGGGCCCATCATGAGCCTCCAAGAGGGCATCCAACAAGAGAGAAAACCAAACACAATTGGTGATCCTGCAGGCCACTTTGGGCCTCATGGCCTGAAGGGCCCCCCCACTGCTGGAGGGCCCCGAGACGGCTCCAAGAGGGCCTCCAGAGAAGAAGGCCGATCCCTGCTGGTGGAACCTCCACCTGCTGTCTGTGTCCGTAGCGATCTGGTTTCCAGGAGCCGTCCGGGCAGCGGCGGCACCAGAAGGACCCCCCCCTGTCTGGGCAGCGGCGGCGCCATCATGGTGAGCACGCCTGGCTCGCCGACATCCTCCGAAGAGGCCCCGAGTCCGCAAGCGGTGGCGACAGAGACCCGCGAGACGCGGGCGGCGCGGAGCGACCTCTTCAACCACGGACCGCCTCTTCGAGAGAGCATTTGGTTCGCGCCCATCAGAATCGAGAGGAGGCCCAAGCACAGAATGGGCGCGTGCGGAGTGTGGCTGACCACGAAGAAACATCGGACCGACAACAACGACGAGGAGCAGCCCGCCACGAGCCCCGGGGTGAGGAGGGAGGAGGTCATCGTGATCGACTGATCCGCTTAGTAGGCTTCCACCAGTGCCAGGCGTGATTTAGATTCGAAGGCTTGGTTTGTTGCATGCACTGCGTGTTCGGAGGTCGGCTTGGGTCCGTGGCCGACCGACTTGGAGTGAAACGACAGGGGTGATGGGGGAGGGGAGGTGCGGGGAAGGGGGGTTGGGGGCTCTGAGGGGGGCGGGATGAGGAAGGGGTCGGGGGCTCGAGGGCTCTGAAGGGGGAAGAAGGTTTCGGGGGCTCTGAGAGTTCTGAGGGCTCTGACAACAGGGAAGGAGGGGGGGTCGGGGGCGCCCTGAGGGCTCCGAGGGGGGTCAGGGGCTCTGAGGGCTCTGAAGGGGAAGGAGGGTCGGAGACTCCGTGAGGTTGGGGGGGCTTGTGATGGGGGCTCTGAGGGGGGACATGGGGCTTGGGGGCCCTGGAGGCGCACCTCCTGACAACAAGGGGCTTCCAGGGGCTCCCTGCGGACGCTCTGGGGAAGCCCCCAGGGGGGCTCCGGGGGCGACTGGAGTCCCTGCGAAAGTTTCGAAGATGTCTCGAGCGGGGCGCCCCTCCTTCATCTCGTCGCCAGTAGTCCGACCAACAAGTCGTTTTCAGAGTCCTCGGGCGCGCGGCCCAGGTGCCACAGAAGTATGGTTGTTGGGTCCTCGCCAGACTAAGTTTCTATTTGAAGTTAACGTCGGGGGGAAGTACCGCTTACAGTTCTATGTGTGGTCAGCAGTGCTTGGAGCGCGCCAGTCGACTGATCAGCAATGACAAGCATCATAACCCATTGCGTTTTGTGCTTCTGCATAACAAATCGAATCTCCAGATTCCTGGTCATTACTTGAAGTCGGAAGCGGGCAATCGCGACTACAGCCTGGGGTGCCCGAAGTGCAGGAATGTACCAAAAGGCTGGATGGGGCGGGTTGCGTGAAACATGTTGATGAAGAGTCAGGTATTCGAGAAGGAACCCAAGAGGGTAGCAATGTATGTTGAGAAGAATGCGTGGCGCCCAATGTACATACATCTCTCGACGCCTCGCCTCCCCGCCCCCTTGATCCACCAAATTACCCACTCCCCCTCTCCCCTCCCCTCCCTCCAAGGCGGGCCGTGCCCGACCGAATGCTCACGTGTGCCGGGCCGCGCCTGGCGAAATTCTCTGTTACAATTGCTATCGCATTTCATTTAATGCGTGTTTGTGCAGACGTCAGGCTGTGGGCGGTGCCGCGCCTTCGCCGACAGCAACGACAAGGGGTTCTTCCGCAGCGTCCCGGACAACTGGGTGGTCCGCCACAGGGCCGCGTGATGGCAGGTTTTGCAGGGTGGGTTGCGCAGCTGGCCAGACAGCAAAGACACTCACGGTGGCTGCCAGCATGCTGGCATGCGGCCGCTTAGCATTCGTCGTCGTCATCGTTAGTAAAAAAAATGTGTCCAATGCCGCCTTAGAAGCCTCGGGGCCCATCTGAGAAGCCCCCTGCCTGCTGAGAAGGCTGCGCCACGCAATGGGCTTGAACCAAAATGGCCACGGACATCTTGGAGTGGAGGGAAGAAGAACAAGAAGGGAGGAGGGGGCGGTTAGGAGGAGGGGTATGAGGAGGAGTGAAAAGGAATCAGAGGGTAGTAGGAGGAGGGGATGACGAAATGAATGGTGGGTAGTAAGATGAAGCGGTTGTGTGAGTCAGAATTGTTCACGCTTCGCGAACCCCCGCCAGCCCATCCTAAATTAGCCATCTTTGCGAAATGCTCTGCTTATCGGAAGTTGCGCTCTTTGCCTGGGCACTGGAGGCCAAGCGCGAAGAAGACGACGACGACGACGACAGGAGTCAATATCAGCACTTTTGCTATCGTTCGCTCTGGGGGTGTCTTGTAAACCTCTGCAGGCCATCGTAATGTGCGACGACGACGGCTACGTCGAAACCGACGACGACATGAGTCAATATCAAGACATTTGCGATCGTTTCCTCTGGGAGCGTCTTGTTGTGACCCTCTTTTTAGAAGGGAATGGAAAAAGGAACCTGTTTAACACGCTCACGCCCTAAAGGGCTGGTGGGATTGCGGTGGCACGCGCTGCGTTCTCTGGGCGTGGGGGGTCATGCATCATGGTCAGCTGTAGGGCCCAAGGGAGCACAACTTATTGCGTTTCTCATGTCGGTTTCCTCTGATGCAACCCTGCCTAGTGCACCTCCTGATAGTATAGGGGATGATGGAAATGACGCTTTGCCGGAAGAAAGTAATAGCGCTGGCATAAGTGATGCATCCCTTCCAGACGAGCAGTCTGACCACGATTGCATGGAGAGTGAAGGGGACTCGTTGCCTGGCGATGTTGAGGAGGAGACGCGCGAAGACTTCGGGGAAGCTTTCGTGGATGGGGATGAGGAGCAGGAGGCCATGCAAGCAGCATTCCATGCCACTACGAAGGATCGTCACAGCGTGCCTCTGCCAACAGAGTGCAATTTGTTAGGTCCACATGACATTGCAGAAGTGTATTCGCCGCCAAGGCTGTTGCCAGCAGCCAGAAGACTAGGGCTGTCTGGAACCCTGTCGTGCGACATCCTGACAGGGTGGGATTTCAGTCAGACTAGCATCAAAGCTAAATTCTTCGAGTTTCTTGTTCAGCTCAACATACTGTTCATAATGATGAGCCCACCATGCACTATGTTTTCAGCGCTGCAAGCTTTATGGAATTTGAAGCGCATGAGCAGGGATGTCGTTGACAGGCGCATGAAGGAAGCGCTTGGCTTCATCGAGCATTGCATGGCACTCGCGACGACCCAAATAGAGAGATCGAATTTCTTTTGCTTCGAGCATCCAGCGTCTTCTAGTGCTTGGAAGTTGGAATGTGTTCAGGAGGTAAGTCGGCTCCCTGGGGTATTCAAGATCAAATTCGATCAATGTCAATGTGGCTTGATGACCCCGCTTGGTCGCCGTCCAATGAGGAAGCGCACAATTTTGATGTCTAATGCCCATAGCATTCGACGCAACTTCTCGAATCTCATGTGCAAAAGAGATCACGAGCATCAGCTTGTAATGAACAGTGAGTGCGGTATGAAGCTTTCTGTCTGGGCCCAAATGTATCCCCAGCCAATGATCGAAAAGCTGGTAGAGTCTGCAGCAGAGCTCAGACGTAATCGTGGAGGCTAAGCATCCACGTGCACGTTGCGCCTGCGAACTTTTGAGCAGGCCAATGGATCTGATTGCATCGTGCGCGGGCGCAGCGGTGATGTAAACATTTCCCCCCTCTTGCCCTTCCCCCCCTCCCACGATTGTTATCGTCCGCTTTCGCAATGGATTAAATCCAGAAACCCGGCAGATCGCATCGCATTGGGGGGTGGGCAATCCAGCAGATCCAGCAGATCCATCAGATCCAGCAGATCCGGCAGATCGCGTCCCACACGATTCCGGCAGATCTGCGCGGTCCCCGCGCGTGGACATCCCAACAGAACTGCTGGGAAAAATTGATTCCGGCAGATCCAATAGGGTTTGGGCCTCCCCCTCTGCCGTTGGCTTGGTGGGGCCCCGCTGCTGCCCCTCTTCCTCTTCTCATCCTCACCTATGGGGGGGGCGTGATCCAGCGCAACTGGGCGCTGTCCTGAGAGGGGGGGGGGACCTGCCAGGAAAAATTATTTCCTGCTGGTGGTGCTGGCGCGGGCACACATCCAACACATCTTACCCCCGCGATGTGAAGGGGGGGGGTTCTCTTGGATCCCTGCGGCGCCCAGGGGCACCTGCAGGAAAAAATTATTCCTGGCTGTTCTCCCCCCCCCCGCGCACCCCCCCCATGATCTGCTGTGGCGTTGTGGTGCAAGCCTTGGATGCTGCAAAACATCCTGACGCGACACTGTCTGACGCGACACTGCTGAACATCACTTCCTGGCCAAGGCCATGTTCGAAGACGGCGGCGATGAGTCTCAGTACTTCATGTCGCGCCTGGACTTGGGGGGTGTTGGTGGCGGCGGTGCTGATGATGCGGAGACCACCCCAGGGATCATGGATGTCGACACCGCCCAAGGGAATCTTGACGAGCCGGGGCTCTTGGTCAAGAAGTTGCATGAGGAGTTCGAGCCCATGGTGTGCGAGATGGGGGGGCCACGTAAATACATCATGAGTGTCTTGGATGGGGTTCAACAGCAGGGGAAGTTTGCCGAGTGGTGCTGGACCGCTGAGGGGAGGGACTGATGCATGGTAGGATGTGTTTTGTATTGTCCCACTCATTTGCATTCCCCGACCCGCTGCCCACTCATCCCCGTTACCCCTACCCGCAGGAGCGAACACCCACCCGCCATTTGACAGTCAGACAACAGGCGCAACGCATAACATGAGCAAACAGATTGTGTTTCTATAGTTTATGTGGTGGTACCAGCAGTGGGAAGATAGTAACATATAGGTAGCACCCCTACACTATAACGAGTCTGCGTTACTTGTGGAGTGGGTGCAGCTACCTATCAGCTCTCCCATGTGGGTTGCATGTGGATGCCTTTGGTCGTTGAGGTGATTGCACCACTCTTGCGTCTATCTAGCGCGCCATGTTAACATTCGTTTGCATGGCGAATCTAATCTGCTGAGTTTTCCCTTGTCGGCGCTGCCTTGAGGAATACGTTCCCGGAGAAGGATGACGCCTTCTATTGCCATGGCACAGACATCCCCACGGTGAAGGATGAGGAAGAGTTGAAAACGTCTTCTGAAAGCATCAGCTCGGTGCACGTGGCCGCATTGGGATACATGGACTCAGTATCCTTGAAGCCGCCGCCGGGCACGCAGAAATTCAGCAAGTTGCTCGACCAGATGTGCGTGGACGGGTTCGTCACAGGCTCAGAGCCATTGTACATCACGATGCCACAGGAGCTGTCAGACTTGCCCCTTCCGCGCTTCTGGTCCAACCCTCGTAATCAGGCTGAGATAGTGGCGAAATCCATGCTGCTTGCGTCTCAATTCGTGGATATGTGTACATAGATACATATATATGATTGGTGGGAGGAGGAAGAGGAGGGAGGAGGGAGAAGGAGAAGGAGGAGGAGGAGGGAGGCCGAGGAGGAGGCAGGAGGGAGGATGAGGAGGAGGAGGAGAAGGAGGAGGAGGAGAGGAGGGAAGAGGAAGAGGGATGATGATGAGGAGGAGGAAAAGGAGGAGGGAGGAGGATTTCCAGCCCGCGGCGTGATGTCTTATGTACACTGCTCGCCATAGTGGTGGCAATAGTATCCAGGGACCCGGGGGAATTGAAAAACATGTTGGCAGGGCGAGACTTGGGGCCTTTCCTTAAAAGACCATCTAGGCAATAGAAACGCTTGAAACAATTTGTGACCACATTGAGGCTTTAACGCTGGGGACGGCATCTCTCGGCTACATCAAGGGGAACGCGCGCACGGCCACGTTGATTTCGATCCTCGTGTGGTTGTGGGACCACGATGTTGACATCAAGACTGTTCACCCGAAGTTTTACGAGTCTGTCCGCGAGATACGCGTGGTCAGGTTCGAGTGCGCCTCCCTTTTGAGCCAGGCGCTCCTCAACATGAAGTTTTCTGTGCGCGGGAGCATACGAACCTCCAACAACATTATCCAGTGCACCATCATGATTAAGAACCTTGCCAATGCCAACGCGTGCGGCCCCACTGAGTTCGTGAAGAAGTGGAACCAGCAGTCGGGCCAACAGCACAAGTTCACTGCCAAGAGGGTGACGAGCCTCAAGCTGTTGTTCGAGACTGCGCCCCCAGGAGCGCTTCAATCAATTCTTGCCCACGTGGAGGACTGGTGGGTGTTTTCGAATGCCCTCCCACGCCATAAGTGTAGTAACACGAGGAGTTGTAGCAGTAGGAGCAGCAGCAGGAGCAGCAGCAATAGTATTCGTAGTAAGTTGTAGTAGTAGTAGTAGTAGTAGTAGTAGTAGTAGTAGTAGTAGTAGTAGTAGTAGTAGTATTGGTAGTAGTAGTAGTAGTAGTAGTAGTAGTAGTAATAGTAGTAAGTAGTAGTTGTTGTTGTAGTAGGAGGATTAGTTGTAGTAATCGTAGTCGGAGTGGTAGTCGTCGTGAGGCAACGTCTGACACTTGCTCGCTCCCCACATTTCAGACGACTGGTGCGTGGCAGAGGGGGGGAGGGGAAACAGTAGACGTGTGCATGCTTATTCAAATTAGCTTTTCAAACCCATAACCTTGGTCAATAGCTTTGATATGTAGCTCTTGGGGCACCATGCGCAGAATTGTCTTTTTGAGTAATCCAACGTGCTCTGTCAGGAGCACGGCTGGGAGAACTGCTGCTGGAGCGACGACAACCTGTCGAACAAGAAACTGTACCCGGACCACACATTCTCCACCGGCTCCAAGAAGAACTGGGCTGGGCGCCTCAGGACTTCAGCAGAGAGCATGCTACTGGCCGTGCAACGCGCGCACACCGTGCACAATATGAAGCCGTCCTTCATGCGGAGGAAGTTTGACAACACGATGGTGGAGACCATCAGCATGCGCGCCGCGTTCGTATTATCGGTCGCAGCCGAGTTCACGAGCTGTACCCCTGTGCCGGAGGAGCAGGCGCGCAAGGACTTCGTTGACTCATGGGCGAAGGGTTCGGAGCAGATCGATATGGAGTTGTCCAGCGTGCTCGCTGAGATGCCAGAGGACAGTGGTACCAAACTTCATGTAACAGTATAAAAAATAAGAAACTCAACACATACTTGTTTGATTATGCATACATGTTTGAGTCAGGACTTCGACCCATGCAAGCACATCCCATCGCTGAAAAACCTGTTGGACATGCACATTTTCCAGGCGCCTATGGGAAATGACGAGGGTAAGAAGGAGCAGCTGCACATTGACGAGTTCCAGCTGTGGAGCCGCCAGAGCGAGTTTGATGTCCGCGCGTTCCAGACGTGGCGCAAGAAGATCAACATCGAGGTCGGCTCCAGGAAGGCCAGAGAGCAGGAGATGAAGATGGAGAGGCACAACCAATGCAAGCAGGCCGCGGACACCTTCCTCCGGAGCTGTGTCAAGCTCACCTGTCAGACGCAGCCAGAGAAGCTCGTCGCAGAGCTGATCGACTGGAAGCGTGGCCAGATTGCTGCGCGGACTGGGTGCGCAAACATCCCACACGTGGCAGGGCTAAAAACATACCGATACCACCCGCAATAATGGTGACACAATAATGTGAAGAGGGTGACGATGACGACGATGGTAACTACGATATGGGCGAATGTGATAGGGTGAATGATGATGATGAGGGGGAGGAGAAGGAGGAGGAGGAGGAGGAGGAGGAGGAGGATGGGAACAGGAGGGCGGAATAATATAGGATAGTGAATAGCAATATCAGTAGCAGTTACACCAGAAGCGTGAACAACAAACATTACGAGAAGCAGGATGTCGGTGGGCGTGATGCAGTGAGCTGCGCTCTGCCAGGTCTTGGTTGGGCAGATAGCCTAAGGGGCCCCCGCTGGAACTCCAACAACACTGGAAGTAAACGTTTGCCCCCCTGGCCTCCTACAGAACCCCGTGCGTCCTACGAAAGAGCGTTGAAACATATAGGAGGAAGAGGAGGAGGAGGAGAAGGAGGAGGAGGAGGAGGAGGAGGGGGAGGAGGAGGAGGATGAGGAGGGAGAAGGGGGAACTGGAGGAGGAGGAGGAGGAGAAGGCTTTTTGGTTTTCCCAGGTGCTGTTAACGAACTGGTCAGCTCCATGCCGCATCACCGAGGTGCAGTTCAACAACCATATCCACGTCATGGCCTGGGCGGTGGCTGAGTCTCCAGATTCGGCTGGCGTTGTGATGATGCCGACCTGGGCGTATGGCCATGGCAAGTTGGCCCTTGAGGAAAACAAGGCCATGAAAAAACTGACAGAGGCAGGCGTGTTCAATGTTGACTACAACTTCGTGGCGGTGTTCAAAGACCAGATAGACCCTCGCGATGGCCGACCGATGATCCACCCAGGCCGCATCGTGCTGCCAAACACAATCAGCCCGAACAAGCATCCTTTCTTCTCGAGCGAGCTCTTGAAGACCAGGAAGACGCCAGAGGTCGCGCAACTTAACAGCCGCCTCTTGAAAGCCATGGAGGACCTCAACCCGAATAGCCTGCCTACCAGCATCAATGCGGCCAACACCGCCATCCATGGAGCTGCCAAGTACTCGCAGATAGGCCCGGACGCGTGTGGCGTCATCATTGCCGAGCTCGTGAAGGGCTCTGGCGTTGCTAACTCCGCTGCCATCTTGTGCGTTGACTTGGTCGCGGACGTGGGGGACTGGCTCTTCGGGTTCATCAACACCAGGCGGACGTACAGTACATCGATGTTCTACTTCGGCATTACCTCGAACCAGGTCGAATTGGATTGGCTGGAGGCCCACGCCAGGGATGAGATGACCAGGAAGTTCTCTTTGGGCGAGATCCCGCTCCCCGGCGGCATGAAGTTGAAGGACCCTTAAAGGGAACATGTTAATAATATTCCTCCCTGCTTAAGGGGAAATAATGATGGCCATGACGACGGAGGAGGGGCAGGATGATCTGGTTGAGCAAAACAGGCTACAGAAGCAGAGGAGAGTGAAGGAGGGGGGGGAGGGGGTGGGGGGAGGAGAGGGGCAAGGAGGGCGAGGGGGAGGAGGAGAGGGGCAAGGAGGGTAAGGAGGAAGAGGAGGAGGCGGAGGAGGAGGAGGAGGACAGACAGACAGACAGAAGGGCTGTCCTCGCTTGCCGGCGCCGCGCCGGCGGCCACGAGCAAGACCACGACGACGCCGCCGAGGCAGAGGGCACCCCGCCCGCGCCCGCCCCAAATAATCACCATCAGGAGCCCCATGCAGTTCCAGGACCCCCCAGGGACGCACGTGGTGGACTCCTAATGGGGCCCTCCTAGGGAGTTCCAGAGAGCCCGAAGGAGCATTTAAAGGAGGCCCAAGTAGCCACAGAGAGCCCCAGAGAGCCCCAAGCAATTCCAGAAAGCCCATGGTAGACTTTGCCACCTCCACCCAGTGGTGGAGGAGGATGAGCAGGGGGAGGATGAGGAGTGAATCGGATAACGATGTCACTACTATGCAACTTTAGATCGCACCCCATAGGAGGTCACCCCTGCTGAAACGGACATGCCGGCGATACCGACGCTGCATCAGTTGGTCATCGGGGGCGCCAACAAGGATCTTGATCAATTCCTCTCTCTCACACTCTATGTCCCCTCCCATCCCTCGTCGAACCCCATCCCCCACCTCCTCTGCCCTCGCCGCACCCTCCTCCATCTTAGGACAAGCTGTACATTCACAAATCGATGGTCACAAAGTGGCTCAGCATCCCCACAGTGTCTGCGGGATTCCAAGCGTGGCTGGACACCTTCACTGAGCAGGGGTATCTTATCATGGACGAGGAGGCTCAGAAGCAGGAGGCCGAAACCAAGAAGCGGGGCAACAACCCCACTCCCGAGGAGAACTCCTGCCCCTCGCCGGTCAAGAAGGCCAAGGTGGGTAGGGGGCTCCTGCGCCCTCAATCGGTCAGTCAGTCAGCAGTCAGGCAGTCCTCCTCCTCCTCGAGCCTCCTGCTCTTCCACACCCTGCTGTTGCAGACGCTGTTGCTGTATCTGTTGCTGCTCGTCCTCCTTCCTCGTCCTCACGTTATTCCTATTCTTCTCTCTGGTCCAGTTCCTTCTCTTCATCATCATCCCCTTCTGCCCTCTCCTCCTCTTAATGCTACTGCTCCCCCTCCCTCCCCGCCCGCCCCTCCCTCCCTCTGTCCCTCATCCTATCCTTCGTCAAAGGTCCTCACCCTATCCTCTGTCCATCATCCTATCCTCTGTCCTTCATCCTATCCTATCCTCTGTCCCTCTGACCCTCATCCTGTCCCTCTGTCCCTTTGTCCCTCCTCCCCCTCCCTCCCTTCCTCTCCGCGACGACGACGACGAAGGGTCAAGGGACCCTTCGTCATCGTCGTCGTCGTCGGCGGCGGCTCGTCGTCGTCGGGGAAGGGGAACGAGGAGGCAGGATGAGGATCGATGAGCGAGGAGAACACCGACAAGGGAGGGAGGAGGAGGAGGAGGAGGAGGAGGAGGATGAGGAGGAGGAAGACGATGAGGACCATGGTGACCGTGATGATGGTAATGGATGATATCAAAATCTTTGGAGAGAGAAGAGAGAGAGAGAGAGAGAGAGAGAGAAACAAGGAAGTGGAGGAGGTGGGGGAGGAAGAGGAGGATGAGGACCTTGTGCCCCCATCCCGCCGCCACCAGGCGGAGGAGTTCGGCGTCCACACCTGTGGGATCACGTTATCCCCAAAGGTCCCGACCGTTTTATTTCGACCCCCCGGCCGCCCGCAACTCCAAGGGGGGCCGCCCGCATGCGTCACCCACACCTATTTCGGCACGGCCCTCACACGTTTCGTGGCCCCATAGGGAGCACCACCACCACCGAATGTCCCAGTGACGTCGCCCGCATGCGCCACCCACCACACCAATTTTTTTGGCGCCCCCTGACACGTTTCGGGGCCCCAAAAGGAGTTCTTCCACGGAAGATCCCAGTGGGGCCGCCGGCATGCGTCGCCCACGCAAATTTGAGCACACCGCTCATCACACGGCGTTTCGCGGCCCCATAGGGAACTCCACCACCGAAGGTCCTGGGGGAGGGGACACCCGTCACATGTTTCGCCGCCCACGCCCACCATGACGGCACACCCCTTAAATGTTTCTTCGTGGCCCCATAGAAGAGAGCTCCACCGAAAGTCCTGGGGGAGGCCGCCGGCATGCGTCGCCCACACCCACCATGATGTCGGCACGCCCCCCACATGTTTGTGGCCCCATAGAGCCCCATTAAAAGTCCTAGTGGGGCCGCCGCCCGTCGTTTGCGTCACCCACACCCACTTCGGCACACCTTGCACGCGTTTCTTTGTCCCATAGGGAGCTCCACTGAAGGTCTCAATAATGCCACCGCCGCCCGCATGCGTCTGCCACACATTTTTCGGCACACGTCGTTTCGTGGCCCCGAAGGGAACTCCACCGAAAGCCCCCTGTGCCACCGCCCACCACATGATGCGTGACCCACACCCCCCCTGTCGGCACACCCTCACACGTTTCGCGGACCCACAGGAAACACCACCGAATGCCCCCGTGCCGCCGCCCCCATGCGTCACCCACACGCATGTTGGCAAGCCCTGCACACGTCCCCTGGCCTCAAAGGGAGCTCCACCGAATGTCCCAGTGGGGGGGGCCGCCTGCATGCGTCACCCACACAAATCAGTTCGGCACTCCTCTCACACGTTTCGTGGCCGCGCAGGGAGCTCCACCGAAGGTCCCAGTGGGGCCGCCTGCATGCGGCACCCACCCGCGCGAGTTTTGGCACACCCTTCACATGTTTCGTGGCCCCAGAAGGAGCTCAACCGAAGGTCCGCCCAGTGGGGCCGCCCACATGAATCACCAACGCCCATATCGGCAAACCTTTCACACGTTTTTTTCTCGGGACCCCATAGGGAGCCCCACCGAAGGTCTCAACGCTACCGCCTGCATGCACCACCTACATCCTCACACGTTTCGTGGCCCCATAGGAAGATCCACTGACGAAGTCCCAATGGGACCGCCCGCATGCGTCACCCACACACACCCCATGTCGGCACACCCCTCACCCCTCCTCCATCGTGGCCCCATAGAGAGCTCCATCGTGGCCCCATCATAAGGAGCTCCACCGAAAGCCCCCTCCCACCGCCCACACGCGCCCGCCACAAACATTCGGCACACTCCTCGCACGTTTTTTTCGTGACCCCATAAAGAATTCCACCGAAGGTCCCAGTGGGGCCGCCCGCATGATGCGTCCACCACACCAATACCGGCACACATCTTAAACGTTTCGTGGCCGCGTGGGGCGCCCCACCGAATGTCCACTGGGACCGCCCGCATGCGTCACCCGCACGAATTTCGGTTAACTCCACAAAATGCACCAGAACCGCCGACCCCATGCGTCTTCCACCACACCCATGACGGAATACCCCTCACACGTTTCGCGGCCCTAAGCCTTCTTCAATGGCCTGCAAGCTGCTTCCTCATGTCGGCACCACCCTGACACGTCGCTTCGTGATACCATCGGGAGATCCACCGAAGCCCCCAGTGGCAAAACCCGCATGCCTCCCCCCACTGGCGCAGCACCCCTCACACATTTTTTCGTGGCCCTTTAAGGAGCTCACCGAGATCCTCAGTGGCTGGGGGGGCCGCATGCCTCCCCACCACCCATGTCGGCACACCCCTCACACGTCGTGGCTCCATAGGGAGCTCCACCGAATGCCTCAGTGCTAGGGCCCACCACATGCCCTCCCCGCCCATGTCGGCACACCTCTCGCACGTTTTGGTGCCCGACAGGGAACTGAACCGAAAACATCCTCTTCCTCCTCCTCCTGCTCGTCCTCTTCCTCCTCCATTAACATCCTCCCCTTGCTGCTCGTCCTCGTCCTCGTCCTCGTCCTCCTCCTCCTCCTCCTCCTCCTTCTCCTGCTCGTCCTCATCCTCCCCCTCCTCCATTGTCATCAACTCCCCCAGCAGGTGGGCCAGGACATGATCATCGCTGTGAGCGACATCAAGCACGCGCTGCTCTTCTCTGCCAAGCTCACGAAGGACCCGTCGCTGGAGCTGCAGATCCGCGCCAACAACTTCGTGGTGGTGGTCAATCCAACCGATAAGGAGCTGTCGATGACACCGTCTGACGAGCTCGCGTCTTTCGGCAAGGGAAACTTTAAAATGGTGAAGAAGGACGAGGAGCAGCCGGCCCAATCGTACCAGTTCTGTTTGAAAACCGAGGAGGACTTGGTTGTGGTGAACGGCGTTGTTACGACTGTTGGGCGCGCCGTCATTGCCCAACGCAAGCAGAAACCAGATGCCCAGGTGAGGTACCACAAATGCAATGTGGACGACACCAACCCAGAGAAGATGACGTTCGAGCAAACCCACAGGGTCGTGTTCGTATGTGGCGAGGCCCCAACGGAGACGAGCAAGGCTAACATCGCGAGCAAGCTGACCGTGGAGAAGTGGGCGCAGGCCAAGTCTGGCAGGATCCTCTGGCACTGCAAGTGGGGGCAGACGGTCAAAGGAGCCGAAATCTTGCCATCCACCTGCTACCTGCGGTGCGTTCGTCGTTGCCCATGGCAACTGCGTTCCCACCGCAACGCAGCGCGGTGGAACTGGTGAGATTTGGGCTTCGCGCAAGGGACTGAGCCCGGTGAAGCCTGCGGTGTTCCCGGTCGGCAACTTCAAGCTCAAGAAGGACGAGTGTCTCATCGTGCATGGCAGCATGAGCTAGGTGTCTTACAACCCCACGGACAGTCCTTGGACGGCATCATCATCGTTTCGTCGTTCATGGCAGGAGGGACCAGCATGGCCCCTAAGAGAACTCAGTAGTGTGCTCCCATCTGCTAGGCAGTTTTGCGATTTCCATGCCAGGTAGTAACGCACATGGTGTTCAGGAAACTTTGCGGTTTCTATGGGAGTTTGTCGTGTGCTACGGCAGCCAGCATGCTGGCTTTGGCTCCACCTCGCCAGTTTTCGGAGGTCTAGGCTTTTTTTCTCTCGGTAATCTTTCAAGTTCTTCAGTCTCTCTCAAGTCTCAGGTTCAGTGCAGGGTTCAAGTTCTCTCAAGACTCAGGTTCAGTACACGACGACCTCTAAATCCCTACCTCCATCCCTAAATTGTTTCTGTCGAGCGCGATGTAGGCGACAGCCCAAGGGCCAAGGGGCGCAGTGTGCTGCTTTACTGTGCAAGGCTCGCTCGTCGCTGAGTGACTGCGCGCGATAGAGGGCTTGATGAAAACATGTTTTTTACTTTCCTTGTGGAAGGGGCTCACCACGTGGTGATTGTCTTGAGAGTGCGACTTGTTACGCACTCATCTGGAAGATTAGCCCTGGGAGTGAAAGGATGACAACCAGGATGAGGGTCGAACTCAATGCTTGGTGGGGGTCGCCAATGTCTGGGCACTCGTATCGGGCCCTGGTCCTTTACCCCCCCTCCTGCTTTCTGCGAAAGCCCTGCTCGCCCCGCCCTGCTTGACCCCTCCTCCCTGCTCTCCAAATCCCGAGCACTACCCCATGTGTGTTGTAAGTAGCTTCAGATTTCCAGAGTAGCTTTCTAAAACCGAACCCCAGGGAACAACACATTGAGCGACACCTGTTGCACAGCCATTCGGTCGTCAAGCAAATCAGCAGTGACGAATGCAATCGGACAAGCCCCAGTCTGAACCAGCGAGGGCACATCCATGGCAACAAGTTGATGGCACCTCGTGGTTTCAAGGCCAGCATCCTGGAGGACACATGCCGGCATTGAGCGGCAACCAGATGGGGTGCCCACTTGGCCAATCATTCCTGCCGGTGCAAAGTGGATCAAATACATAGCGCACGATAAGTCCATACACATACAAGGTTTCCAAAGATTTAATTGCATGTTATTCTGAATAATCTCAGAAGCACAGAAGTTTTGATTTATTCAAGTCTCCCTCTCTGAGACACAGTTCTACTCAGCTCGCTCGCGCCACTATGTATGGCACAATGGCACGTGCATGTGTGTTGAATTGTGCTGCCTCCCCTGAGGTGCCCGAGTACGACGACTGGACCTTCGACGTTGGCTATCGCAGTCCATGTATCCCGATTCCCCAAGGAAGATCCTCGACACAGCCTGCTATGACCCAAGGTGTTTCGACGTCGGCTACACTTTCGCCCCAGGCTGCGTTCAATGCGACAGGGGATTATCGCGAGCGTGTTTCAGATGCGACTGAGCCTGCCTGGATCACTGCTGAGAGCCTTAGCCAAACGTACCCGGGCCAGAAGAACGAAGCTACCTCGATGAACGCAAACATGCTGAACCCAAACGTGGCCCAGTACAAGTGGCAGCCAACACCTGAGGATGGTCAGGCGGGCATGCGTTTGCGCAAGTTTTTAGATGCAAATCTGGCAGCCGAAACTGGACTAACACATGGTTGTAGTCCCATTTAGCAAGAGTGGTGGGTGGGCCTTGGGGCAGCTGTGTTGGTTGTTTCCATGCAATTGGGTTTCGAACATGTGTTCGGGCAATTTTGGCTGCTTCCAGAACGCTAGGGAAGTGCGCCGCAAGATGCGGAAGCAGCAAAAGATGCAGGCTCAGCAGGCTCAGCAGCCTCAGCAGAGTTAGCATGCGTAGCTCTCTGCTGGCTTGTGGCTGTGGGGTGCGAGGCGAGACCACGCGCTGGGTGCGCGAAGCCAGGCGAGCGCCGGGTGCGTCCTGGGCAATGGTAAATCCTATCCTCATCCTCCTTCTCCTCAGCATCACCCTTTTCCTCGCTCACTCCTCCTCCTCCTCCACCTCCTAGCCAGCTAGCTGGCTTGTGCGATCGTTCGCTCTGGGAGCGTCTTGCAAGCCTCTTCGGGCCATGGACATAGGTGGCGACGACGACTAAAGCGACGGGGGATGGGGTCTGGCGCCAGTGGACGTCCGAGAAGCTGATTCCCTGAACAGTGCCTGCACCTAGGGGCTGATTCACCGAAGTATTGGGGGACGTATTGGAAGCCTGGAGGACGTATTGGAAGCTTCTGGGGGGGCTCTCCTCTTGGAGCTGTCTTGGGGCGATCCTGGGGCTCTCTTGGGTACCTCTTGGGAGCTTTAGGGGCCCTCTTGGGGTCATCTTGGAGACCATCAGTAAAAAAGAAACGAATCCTTTCTCACCCCCCCCCGTCGGGGCGTCCAAATGAATCTCTCGGGGCCCTCTTGGGGTCCTCTTGGGGCCCTCTTGGGCCCCTTTTGGGGCCCTCTTGGGCCATCTTGGAACCATCTTGAGTTGTTCGCTCAGTGTTTGCAATATGATGTTGGCCTCTTGGGGGGCTCCTTGGGAGGCTCTTTGACTACTTGAACCCGTCTCGGGGCGGTCTCGAACTGACTTGTGTTATCTCTTGCACCACTCGAGGCAATCTCAATCGATAACCTCATCTTGAAACGGAGCCACCGCGTATCCGTGTAAGTTGGTTCGAATCTTGGGCGCCCTAACGCCTCGCACCACCCCCCTGTCCATGCCCAGGGGGTAGGGTGAGGTAAACCCCTCCCTGAAGAGGAACATGGGGGGGGGTGGAAAATGAACATATCTAAACCAATCACGTCCTGGGAACATAACTCGATGTTGTGGCCTCCTACGCCTGGGGGGGTCCGCCTTCCACGCGTGTATATATATAGTCCCCACGCGGTGGCCGTAGCGTTCGCTTACGAACCGTGTGTAGTGTTGTGCATAGTGTACATAGTGTCGTTTCGTTGTTGAATTTGGTGGTGAGTGCAGCCGAGCTTGCTGCCAAAGGAGCTCCCCACGGTGAGCAAGATGGAGGATGCAAACCTGTGCACCGCTCATGTATCGTAAAAGCTATCCTCCTGCTCCTCCCTCCTGCTGCTGCCTCCTGCCTCCTCCCTCCTCCCTCCTCCTCCTTGTCCTCGTTCCTCCTCCTCCTCCTCCTCCTGCTGCTCCTCCTCCTCCTGCTGCTCCTCCTCCTTTTCCTCTTCCCTCCTCCCTCCTCCTTTTCCTCCTCCTCCTCATCATCATCCCTCTTCCTCTTCCCTCCTCTCCTCCTCCTCCTCCTTCTCCTCCTCCTCCTCCTCATCCTCCCTCCTGCCTCCTCCTCGGCCTCCCTCCTCCTCCTCCTCCTCCTCCTCCTCATTCTCCTCCTCCCTCCTCCCTCCTCTTCCTCTTCCCACCAATCATATATATATATATATATATGTACACATATCCACCAATGCAAACAGCGAGGTCGAATCCAGTTCAATAAGGCTCTTCTCTAAAAAACATAAGGCTCAAGAGGCAAGAATGTTGCTTGATAGGGAACCGGAACCGGAACCGGAACCGGAACCGGAACCGGAACCGGAACCGGAACCGGACGCGAGGTGAGGGATGATCCCTAACCGGATCCGGATCCGGAACCGGAACCGGAACCAGAACCGGAACTGGAACCAGAGCAGCGCGCGCTGCCTGAGAGGGGGGGGGGATCCGGAACCGGAGCCGGAACCGGAACCGGACGCATGGAGAGGGATAGGGATGAAGGATGATCCCTAAACGGAACCGGAACCAGAACCGGAACCGGAACCGGAACCGGAACCGGAACCGGAACAGCGCGCGCTGCCTTAAGGGGGGGGAATGATCCGGAACCGGAACTGGAACTGGAACCGGACGCGTGGAGAGGGATAGGGATGAGAGATGATCCGGAACCGGAACCGGAACTGGAACCGGAACCGGAACCAGAACCAGACCAGCGCGCGGTGCATGAGGGGATGATCCAAAACCGGAACCGGAACCGGAACCGGACGCATGGAGAGGGATAGGGATGAGGGATGATCCATGAACCGGAACCGGAACCGAAACCAGAACTGGAACCAGAGCAGCGCGGGGTGATCCGGAACCGGAACCGGAACCGGACGCATGGAGAGGGATACGGATGAGGGATGATCCCTAACCAGGACCGGAACCGGAACCGGAACCAGAACCGGAACCAGAACTGGAGCAGCGCGCGCTGCCAGAGGGGGGGAGGGGATCCGGAACCGGAACCGGAACCGGACGCATGGGAAAGGATAGGGATGAAGGATGATCCCTAACTGGAACCGGAACCGGAACCGAAACTGGAACCGGAACCGGAACCAAAGCCGCGCGCGCTGCCGGAGGGGAGAGGGGTGATCTGGAACCGGAACCGGAACCGGAACCAGAACCGGACGCATGGGGGACAAGGATGAGGGAGGATCCCTAACCGGAACCGGAACCGGAACTGGAACCGGAACCAGAGCAGCACGCGCTGCCTGAGGGGGGAGGGTGGTCCTGAACGGAACCGAAACCGGAACCGGCACGGGACGCATGGAGAGGGATAGGGATGAGGGATGATCCCTAACCGGAACCGGAACCGGAACCGGAACCAGAGCATCGCGCGCTGTCTGAGGGGAGGGGGTGGTCTGGAACCGGAACCGGAACCGGCACCGGGCGCATGCAGAGGGATCGGGATGAGAAATGATCCCTAACCGGAACCGGAACCGGAACCAGAGCCGGAACCGGAACCGGAACCGGAACCAGAGCAGCGCGCGCTGCCTGAGGGGGAAGGGGTGGTCCGGAACCGGAACCGGAACCGGAACCGGCACCGGACGCATGGAGAGGGATAGGGTTAAGGGATGATCCCTAACCGGAACCGGAACCGGAACCGGAACCGGAACCGGAACCAGAACCGGAACCAGAGCAGCGCGCGCTGCCTGAGGGGGGAGGGGTGGTCCGGAACCGGAGCCAGAGCCGGAGCCGGAACCGGGTCCAGTAGGAGGGCCCGCATGCGGTCACTCCACCATGTCGGCACACCCCTCACGAGGATTTTGGCCAGCTGCGCAAGCTGCGCCAGTTGGTTGTCCCAGTTTAGCGCCAGTTGCACCAGATGTGCCGCTTGCGCCAGTGGGTGTGCCGGAATCCACGGGGGGACGCTCTGCGGACCCTGCCACTGCTGAGACCTGTTGTGTGCCGAAAACCTCGGAATGGCGCTCTGCGCACCCTGCCGATGCTGGGACCTGTTGTGCCGGCTGTTTGAGGCTCGACCCTACCACTGCTTGGGCCTGTGATGCCAGTTGACGTCGGCCGACGACTCCGACGACGACGACGACGACAACAACGACGACGACGACAGCCACGACTCCGACTCCGACGAAGACGACGACGACGACGACGACGACAACTCCGATGACGATGACAACGACGACGACTCCGACGACTCCGACGACTCCGATGATGACCCCGACAACGACGACGACGACGACGACGACGACGACGACGACGACGACGACGACGGCGACGGCGTCGACGATCACGACTCCGACGGCTACGGCGGCGACGACGCCCACTCCAACGACTCCGACTCCGACTTCGACGGCAACGCTGACGACGACGACGACGACGACGACGACGACGACGACGACGACGGCGACGCTGACGACAACGCCGACGACGGCACCGACGACTCCGACTACGTATGACGACAACGACAACGACGACGACGACGACGACGACGACGACGACGACGACGACGACGACTCTGACGAAGACGACTCCATGTCGACAACGACGAAAACGACGCTGGCGACGACTCCGACGACGAAGACGGCGCGAACCACTCCGACGCCGACGACGGCGGCGGCGGCGGCTACGACGACCCCGACGATGCCAACGACGCCGGCGACGACGACGACAATGGCGACTCCGACTCCGACTCCGACTATGACGATTACCCCGACTACGACGACGGCAGCACCGACGACGACGACGACAACTCCGACTCCGACGGCAACGACGACGACTACTCCAACTACTCCGACTCCGACGACGATTGCCGACGATGAAAGTATGGCAGGCAGGACATTGCCGATCGGGTCGGGCGGGCAGGACATTAAAGTATGATGCGCCATCGAACTGGCACGCGAGTACCCTAACGGGCGGGACGGGTCGGGCGGGCGGACCCTGACGGGCGGGACGGGTCGGGTCGGGTCGGGCAGGACGGGTCGGATGGGTGGCCCTCGATGATGGATGAGGGAGGAGAAGGGAGGAGGAAGTAGGGAGGGATGAGGGATGTGGGGCGGGCGGACGTAGCGGCAACGAGGGATGGGTGAGGGCGGGAGGGCAGAGAGGGATGGATGAGGAGGAGGAGGAGGAAGAAGAGGAGGAGGAGCAGCAGCAGCAGCAACAGCAGCAGCAGTGTAATGAGGGAGAGTAGCAGGAGGGAACCGCCTCTGTGGAACCTGTCCTGTGGAACCGGTCCTGTGGAACCAGTCCTGTGGAACCGGGCTTGTGGACCCCGCGCGCGAGCGCCAGCGACCCGACGAGCCAGCGGACCCGCGCGCGAGCGCCAGCCGACCCGACGAGCCAGCGGACCCGCGCGCGAGTGCCGCCAGACCCGACGAGCCAGCGGACCCGCGTGCCAGCGCCAGCCGACCCGACGAGCCAGACGGACCCCCGCGCGCGAGCGCCAGCCGACCCGACGAGCCAGCGGACCCGCGTGCGAGCGCCAGCCGACCCGACGAGCCAGCGGACCCGCGCGCGAGCGCCAGCCGACCCGACGAGCCAGCGGACCCGCGCGCGAGCGCCAGCCGACCCGACGAGCCAGCGGACCCGCGCGCCAGCGCCAGCCGACCCGACGAGCCAGCGGACCCGCGTACCGCGCTGACCCGACGAGCGACCCGCGCGCGAGCGCCAGCTGACCCGACGAGCCAGCGGACCCGCGTGCGAGCGCCAGCCGACCCGAGCGAGCCCGACCCGACGAGCCAGCGGCCCCGCGCACGAGCGCCAGCCGACCCGACGAGCCAGCGGACCCGCGCGCGAGCGCCAGCCGACCCGACGAGCCAGCGGACCCGCGCGCGAGCGCCAGCCGACCCGACGCCAGCGGACCCGCGCGCGAGCGCCGGCCGACCCGACGAGCCAGCGGACCCGCGCGCGAGCGCCAGCCGACCCGACGAGCCAGCGGACCCGCGCGCGAGCGCCAGCCGACCCGACGAGCCAGCGGACCCGCGTGCCAGCGCCAGCCGACCCGACGAGCCCGCGGACGCGCGTGCGAGCGCCAGCCGACCCGACGAGCCAGCGGACCCGCGCGCGAGCGCCAGCCGACCCGACGAGCCCGCGGACCCGCGCGCGAGCGCCAGCCGACCCGACGAGCCAGCGGACCCGCGTACGAGCGCCAGCCGACCCGACGAGCCAGCGGACCCGCGTGCCAGCGCCAGCCGACCCGACGAGCCCGCGACGCGCGTGCGAGCGCCAGCCGACCCGACGAGCCAGCGGACCCGCGCGCGAGCGCCAGCCGACCCGACGAGCCCGCGGACCCGCGCGCGAGCGCCAGCCGACCCGACGAGCCAGCGGACCCGCGTGCGAGCGCCAGCCGACCCGACGAGCCAGCGGACGCGCGTGCGAGCGCCAGCGGACCCGACGAGCCAGCGGACCCGCGCGCGAGAGCCAGCGGATTCGAGTGCGGGCCCGGGGGCTCTTTGGTCGCCTTCCTTTTCCTCCGCCGGCTCGGCGTCCTCCTCCTCGTCCTCGTCCTCGTCCTCGTCCTCGTCCTCGTCCTCGTCCTCGTTCTCGTCCTCCTCCTCCTCCTCCTCCTCCTCCTCCTCCTCCTCCTCCTCCTCCTCCTCCTCCTCCTCCTCCTCCTCCTCCTCAACGGGAACCGGGATGAGGGATGATCCCTATCCGGAACCAGAACCGGAACCGGAACCGGCATTTCTGCAAAGCTGCCAGCGGTAGGGACGACGGATTGGGATGATCCCCATCCGGAACCGGAACCGGAACCGGAACTGGAACGGGCACCTGAGAGACATGAGGATGAGAGATGATCCCTATCCGGAACCAGAACCGGAACGGGAACCAGAACCGGCGGACTGCCGGCGGTAGGGATGATGGCCATCCGGAACCGGAACCGGAACCGAACCGGCACCGGCACCAGAACCAGCAACCGGAACCGGCACCTGAGAGGGATGGGGGATGACGGATGATCCCTATCCGGAACCGGAACCGGAACCGGCATTTCTGCAAATTCCAACCCAAAGCTGCCAGCGGTAGGGATGAGGGATTGGGATGTTAACCGGAACCGGAACCGGAACCTGAACCAGAACTGGAACGGGCACCTGAGAGAGATGATGATGAGGGATGATCCTTATCCGGAACCAGAACCGGAACCGGAACCAGAACCGGCGGACTGCCGGCGGTAGGGATGATGGATGGAGATGATCCCCATCCGGAACCGGAACAAGAACCGGAACCGGAACCGGCACCGGAACCAGCAACCGGAACCAGCACCTGAGAGGGATGGGGATGAGGGATGATCCCTATCCGGAACCGGAACCGGAACCAGAACCGGAACCAGCAACTGGCAACCGAAACCGGAACCGGCACCTGAGAGGGATGGGGATGAAAGATGATCCCTATCCGGAACCGGAACCGGAACCGGAACCAGAACCGGAACCGGCATTTCTGCAAATTCCAACCCAAAGCTGCCAGCGGTACGGATGACGGATTAGGAAGATCTGGAAGCGGAACCGGAACTGGAACCGGAACCGGAACTGGAACCGGCACCTGCGAGAGATGGGGATGAGGGGTGATCCCCATCCGGAACCGGAACCGGAACCGGAACCGGAACCAGAACAGGCACTGTCCTGCATTTCCGCAAATTCCTAACCAGAGCTGCGAGCGGCAGGGACGATGGATTGAGATGATTCCCATTCCTGCATGTCTGTAACGTCCAACCCAGACCTGCCGGCGGCAAAAATGATGGATTGGGATGACCCCCAACCGGAACCGGAACCGGAACCGGAACCGGAACCGGAACCGGAACCAGCACTTTCCTGTATGTCTGCAACGTCCAACCCAGACCTGCCGGCGGCAAAAATGATGGATTGGGATGATCCCCAACCGGAACCGGAACCGGAACCGGAACCGGAACCAGCACTTTCCTGCATGTCCCGAGCTGCCGGCGGCAAAGACCATGGATTGGGATGATCCCCAACCGGAACCGGAACCGGAACCGGAACCGGAACCAGCACTTTCCTGCATGTCTGCAACGTCCAACCCAGAGCTGCCGGCGGCAAAGATGATGGATTGGGATGATCCCCAACCGGAACCGGAACCGGAACCGGAACCGGAACCGGAACCGGAACCGGAACCGGAACCGGCACTTTCCTGCATGTCTGCAACGTCCAACCCAGAGCTGCCGGCGGCAAAGATGATGGATTGGGATGATCCCCAACCGGAACCGGAACCGGAACCGGAACCGGAACCGGAACCAGCACTTTCCTGCATGTCTGCAACGTCCAACCCAGAGCTGCCGGCGGCAAAGATGATGGATTGGGATGATCCCCACCCGGAACCGGAACCGGAACCGGAACCGGAACCGGAATGCGACCTCCGGCGATCAGCAACGTCAACCCAGGCTTGTGCGGCGGCAACTATGGATGATCCCCAACGGAACGGAACCGGAACCGGAACCGGACACCAGCTTTCGCTGCATGTCTGCACCGAAACCTGACCTGCCGTGCGGCAAAGATGATGGATAGGGTGATCCCAACGAACCGGAACGGAACGGAACCGGAAACGGAACCGGAACAGAACTTTCCTGCATGTCCCGAGCTGCCGGCGGCAAAGACCATGGATTGGGATGATCCCCAACCGGAACCGGAACCGGAACCGGAACCGGAACCAGCACTTTCCTGCATGTCTGCAACGTCCAACCCAGAGCTGCCGGCGGCAAAAATGATGGATTGAGATGATCCCCAACCGGAACCGGAACCGGAACCAGAACTGGAACCGGAACCGGAACCGGCACTTTCCTGCATGTCGGCAACGTCCAACCCAGAGCTGCCGGCGGCAAAAATGATGGATTGGGATGATCCCAAACCGGAACCGGAACCGGAACCGGAGCGGGTCGGAAAACCGGAACAGCACTGCGACGATACGGCGCAGGAGAGCACCTTCTCTTCCCCTCCAACATCGCAGAGCGCGGCGGCCAAGATGAAGGATTGGGATGATCCCCAACGGAACCGGACCGAACCGGACCGACAAACATAAACCGGAAACAGCACTTTCCTGATGTACTGCAAGTCCAACCCCAGATGCGGCTGCAAAGAATGATTGGATTGGGAGGATCCCCAACTTGGAACGGACCGGAAACCGGAACGGACCGGAACCGGAACCGGAACCGGAACCGGAACCGGAACGTGTGGGGGTCATAATGAGGCCTGCTGGGGGGCCCAGCACAGTGAGGGCCACGGGCAGATTCAAATTAGACCTCGCCATCCCTGGGGGGCTGCGATCTGCAAAACTGTCGCCATTTTCGAAGCCTGCTGGGGGGCCCAGCACAGTGAGGGCCTCGGGCAGATTCAAATGAGACCTCGCCATCCCTGGGGGGGCTGCGATCTGCGAAACCGTCGCCATTTTCGAGGCCTGCTGGGGGGGCCCAGCACAGTGAGGTCCACGGGCAGATTCAAATTAAACCTCGCCATCCCTGGGGGGCTGCGATCTGCGAAACTGTCGCCATTTTCGAGGCCTGCTGGGGGGCCCAGCACAGTGAGGGCCACGCGCAGATTCAAATTAGACCTCGCCATCCCTGGGGGGCTGCGATCTGCGAAACTGTCGCCATTTTCGAGGCCTGCTGGGGGGCCCAGCACATTGAGGGCCACGCGCGGATTCAAATTAGACCTCGCCATCCCTGGGGGGCTGCGATCTGCGAATCTGTCGCCATTTTCGAGGCCTGCTGGGGGGCCAGCACAGTGAGGGCACGGGCCAGATTCAAATTAGGACCTCGCATCATGGGGCGCTGCGACCTGCGAAACTTTCGCATTTTCGAGGCTGTGGGGGGCCCAGCACAGTGAGGGCCACGGGCAGATTTCAATTGGACCTTTCCCCGGTGCCCCCAAAATACCTGCGGGGCTGGTCTGTTGGAACTGTCGCCATTTTCGAGGCCTGCTGGGGGGCCCAGCACAGTGAGGGCCACGGGCGGACCCAAATTAGACATCGCCATCCCTGGGGTGCTGCGATCTGCGAAACTGTCGCCACTTTCGAGGCCTGCTGGGGGGGCCAGCACAGTGACGCCACGGGCGGACCCAAATTAGACCTCGCCATCCCTGGGGGGCTGCGATCTGTGAAACTGTCGCCACTTTCGAGGCCTGCTGGGGGGCTCAGCATAGAGGGTAATCGCGGCAGATTCAAATTAGACCTCGCCATCCCTGGGGGGGGGGGGCTGCGATCTGTGAAACTGTCGCCACTTTCGAGGCCTGCTGGGGGGCCCAGCACAGTGAGGGCCACGCGCGGATTCAAATTAGACCTCGCCATCCCTGGGGGGCTGCGATCTGCGAAACTGTCGCCATTTTCGAGGCCTGCTGGGGGGCCCAGCACAGTGAGGGCCACGGGCAGATTCAAATGAGACCTCGCCATCCCTGCGGGGCTGCGATCTGTGAACCTGTCGCCACTTTCGAGGCCTGCTGTGATCCCCGTTTTCGAAGTGGCTAGGAGTGCTCAGGAATTGTAAATCATCAGCTTTATCAAGCCCTTTTCCTGTAGCCAGTGTCCTGCGAGTCTCCCGAATTCCGTCTGCAGACATATGTAACCCTCGCTCCGTCATCGCCCCCTTATAAAGTATCCTAAACTATTTGCGCCCCGCTTTTGCGCAGGGGTTGGGTACGTCGCCAGGGTAATTATTCGTGTGTCCTTGGGTCCCTTGAGAGTAGACCCGGGCACTAGCCAAAAAAAATTCGACAGGGTGGGAGGAATCTCCCCTCGGGATCCCCTCGGTGGCCCCCCTCGCCTAGCCCTTCGGGCTCTGTCACCGAGGACCCCCTCCCCCGTCGCCGCAGCCGGACTCGCCTCCTCTTGCAGCCGCTGACATCACATCGGGGAGCAGCCAGACTCCATCCACCACTCGAAGAATGGTACGTCTCTGAGGACAACCTTGAGGACCAGCTCGCGGACCTGCATGACCAGCCTGAGGATCCAGAGGACAAGCTCGCGACCGAAGCTGCCCTGGCGGACCTGCGCGAGCGCCTCGCCCTCGTCCAGCAGAAGGGCGCGCCCACCTTATTCCACCAGCTCTCGCAACACATGCAGCGCCCGTACGTGGACGTGGCCCTCATTGAAGTGGCCGCCTTCATGAACTTTAAGCGCCAGCATGCCAGAGGCGGTGCGGCAGGAGAGGACGCGGCTGCTGCAGCTTGGCAAGACCTCGACCACGAAACAATGGGCAAGTGGGTCCCCGAGCACCAACTGGAGGAGATCGCCGCGGACCCGCAGTTGGCGACGCTCCTCAGCGCCACCGCCTCCAGAGACCAGCCATGAGTGACGCCTTCCGAACCTTCCCCTCCCTCCCTGCCCTTCTCCATTCCTGTTCCTGCGTTCCCTCCTCGTCCTTTTCATTCCCTCTGATGTGGGTCGGGGAGGGCTGGGTCGAAATGTTGGTTGGGAGGTAAGCGACGAGCTCTAAACCAGAATAGTCGGCCACAGCCTTGCAGGCGCGACCCGCCCAGCGAATGGCCCAACAGGACAATCATTCGCATTCCCACTGCACACCAGTTTTAGGTCGGGCATGTCCTCCCACAGGCGGAGTTTGGACGGCAAATGAAAAACAAATCCAACCATATCCTGGCGAAGGAGCCAACCATATGCAGTTGTGAGTGCCGCATTTGTGCATTTCTTCTTCGGTGAAGCTCCGTATGGGGCCACGAAGCGCTGCACTAGGTGGGGGGAACGCATGCGGGCGGTAGCACTGGGGGCGTCGGTGGAGCTCCCTATGGGGCCACGAAGCGCTGCACTGGGTGGGTGAAAATGCCAAATTGGGTGTGGGGGACGCATGCGGGCGGTCCCACTTGGGGCGTCGGTGGAGCCCCCTATGGGGCCACGAAGCGCTGTACGGGGTGTGCGGGACGCAAGCGGGCGGTAGCACTGGGACCTTCGGCGGGGCTCCCTATGGGGCCACGAAGCGCTGTACTGGGTGGGGGGGACGCATGCGGTCGATAGCACTGGGACCTTTGGTGGGGCTCCGTATGGGGCCACGAAACGCTGTACTGGGTGGGGGAGACGCAAGCGGGCGGTAGCACTGGGACCTTCGGCTGGGCTCGCTAGGGGGCCACGAAGCGCTGCACTGGGTGGGTGAAAATGTTAAATTGGGTGTGGGGGACGCATGCGGGCGGTCCCACTTGGGGCGTCGGTGGAACCCCCTATGGGGCCACGAAGCGCTGTACGGGGTGTGCGGGACGCAAGCGGGCGGTAGCACTGGGACCTTCGGCGGGGCTCCCTATGGGGCCACGAAGCGCTGTACTGGGTGGGGGGGACGCATGCGGTCGGTAGCACTGGGACCTTTGGTGGGGCTCCGTATGGGGCCACGAAACGCTGTACTGGGTGGGGGAGACGCAAGCGGGCGGTAGCACTGGGACCTTCGGCTGGGCTCGCTAGGGGGCCACGAAGCGCTGTACTGGGTGTGCGAGACGCATGCGGACGGTAGCACTGCCACGCAACTGTGAGGGGTGTGCTGAAACGGGTGATGATGATGGTGATGATGATGATGATGGTGATGATGGTGATGATGATGAAGATGATGATTATGATGATGATGATGATGATGATGATGGTGATGATGATGATGATGATGATGATGATGATGATGGAGGAGGGAGGAGGGAGGAGGGAGGAGGGGGAGGTTGGAGAGTCTGGGGGAGGGAGGAGGGGGAGGAGGAGGAGGAGGAGGAGGAGAATGCGGGGACCGTTATGTCAAAACGAAGACCTAACACCACAGGATGGTTGGGAAATCTGCAAAAAAATCGTCAACTTATCCTGGCGAAGGTCCCAGCCATATGCAGTTGTGGGTACCGTAATTGTGAATATCTGCTTCGGTGAAGCTCCCTATGGGGCCACGAAGCGCTGCACTGGGCGGGGGGGAAGGCTGTACTGTGTGGGTGGTGTGCCGAATTGGGTTTCCGGGACGCATGCGGGCGGTCCCACTGAGGGCTTCGGTGGAGCTCCCTGTGGGGCCACGAAGCGCTGTACTGAGTGAGTGAAAATGCCAAATTGGGCTTCCGGGACGCATGCGGACGGTCCCACTGGGGGCTTCGGTGAAGCCCCCTATGGGGCCACGAAGCGCTGCACTGCGCAGGTGAAAATGCCAAATTACATTTCCCGGACGCATACGGACGGTGGCACTGGGGCCTTGGGCGGAGCCCCCTATGGGGCCACGAAACGCTGCACTGGGTAAGTGAAAATGCCAAATTGGGTTTCCGGGGCCATGCGGACGGGGGCACTGGGGCCTTCGGTGGGGCTGGGCCACGAAACGCTGTACTGGGTGTGCGGGACGCATGAATCGCTGTACTGGGTGTGCAGGACGCATGCGGACGGTAGCACTGGGACCTTCGGTGGGGCTTCCTATGGGGCCACGAAACGCTGCACTGGGTGGGTGAAACGCAAGGAAGAGGGGGAGGAGGGCCACGAAACGCTGTACTGGGTGTGCGGGACGCGTGCGGACGGTGGCACTGGGACCTTCGGTGGAGCTCCCTGTGGGGCCACGAAACGCAGCACTGGGTGTGCGGGACGCATGCGGACGGTAGCACTGGGACCTTCGGTGGGGCTCCCTATGGGGCCCCGAAATGCTGTACTGGGTGTGCGGGACGCATGTGGACAGTAACACTGGGACCTTCGGTGGAGTTCCCTATGGGGCCACGAAGCGCTATACTGGGTGGGTGAAACGCAGGGAGGAGGCGGAGGAGGGCCACGAAACGCTGTTCTGGGTGTGCAGGACGCGTGCGGACGGTAGCACTGGGACCGTAGGTGGGGCTCCTAATATGTGGCCACGAAACATTGTACTGGGTGGGTGAAACGCAAGGAGGAAGGGGAGGAGGGAGGAGGAGGAGGAGGAGGGAGGAGCGGGAGGAGAAGGGGGAGGAGGTGGAAGAGGAGGAGAACGCGGGGCGACGTCTCTTCAAAACGAGGACCCAACACCACAGGATGGTTGGGAACAAAGATTCCCCAAAATAGTCCCCAGAGTATTTTCTTTTTTTTTGAAAATTCATCCTGTAGAGAGACACGCCCGACTTAACACCAGTTCTGCAAGAGCCATCCCTTCACTCGTTTTCCTCCCCTCCATCCCCCATGGGACACCAACCATTGGTGGCGATCGCAAAAAGGGGGTCCAACCCCGGCTTCTGCTGTCAAGCCCGCCATGCACTTCTTCCGATCAGGGGGAAACGTCACTTGGTCAGGAGGGCTTTGGGTGATCCGCGGCGAGCTTTGAAACACGGGTGCAGCCATGCCTGCGACACGCCACCAGCCCCAGTCACCGTTGCATCGCCACGCCCGTTCAGCTCGCGTGTTAATCCCCTTGGCTCCCCCTCCCCCACTCGCCTTGCTGTTCCCCTCCATCGTTTCCTGAGTCCCTGGATTCAGGAACCCGATGAGGAGACGGACCCCGCCGCAGCTATCAGGGGCCAGCGTCTGTGGCCCGGAAGCCCCCCCCCCCCCGCCCGGAGCCCCCCTCCCCGGGGAGAGATCTGGGGGCTCTCCGGGCTCGGGCGGCCCCTCCTCGCCAGCCCTCTCTCGCGCCTCTCCTCTTGCTCCTCTCTTGCCCTCGCCCCCCTTGCCTTCGGCCCCCCCCCCTCTCTTGTTGCATTCGCCCCCCCCCCCCCCCCCCCTCTTGTCCTCGTCCCTTGCCTTCGCCCCCCCCCCCCCCCCCCCCTCTTGTCCTCGTCCCCTTGTTCGGCCCCCCCCCCCCCCCCTCTTGCCCTCGCCCCCCTTGCTTCGCCCCCCCCCCCCCTTCGACTACGAGGCCCGCCGCGTGCCGCGGCACGCCGCTGCCGGGCACCCCTCGTACGCGGGGGACCCGGCTGCTTATAGTTTGACCACCCCCCCAGGGCGGACCAGCCCTGGGGGGGCGGGGCTTCGTCCGAGGATGTCAGGAGCCAGGAACCAGGAGGAGGAGAAGGGCGAGGAAGAGAAGGAGAAGGAGGGGGAGGAGGAGGAGGAGGAGGAGGAGGAGGAGGAGGAGGAGGAGGGAGAGGAGGAGGAGGAGAGGAAGAGGAGGAAGAGGGGAGGAGAGGAGGAGGGCGAGGAGGAGGAGGAGGAGGAGGTCGAGGAGGAGGAGGAGGAAGAGCACCCGACGAGTTAGCGCAGCAGGTCTGCCATCACACCTCTGGCAAGCAGCACTCGGGCACGCCCTTGCGCAGCCTTGGCTGCGAAGCTGCAGCTCTGTCCTCCCTGGCGACGGCGCGAGTTGAACGTGGAGAATATTTGATCGATGGCGACGGCACTGGCATGCATATACTGGGGAGCGAGCGGGCAGAGAGACGAGGATGGCCACAAGTGCGGAAGGAAGCAAACGGGCGCCCAATGTCCCCATTCTAGTGGCAGTGGCGTCATCAGCTGTCTGATGACGGGGACAATGACTGGGCATTCAAAATGATGGGTGATGCAATCGGCACCGAGGTTGCAACACCCGAAGACACAGTATGAGGATGGCTGCCTAAAGCGTTTACTTGTGGGCCAGGCATTGAACACGGTTCTGTGTATGACGGACGTACTTATGGGAGGAGGAGGAGGAGGAGGAGGAGGAGGAGGAGGAGGAGGAGGAGACGGGGCTGAAGGAGGAGGAGGAGGAGAGGAGGAGGAGGAGGAGTAAGAGAACGAGGGAGGGAGAGAGGGAGGGAGGCAGGAGGAGGAATGAGGAAGGAGGAGGGAGGAAGGAGGAGGACGACGAGGAGGGGAGGAATAAAAGCGAACGAGCGAGCGAACGCCCATCCGGCTCTATTGAGATCAGAGCCGCGCCCACTTAGGCGGGAACAGAAACGCCGTAGCCTCAGGTCGGGTATGTCCCCAATGCAGGCGGATTTTGGACGAAAAATAAAACATAGTCAACCATGCCTCAAACATGCTCATAAATAATGAAACATCGTCCCCTGACTATTTTGCAGTAGTTTTGAATCTTCGTCCTGTAGAGGGACAGGCCCGACTTAATCGTAGCCCTCGGATCAGCATTTGAGAGGAGGGCGAGGAGTAGGAGGAGGAGGAGGAGGAAGAGGAGGAGGAGGAAGAGGAGGAGGAGGAGGGGAAGAGGGGGGGGGAGGAGGGGCAGGAGGGCAAGGAGGGAGGAGGAGGAGCTGGAGGAGGAGGAGGAATAGAAGGAGGAGCACGAGGAAGAGGAGAAGAAGAAGGAAGGAGGAGGAGAAGTTCGTCTCCCCCCCTGGCGCCTCCCGCGCTCCCGCGCATCGCGTGTCCCACTGGGCAGGCGGGCACGGCGCCGACGCCACCCCTGCGGAGCGCCTCCCCGAGCGCTGCCGCGGCGGAGCGGTGCGCGTCCTGTGTGGCGGGGGCCCGTGCGGCCAGGCCCCAGTGCGATCACAGGGGGGGGGGGGGGTTGGGGATCAGTCGCTCCTACTCCTCCTCCCCTCTCATTCCCTCCTCCTCATCATCCTCCTCCTCCTCCTCCTCATTTCTCCTCCCTCCTCCTTTCTCCACCTTCTCCTCCTCCTCCACCACCTTCCTCCTTCTACTGCTCCTCCTGCTCCTCATTTTTCCTCTCCTAGTTCTGCTTTCCTGCTTTTGCCTCCTCCTTGCTCTCCTGCTTCTCTCCAGCTCCTGTCCTGCTCTGCTCCGTTCTTGCTCCCTGCTCTGCTCCCTCTCCTCTCCCTCTCCTCCTGCCTCCCTCCTCCTCCTCTTTCCTCCTCCTCCTCCTCCTCCTCCTCCTCCTCCTCCTCTGCCCGAAACGGCCATGGCAGGGCCCCGTGCGACCAGGCTCCGATGCAGCCACATTTGTGGTTTCCTACACCAAGCGGAGATCACCACCCTGATCCATCTGCACTGCCAGAGTCCGACTGCGCCACTGCGCGAGATGGAGGAGTGCATGGCCAGCGACCGACAGGAAACGAGAAAGTGTGGGAGGGGGGGGGGGCGGATGAGAATCGGCGGCACCGCCAGCCCCAGTGCATGGAGCTCCTTCTCCTCCTGCTCCTCCTTCTCCTCCTCTCCTGATGATCCTCCTCCTCCTTTTCCTCGATCCCTCCTCCTCCTCCTCCTCCTCCTTCCTCCACCTCCTCCTCCTCTCCTCTCCTCCTCCTCCTCCATCCTCCCTCCTCCTCCTCCTCCTCCTATCCCTCCTCCTCCTCCTCCTTCCTCCTCCTCCTCTCCACTCCTCCTCCTCCTCCTCCTCCTCCTCTCCTCCTCGTCCCGCCTCCTACCATTCCTCCTCCTCGTCGGCGTCCTCCTCCTCCTCCTCCTTCCTCGTCCTCGTCGTCGTCCTCTCTCCTCCTCTTCCTCCTCCTCCTTCCTCTCCTCCCCCTCCTCCTCCCCGTCCTCCTCCCCCTTTCCCCGTCCTCCTCCTCCTCCTCCTCTTCTTCTCCTCTCCTCCTAATCCTCCTCTGGCTCATTCGCTGCTCCCTCCTCTCTCCTCCGTCCTGCCCTCCTGCTCCTGCTCCTGCTCCTGCTCCTCTGCTCCTGCTCCTGCTCCTGCTCCTCCTCCTCCTCCTCCTCCTCCTCCTCTTCCTCGTTTTCTTCTCCCCCCCCCCCTCTTGCTCGTGCCCTTCGCTCGCCGGGGCGCTTCACCGCGCCCCGTCCTGGAGACACTCAGCGGCCAGGATGGCGGCGTCGAGTTCGGACGCCAGGCCCCTCGGCAAGACGTGCACGGAGCGCGTGTCCAACTCGCACACCGAGCCGCTCTTGTAAGGGAGCGGACAATGACATAAACATATCAACTCGGAGGTCCGCGCGGGTTTCTCGGATCGGCGCTGGGGCCCCATGGCGGCGCCCCCGGCGCCGCCCCGGGCGCGCTCCGCGCGCCAGGGAGGGGGGTCCAGCGCTGATCCGAAAAATCCGCGAGGACCTCCACGTTTCTATGTTTATGTCATTTTTCGTTCCCCTATCTTCGGCCCCGCGCGGGGGGGGCGCAGGACCCAGGAGTGGAGGCGTTCCTGCCGGGTCTCCCCAAATCCCGCGCCGTTGTGCAAGCATCGCGGCGGGGGGTCTTTGACCGTGTTCGGCCCCTGGGGGCCCTCGCCAGGCCCAAGGACCGTCTTAAAGCGACCAGGATGGAACCATTGGTCCTTGGGAGGGGGCCCGGACCTCCTAGGGCCCACGCCGTAAGAAAAAAACATATGACGTCGGATATCTAGGTTCCACATCATAGCCATCGCTCGGGCCCCCACTCCCCGTGCACTTTTCGTTTCCGTGCGTTGCCTTTTTTTCGCGGGATGATCCAGGATGCCCCTCGATGGTCCTCGCCAGGAGAAAAAATAGCCATACGAAAAACCCAACCATATGCAGGTGTGAGTACCGCAGTTGTGTTTCACTTTTCGGTGGTGATCCCTACGAGGCAACGAACCGTGCTAGGGGTGTGCCGAAATGAGTGGAGTGGCACACGACGCGAACGAAAACGATTGATCTGAGTACGTAGGGGGAGTGGGCGCGGGCGAATCTGAGCGCGAGGGCGTCTGACTGTGAATGAATCTGCGTGCGAGCTAGTCTCAAGCATGAACGCGAGTATGACAAAGCATGGTGTACTTGTATATGAATGTCAATAATTGAGAATGACTGCCTCTGGGTACACGTGACGCTGGGCGTGGCCGCCGCGAGGAGCTTCCCCGGGACTCCCCGACGGCATCGCCCGTGCGCTGCGACGCCAATGTCGGCGCGCCCCCCCGCGAGGATCGCGCCCGCTTCCTCCCTTTTTTTTTACTCCCTCTTTGCCCGCGCACTCAAAAGTCCAAGGCTGCGGGCGCAGCGCAGCGCGGGGTCCCCGCGACGCGCGCAGGTCGCCCCGGACGGGTCCCAGCGACGCGCGCGGGTCGTCCGCTGCGCGGAGAAAAGAGAGCTAGCTGGCTGGCTGATAGCGGGCAAACCTCTCGCCACTGGACAGAGCGACGACGGGCGAGCGAGGCGCTGGGCAGAACGCAGCACGGAGTCCCGGCGACGCGCGCCGGTCGCCTCGGAGGGGTCCCAGCGACGCGCGCGGGTCGTCCGCTGCGCGGAACAAAGAGAGCTAGCTGGCTGGCTGATAGCGGGCAAGGCTTTCGCCGCTGGGCAGAGCGACGACGAGCCAGCGAGGCGCCGGGCAGAACGCAGCGCGGAGTTCCTGCGACGCGCGCTGGTCGTCCGCGGCGCGAGGCCAAACAATTAGTCAGACCGTCGAGAGACGGCGAGGCTCGGGCGGGCCGCCCCTCAGATCAAGCCTCGCGGATAAACTCGGTGAAGCCCCTCCCTGGCGAAGGCCGTCGCCTCCCTCCTGCACCGCTTCGCGCGCGCAGCAAACTGCTCCAGCTGCTTCCGCAAGCCCTCCGGCGGCCCTGCCAGGAAGAACTCGATGCGCGGCGCCCGCGCGAGCAGGAGGTCCTCGTGGCGCGTGGCGCGCGAGAGCAGCACGTAAAGCCCCAGCCACCAGTCTTCGTCGTCCTTCTTGCCGTTCCCCACTTCGTGGCGGCCGCAGTGCAGGATCACGCCTGGGCGATGTCGGCCGAGGGAGCAGCGCGCTGGAAAGGCGATGGCCCAAGGCGAGAATCCACGGGGCCGAGAGAATGTCTGGCTGCGGACTGCTCGCGCCCAGCAGGTCTGGCCGAAAACTAAGCAAGGGAGACGCATGCGGACTGCGCCACGGTGACTTTCGGTGGGGCTCCATATGGGGCCACAAAACGCTGTACTGGGTGAGGGAGACGCATGCGGACTGCGCCACGGGGACCTTCGGTGGAGTTCCCTATGGGGCCACGAAGCGTGTGAGGTGTGGGCCGAAATGAATGGCGGGGACGCATGCGGACTGTGCCAGGGGGACCTTCGGTGGAGCTCCTATGGGGCCACGAAACGTGTGAGGGGTGTGCCGAAATGAATGGCGGGCACGCTCCTATGGGGGCACGAAGCGCGTGAGGGGTGGGCCGAAATCAATGGCGGGGACGCATGCGGATTGCACCACTGGGACCTTCGGCGGACTCCTATGGGGCCACGAAGCTTGTGGGGGGTGGGCCGAAATGAATGGCGGGGGCGCATGCGGACTGTGCCACTGGGACCTTCGGCGGAGCTCCTATGGGGCCACGAAACGTGTGAGGGGTGGGCCGAAATGAATGGCGGGGACGCATGCGGGCTGTGCCAGGGGGACCTTCGGCGGAGCTCCTGTGGGGCCACGAAACGTGTGAGGGGTGTCCCGAAATTAATGGCGGGCACGCTCCTTTGGGGGCACGAAGCGTGTGAGGGGTGGGCCGAAATCAATGGCGGGGACGCATGCGGATTGTACCACTGGGACCTTCGGCGGACTCCTATGGGGCCGCGAAACTTGCGGGGGGCGTGCCGACATGAGTGGCGGGGGCGCATGCGGACTGTGCCACTGGGACCTTCGGCGGAGCTCCTGTGGGGCCACGAAGCGTGCGAGGGGTGGGCCGACATGAATGGCGGGAACGCATGCGGACTGTGCCACTGGGACCTTCGGCGGAGCTCCTATGGGGCCACGAAACGTGTGAGGGGTGGGCCGAAATGAACGGCGGGGGCGCATGCGGACTGCGCCAATAGGACTGTCGGTAGAGCTCCTCCTATGGGGCCACGAAACGTGTGAGGAGCGTGCCGACATGAGTGGCGGGGACGCATGCGGACTGTGCCACTGGGACCTTCGGCGGAGCTCCTATGGGGCCACGAAGCGTGCGAGGGGTGGGCCGACATGCATGGCCGGGGCGCATGCGGACTGTGCCACCGGGACCTTCGGCGGAAATCCTATGGGGCCACGAAACGTGTGAGGGGTGGGCCGGAATGAATGGCGGGGGCGCATGCGGACTGTGCCACTGGGGCCTTCGGCGGAGCCCCTATGAGGCCACGAAGCGCTGTGCTGGGGGGGGGGGGGGGTGCATGCGGACTGCGCCACGGGGGACTTCGGTGGGGCTCCGTATGGGGCCACGAAACGCCCTACTGGGAGAGGGAAACGCATGCGGACTGCGTCACGGGGTGTACTGGGTGGGGAAGACGCATGCGGACTGCGCCACGGGGACCTTCGGCGGAGCCCCTATGGGGCAACGAAGCGCTGTACTGGGTGGGGGAGACGCATGCGGACTGCGCCACGGGGGCCTTCGGCGGAGCTCCATATGCAGCCACAAAGCGCTGTACTGGGTGGGGGAGACGCATGCGGACTGCGCCGCGGGGACCTTCGGTAGGGCTCCAAATGGGGCCACGAAGCGCTGTACTTGGTGAGGGGGACGCATGCGGACTGCGCCACGGGGACTTTCGGCGGAGCCCCTAGGGGGCCACGAAGCGCTGTACTGGGTGGGGGAAACGCATGCGGACTGCGCCACGGAGACCTTCGGTGGGGCTCCATATGGGGGCACGAAACGCTGTACTGGGTGAGGGAGACGTATGCGGACTGCGCCACGGGGGCCTTTGGCGGAGACCCTATGGGGCCACGAAGCGTTGTACTGGGTGGGGGAGACGCATTCGGACTGCGCCACGGGGACCTTCGGTGGAGCTCCCTGTGGGGCACCGAGTTGTTTGATGATGTTGATGATGCTCATGATGATGATGACGAGGATGATGACGATGAAGATGATGATGATGATGATGATGATGATGATGATGATGATGATGAGAGGAAGGGAGGAGGGAAGAGGAAGGAGGCACGCGGGGACCGTCTCTTCATTAGCCGGACGAAAAACCCAACCATATGCAGGCGTGAATACCGCAATTGTGATTCACTTCTTCGGTGGTGATCCCTGTGAGGCAACGAACCGTGCTAGGGGCGTGCCGAAATGAATGGCGTGGTACACGATGCGAACGAAAACGATTGATCTGAGTACGTAGGGAGGCTGAGCGCGGGTGAATCTGAGCGCGAGTGCGTTTGACTGTAAATGAATCTGTGTGCGAGCGAGTCTCGTGCATGAATGCGAATGCGACAAACCATGGTGTACTTGTATACGAATGTCAATCGTTTGAGAATGACTGCCTCTGAATACCCGTGACGCTGGGCGTGGCCGCCGCAAGGAGCTTCCCCGGGACTCCCCGGCGGCATCGCCCGTGCGCTTCGACGCCAATGTCTGCGCGCCCCCCCGCGAGGATCGCGCCCGCTTCCTCCTCTTCTTTTACTCTCTCTTTGCCCGCGCACTCAAAAGTCCAAGACTGCGGGCGCAGCGCAGCGCGGAGTCCCCGGGACTGCGCCACGGGGACCTTCGGTGGAGCTCCTTATGGGGCCACGACGCGCTGTACTGGGTGGGGGAAACGCGTGCGGATTGCGCCACGGGGACCTTCGGCGAAGCTCCGTATATGGGGCCACGAAGCGCTGTACTGGGTGAGGGCATGCGGACTGCGCCACGGGGACCTTCGGTTGGGCTCCATATGGGGCCACGAAACGCTGTACTGTGTGAGGGAGACGCATGCGGACTGCGCCACGGGGACCTTCGGTGGAGCCCCTTATCGGACCACGAAACGCTGTACTGGGCGGGGGAGACGCATGCGGACTGCGCCACGGGAACCTTCGGTGGCGCTTCCTATGGGGCCACGAAGCGCTGTAAAGGGTAAAGAGACGCATGCGGACTGCGCCACGGGGACCTTCGGTTGGGCTCCATATGGGGCCAAGAAGCGTTGTACTGGGTGGGGGAGACGCATGCGGACTGCGCCACGGGGACCTTCGGAGGAGCCCCTGATGGTGCCAAAAAACGCTGTACTGGGTGGGGGAGACGCATGCGGACTGCGCCACGGGGACCTTCGGTGGAGCCCCTTTTTTATGGTGCCACAAAACGCTGTACTGGGTGGGGGAGACGCATGCGGACTGCGCCACGGGGACCTTCGGTGGCGCTCCCCGTGGGGCCACGAAACGCTGCACTGGGGGGTGATGATGCTGATGTTGATGTTGATGCTGATGTTGATGTTGATGTTGATGTTGATGATGATGATGATGATGATGATGATGATGATGACGACGATGATGGCGATGACGATGACGATGACGATGACGATGACGATGACGATGACGATGATGATGATGATGGTGATGATGATGATGATGATGATGATGATGATGATGATGATGATTACAGGAGGGAGGTGGAAGGAGGAACGCGGGGACCGTCTCTTCAAAACGAGGACCCAACAACCCAGGTTGGTTGGGAAAAACGAGGACCCAACACCACAGATCGAGCGAACAAACATCCGAGCGATGCCAAGCCAAGTGACGATGGACTTTGGCGCTGCACCGGTGGGTACACAAAATGGGGCCCAAAGGTAGACCCTGTGTGGGAGGGTGGCGCTGTCATGTACTGCTCTCTTCCGCCGTCGCCCGCGAGCGTGGCGCTCTCCTGCTCTTCTGTCCACCATGCTGCCGACGTGCGCGCCACAGTCTGACCTGGGCCAGAAGAGCCTCCCCAAGAACATGAGACCCTCCGTCGGCCAAAGCAAACAGAGCATCCAAGGGCCCCCCCCAGAATTCACAGAAAAATCCAACCAACACGCATACCACTAGGGCCTACCCCCTCCTCGACCCGACCTCGACCTTACGCTTCGGTCCGACTGTACTGGGTACCCACTCTCGGCGGCGCTGATGACTTCGCGATAATGTCAAGGGTTTATCCATGCCCACTGGTTTAGCTACGATCCACCTGGGAACTCCCAGAGCGATGGATAATTACGGAGATCCTGCCACCCACGGAAATCAAGAGACACCCACATCCCTCGCCCCGCGAGAACTTCGGTGCACTCCTCCAGACAGACTGGGTGGAGATCGATCAGGTAGGCCCTGGGCGTGTAACACAGCGGGGATGAGGATCCACTGATGGATCCGATCGGGCAGCTGATGGCGGCGGGCTGTGGCACAGCTCGCAGGGGGGCCAGCTGAGACGCCAGCCCGCCCGCTCGGCCCAGGTCCGCTCCACTCGGCCCAGATCCCCTCCAAGCCGGTCCCACGTCGTGGTAAAGACAACGACGTCTGGGGAGGAGGGGGAGGGGGAGGAGGAGGAGGAGGAGGGGGAGGAGGAGGAGGAGGAGGAGGAGGGGAGGAGGAGGAGGAGGAGGAGGAGGAGGAGGAGGACCCGCTTGCCGAGGCGGATCCGGCCGCGGCCACGGGAGGCCGCCGGGAGGCCAAGCAGTCAAAGAAGAACGCCAGGGAGGGCCGCCGTTGTCTCGACGGGCCCTCCTCCGGCCGAGGCCCTCCCCCGTGGAGGGAGGGGCCCCCCGACATCCGGAGGAGGGAGGGGCCCAGACATCAGGACCGGCTTTGCCTCCTGCTCCTCCTCCTCCTCCTCCTCCTCCTCCTCCTCCTCCTCCTCCTCCTCCGGGCGGGTGTCGCCTTCCTGCGGGCCCCGCGACACGGATCCCCACCCGAATGGGGTACGCTGGGCAAGCTAGCTTGCCCCGTCCCAGTGGGGGATGGGAATGGTTTTGACGACGATGGCTGCTGCCATCCGCCCTCCTGTCCCCCGAAGTATGGGACCCCTCTTTTTCTGATCTGCGCACAAGCGGCCGAGTCAACAAACGTGCTACAGCGTAGCAGCTAATAGTGATGTCGGCCTGGTTCACCATCGAACGCGAAAAGAAAATTACACTTGCAAGATCATTCGGCCAAGCTCACTCTCGGACGCAACCCGCTGAACTGTACTTGCGGAGGGTCACCTTGAGATCAGTGAGCAAGTCAAATATCATGTGAGAACTTGCAATCGGTGAAGAAGCACTTGCCCTCTTGGAACTTGTAGCAGATCCCTCCACCACCACCTTTGCCCTTGCCCTTACCCTTATCCTTGCCCTTGCCCTTGTCCTTGCCCTTCTTTCCTTTGCCCTTTCCGCCATCATCGTTTCCCTCCATGCGCTGCTTCTTTGCCCATCGGCAATCCTTGCAACGCTTAGGCGTCTCAGTGAACCCTTTACCCCACCTGAACTCTTGATCGTCAGCCGTGTCAATCCATTGCTCCGAGCAATCTATGCACTCGTAGGTATTGTCTTTCCACTCCTCGTCCTCAGCTTCCTCTACCTTTGCAGGTTCAGCCTTCTTCGGCGCAGCCTTCTTGACGATCTTAGTCTCCTCCTCCTCGTCATCTGCCTCTGCCTCCACCTTCTTCTTGTCCTTCTTTTTCTTCGGCGCCACCTTCACCTCCTCTGCAGCGGGCTCCTCTTCTTCCGGTGCAGCCTTCTCCTTCTTGTTCTTCTTCGTCTTCTCCTTCTTCGGCGCCTCCTCGGCTGCCTCCTCCTCGACGGCAGGCTGCTCCTCAGCCGCCTTCTTTGCCTTCTTCGCCTTCTTTACCTTCTTCACGGGCTCCTCCTCCACCTCCTCAACGGTCTCCTCCACAACTGCTTTGGCGCGCTTCACCATGGCCGATTGTGGGCAGAGAACTTGCAAGTGATCCGCCTTTGCCTCCTGGCATGTCGAGGCGTGGTAAATGCCAACGGCTGACTGGTAAGGTTTCTGCCCGACACAGTGCTTGCATCGAACAGGAGATCCCATAATCAAATCGATCAGTCAGATCGGCAATCGAAATTAATCGGATGGGCGGAAATCGTAAGCTGAGTCGGGGGAAAAAGTATCGGCGGACATCGGCAAGCTAGCATGCCTCGGAACCCAAATCGGAATCCCAAGTCGAATCGAATCGACATCGGAAGCCATCGAAGTCGAATCGCATCGAATCGGGGGAATCGGAACGAGCCCTGATGGAGTGGGCGTGTTAGCCTGCTCCTCTCTTGCCTGGTTAAATTTAACAGACCATGTGTTCTAAGAACGGCCCCCCTCCTGCGCCGCGAGCGTCAACCACGATCGCCCAAATACGGACCGAAAGCCAGTCAATACGGTCACACAACTGCCCAAGAAGGCATCGGGACGGTGCAAGAGGGTTCCAAGATTGCCCAAACTGAGCTCAAGACGGTGCCAAGAGGTGCCCGACACGTCCAAAGAGGGCTTTAAGATGGCGCCCTAAAGGCCCTCGACGGGCAAAAAGCAATGTTTGTGTCCGTTCGGTCCACATAATTTCTTGTAGGCTGACCCTTTCGGGCTTCTGATAACCGCAGACGTCCCAAGACAGACCAAGAGTGCCTCACGAGGGCCCCAAGACAGCTCAGGAAGGCCCCAAGAGTGCCTGATGGGGGTCCTAAGATAGCCGACAACGGGCCCCCAGGACGGCCAAGGAGGCCCACAAGAAGGCCCCAGCATGGGGACCAAGGGGGGGCATCGAAAGCCTGTCCTCCAAGACTGCATCGAAAACTCTAAGCACGCCCCCGAGAGGGCCCCCCGAAGCTCCCAAGACGTACCCGCGAGACCCTGAGGTGCCCCAAAGGAGCTCCCCAAGAGGCCTCCAAGAGCCGCCCCAACAGACCTTCGGAGGCCTGGTGTGTCTTCCGCAGCAGCACGCGGATTGGTTCCTCACGGCGGCGTGTCCTTGATATTGCTGTTGCTCCTCCTCCTCCTCCTGCTCCTCCTCCTCCTCCTCCTCCTCCTCGTCTTCCTCCTCCTCTTCTTTTTTCTCTTCCTCCTCCTCCTCCTCCTCTCCTCCCCACTCCTCCTCCTCCTCCTCCTCCTCTCCTCCTCCCCTCCTCCTCCTCCTCCTCCTCCTCCTCCTCCTCCTCCTCCTCCTCCTACCCCCCCTCCTCTACTCGCAGACGGGGGCATGCCCCCCCCCCTCTTCCCGGGGCCACGATCTCTTGGAAAAGCGACGGATCCGCCCTCCCGAGGCCACAATCACTAGGTAAAAAACGGACTTACGCTTGCGTGCCTACGAGACGGCCGAGGCAGGCAATCAAGGCCGCCAAGATGGTCCACGACGCCTCCAAGACGAGCCAAGCTAACCCGAAAGTGGCACAAGATGGCCTCAACACGGCCCAGGATGTCTCCGAGAGGGCCCACGCGAGCCAAAAAAGGAAACTCCAGCAAGGCCCGAAGAAACCCAAATCACTGATTTCCGTGCGTTTTCCCGAGGGTGTTCGCATGCTCGCCATTTTCGGGCGACCGTCAGCTCAAGACGGCCCAAGGAGCCCACAATGTGGCCCCAAGACAATCCTAGAGGCCCCCAATTGGCCCAAGAGGACCGCATGATAGCCAAAGAGACCTTCAGGACTGTCCCAAGAGGGCCTCCGGAGAGACCCAAGACGGCATCAGAAGGCCCTCCGACGGCCCAAGACGGCGCCAAGATGGCACGGCCTTCCTCTTCTTGCTCCGCTTTCTGCTGCTCCTCCTTTTCCTCCTCGTCACCATCATCATCAACATCCTCGTGATCCCCATCACGGCTCTCCCAAACTTGGGGACACGAGGTGTCACACGTGACGGCGTCACGCGCCTCCCCGAACACCGCTCCTAGGATGCTGGGCTAGCACGGTGGCGGGACCTGCCGTAGGCAGCTGGATAATCACCCCTCGGCAACAAAGTTGCCTTCAGCCAAAACTGGCTTGAACCAAATTGGGCACGGTCAACAACTTAGAAACTCTTTGGCCGTAGTCTCGCTGGGGAATCACTTACAGCGAAACGAAACGGTCCCGAACGGGCCCTCACCCCAGGGCGTCTGGGGCCCAGGGAGGGGTCCAAGAGGCCGAAAAAGGCGGAACACTTGAGGCCCAGACCGTCGACACAATGTCTAGTTCGCAGCGCGGCGCCCAGGAATTCTGGACACCCCTTCTCCAGGACTGGCTCTTCATCCTGAGCCGTTCTCTGAGAGTCCCGGAGCCCAAGGCCCCGCAAAAACCTCCCAGACCATGAGGCCCGGGCGTTGCAACTTTTCACACCGGGTGATTTTTCGCCCGGCTTCGGACCCAGAGGTCGTCACAGATCGATCCCGCTCCGAAGATGCAGCTGACAGATGGGGTCTAGGGATTCGGTTGTGATTTGGCGCTCTGGCGCTTGTTTTCGCAACGTCGGATCTCAGGGGAGGACGACAATTTCCTCAGGGCTCCTTCTCTTCACGGCGGTCTTTGGTTGGAAAAATCCTCGCCTGGGGGAGGCTCACACGCTGTTTCCTCTAGCGGCTAGGTGGCTACACCGTCGCGGGCGCCAAGCTGGGACACGCTTGCGCGAAACACCACCTGGCGTAGCAGATGGGTGAACTGGATGGATGCAGTCGCGGGCAAGATACAAAAGGGGCCGCGACGGCGGATGCACGTGGAAGAAGCCTTGGCTCATGGACTGCGATGCGGGGAAGGGGGACAAACACACACACACACACACTCAAACACACACACACACACACACACACACGTACACACATACACATACACACACGCACACACACACACACGTACACGCACCCACATACACACAGACACACAGACACACACGCAAACACACAGACACACACGCACACACACACACACACACGCACGCACGCACGCACGCACGCACGCACGAACACACACGCACACACACACACACACACACACACACACACACACACACACACGCACATACGCACACACACACACACACACGCACACACGCACACACGCACACACGCACACACGCACACACGCACACACGCACACGCACGCGCACGCGCACACACTTTTTGAGTCGGCGACTAGGCAGAATAACTGCGCTGGCGGAAAGGCTAACTAAACGGAGGCACATTTGTAGCGCGGCGGGGCGCAATGCAGGTACCAGAAGGAGTCCAGCGGGCCAAGGGTGCGATACAATCAGGGGCCTGGGGCACCAGGCGGTCAACGAAAAAAAACACACACACATCCTCGAGAAGCAGCCGTGCTCTCGGCCGGAAGGCGGGCGGCAAGCTGGTCCCCTCGCCGCGGGCCTCGACACGTGCCGAGGCCCCAGGGAGAAGGTAATGTTTGATTCTGGCTTAAGTGGACCATCGCGGGAGATCCACGGAGACCCTCGCGCGAAAATCAACGTCTCCGAGGACGGGGCCGAACTCCAGCACTTGCCGCTTCCAGCTCGCGCGCGCGCCCGCGCGCCGCGCGCCGCGCGCCGCGCGCCGCCGCGCATGCAGCCTGTGGGCCCGCGCTCGCTTCGAGGCGACCCGCGCATCGACGCCGAACCTCAACGGGCACGGCAAGAGTGGCCTGTTCGTGCACGGCTGTTCACCGTTCCACGTGACGCGACAGCAGCGGCCTGCGTGCCTGAGCTCAGCACCCGCCGCCCCCCGAGAGCCACGCACCCAAACCCGCTCCAGCGAAGGTCCCCAGCAGCCCGGGGGCGGCCAAGAGGGGGGGCGTCCAAGAGGGGGGGGCGCAACTCGTGACCCGCGGCACGTGCGCGGCCCAGGGGGGGGGGGGGGGGGGCGGGGTCGTGATGAAATAAGAAGAGGCGCTACGAAATCTGGGGAAATGTCATGGCCCCCCCCCTGAGTCATCAGCCTCCTCGCGGCCGCCCCCAACAGCGGCCTCTCGGGACCATCGGGGCACCCCCGGAACGCTCTCGGCGAGGCGCGGCCTGCTGGAAGCATCCCCGGGGGTGGGATGGATAGGAATAGGAGGAGGAGGAGGAGGAGGAGGAGGAGGAGGAGGAGGAGGAGGAGGAGGAGGGGGAGGAGGAGGAGGAGGAGGAGGAGGACGTCGGAAAACGTTTGGCCGTGAGTGGTGTGCACGACGGGAGGGTCGGCGACACGAAAGAGCGGCCCTGGGCAAGAGCGGCCTTTGGTGCGCGGCTTGAAGGGTGCGCACTGCGTGTATTGGGAAGTGTTTTTTTTGGAAGCAGGCTCGACTTCCTGATGCACGCAGTTTTTTGTTGGAAGCAGGTTCGACTTCCCCATGGACTCAGCTCATTTTTGGAAGCAGGTTCGACTTCCCAATACACGCAGTTCATCACGATCGGGGCAGGGGGGGAGCTCAAACCCAAGCCTGCGAGCCGCTGCCATCGCGTCCGATTCGGCGATCGGGGGGCCCCAGAGGGCCCGCACCAGAGGTCACCTCCAAAGAAGGGTCAATCATTGCGTGCAGTCGGGAGTGGTAAGCCGAGGTGGCGGCGAGCGCTAGGCAGGCAGCTGGTTCGGCAGCACTCGACTCGTGGTGCCCCTCCCCCCTTCCTGTCAGAATCGGCCCCTAGGGTTAGGTCGGGCATGTCCAGCTACAGGCGGATTTTGGAAGACAAATGAAAAATTGTCAAAATGATCCGTCAAATGGTCAAACATAGTTTTTCCCCCGAACAAGAACGTCCCAAGACTACTCTGGACGGGACAAAGATCACCCCCCCACTGAATCTGCTGGGGGGGTGGGCACGTGCTGCCGGCACGGGTGGAGGGGGGATTGGAGGAGAAGGAGGAGGAGGAGAAGGAGGAGGAGGAGGTCGAGGAAAGGGGGAGGATGGCCAAGCTCCGTCGGAAGGTTCGATGCCCACCCCTCGATGAATGGTTATCCCACCCAGGGTATGTTTGATTATTTTGGGGGGGGATGGGCTAGCTCCGTCGGAAGGTTCGTCGCCTACCCCTCGATGAATATCCCACCCAGCATATCATATGCTGAATATTAATGTATGGTTGGACTATTGTTGGACCATTTCTATTCCAAACATATCTGCGATTTGTTATGACAGTTTTTGACTATGTTTGACAACTTGTATATTATGGTTTGCTACTTTTTTAACATATCAAAAATCGTCAAACCATATTATGTTTGGACTATTTTTGAACACTCCTCCTGTGGAGGGACACGCCCGACTGACCCCCAGGGGGTGCCTCTGGGGCCGACCGGCCCGCACGTGCAGACGCAAAAGCGCCCCTCCGGCGGGCGCTGGCCCGCCAGCCGCGGCCGCGCGGGCCCACGAGGCATCTCTCGTCGGGGCGTCGGCGCTCGCGGCGGAGCGGCCACGGCCCCAGGGGGCATCGACGGGTTCTGCCACGCAAGGGCTCCCAACTTCGCGCGTCGCGCTCAGCGAAGCGCGAGGTGCGAATAACTTCGCGCTCTCGCGCCGCCTCCCGGGGGAGAAGAGGAGGACGAGGAGGGATCGGAGCCAAACCGCGAAGCGCGAATAACTTCGCGCCCTCGAGGGCGCCCTTGGATACGGTGGAGGCACTGGAGAAGGAACCGATGGACAAGGAATGGCCGTGGATATCACCGCCGCCCTTGTCAAAGAAGGAGGCCTCCAGGGTCTGCAGCCCTGGGCGCATTCCTTAACAAACGCCCCTTCCTGTCAAAATCGGCCCCCGGAGCTCTCCTGGAGCCCATGCTTGTGCGCGAGAGACGTGTTCAACACGGTGCAGTCGAACCTGGGCCAGAAGAACCTCCATCCAGAACACGGGGCCCTCCGCTGGCCAAAGCACCCCAACTCAGAAACTCACGGAGGGTACCCTTTCCCAGGATGCACCAGAACATCCAACAAACACGAATAGGCGCAAGCCAGGAGGGGAAGTGAGAAGGAGAAGGAGCAGACCCTCTCAGAAGGCAACGAGGCTTCTCAGAAGCCCTGGCGCCTGCTGAAAAAAAGTGTCCTGCGTCTTCGGGGGAGACTGAGGAAACTTCTCGGAAGACCGGGGGGCTTCCGAGCCTCCTGAGAAGGCCCGCCCATTCTCACGTCCGCCCCTCGCTCTAAAACAGGGCTAGGATCGGGATAAATCGCTCTCAGAGCGTTCTGGAGCGCTCCCAGAGCGTTCCGGAACGCTCCGGAGCGGCCGCGGCGCCCAGTACATCCTCCAAACCCGCCGATTCTCAGAGATTTCGAGTTATCCCGATCCGATTTTGTCCCGATCTTCGCGTCGTTTTACGCTCGTCGCCGGCCATTGTGAGTCGCCCCCTTCCTGTCAACGTCGGCCCCTGGGCCTCTCCGGGAGCCCCTCCCGACCAGCTCTTCCTCGTCCCGGGTCGACCTGTGGCGGCCTCTCGAGGGCCTGGAACGGTCTTTTTTCCGGCGGCCGAGAGCTGCGATCAACTGCCCGGACATCGACGACTCTCGACGACTCTCGACGACTCTCGACGACTCTCGACGACGACGACGACTCTCGACGACTCTCGACGACTCTCGACGACGACGACGACGACGACGACGACGACGACGACTCTCGACGACGACGACGACGACGACGAAGACGACGACGACGACGACGACGACGACGACGACGACGACGACTCTCGACGACGACGACGACGACGACTCTCGACGACGACGACGACGACGACGACGACGACGACGACGACGACGACGACGACGACTCTCGACGACGACGACGACGACGACGACGACGACTCTCGACGACGACGACGACGACGAGTCCGGGCAGGCGCTGCCGACCGCCGACCTCGGGGCCGGCCCGACGTCCCGAGCCGCTTCTTGGCGGCCCCGGGGCCCGTCGGGGGCGGAACACCTGGAGGGCCCTGGCGTGTTTCGCTCATATGTTAGAGCGGACCCTAGGCTTATGTTGCTCCCATCGTACATACAGACAAGATCCCAGACATCATTTCGAGCACTCAGACAAGCATCGAAACGGTGTCAAACGAGCATCGCCTCCCAGGGCCCTGGACGTGAACACCCTCAGGTTTCGCTACTCCCGTGGTGCTCGAACTCATCATTTCTGGCGGTCGAGAGGGGGGAGGAGCTATGGGTGTGGGAGGCAGGAACGGTGAAAGCGGGGCAAGCGGGAGGAGCAAGGATCGAATAGAGAGAGAGAGAGAGAGAGAGAAAAAAAAAAAAAAAACTCCTCCCCCTCTCCTCCCCCTCTCCTCCTCCTCCTCCTCCTCCTCCTCCTCCTCCTCCTCCTCCTCCTCCTCCTCCTCCTCCTCCTCGCCTCCTCCTCTCCGCCCTCTCTCTACCTCCTCCTCCTCCTCCTCCTCTCTCTCCTCCTCCTCCTCCCTCCTCCTCCTCCTCCTCCTCCTCCTCCTCCTCCTCCTCCTCCTCCTCCTCAATTGCACAATATGGCCACGAGAGGCCACAATTTCTGGCGGGACACCTGGCAATACTCCAAGGACGTGGAGGAGGAGGAGGAGGAGGAGGAGGAGGAGGAGGAGGAGAGAGGAGGAGGGAGGAGGAGGAGGGAGGAGAGGCGGGAGGGAGGAGGAGGGAGGAGGAAGGAGGGAGGAGGAGAGGCGGGAGGGAGGAGGGAGGAGGAGGAGGAGGGAGGAGGAGGAGGGAGGAGGAGGAGGGAGGGAGGAGGAGGAGGAGGAGGAGGAGGAGGAGGAGGAGGAGGACACCAGAACCCTACAGGCAAGAGCCCTCTTTGCGCGCGGCTCTCGGGAGGCCGCGGGGAGGCCCGGCCGCCGGAGCGCGCAGGCCGCTGCGATATCGCACCTCCCTCGGCCATCCTCTCCCTCCTCCTCCTGCTCCTCCCTCCTCCTCCTCCCTCCTCCTCCTCCCTCCTCTCCTCCTCTCCTCCTCCTCCTCCTCCTCCTCCTCCTCCTCCTCCTCCTCCTCCTCCTCCTCCTCCTCCTCCTCCCTCCTCCTCCCTCCTCCTCCTCCTCCTCCTCCTCCTCCGCTTGGCGCTGGAGTGCCGGACACCCCCGCGGGGCCCCGGCTGACTACCTACCAGACCACCCCAACCCAACCCGAAGACTCGAATTTGACCCGAATTTCGGGTTGGGGGGGGTACGGGTTCCATATGTGTTTTTTCGACGTTCCCCGACCCCCCCCCCCAACTGGAAATGGAGGGCAAAGGGGGGTTTGAGAATCAGCTCACGTAGCTGATTTTCCCGGAGCCTTCCAGCGCCGGAGGCGGCGATGTATCGAGGAATGGGCCCCTCGGTGAGGCCGCAACCAGCCGCATGCAGCAAATTTCGTAACACCCCCTTTCCCTATCCCCCCCTTTCGCCCGGCCCGAACCAAAGGTCACTCGGGCGAGCGGTCACTCTTACCAAAGGGCTCCCAACTTCGCGCGTCGCGCTGCGCGAAGCGCGAAGTGCGAATACCTTCGCGCCCTCGCGTTGCCTCCCAGGGGAGAAGAGGAGGATGAGGAGGAATCGGAGCCGAACCGCGAAGCGCGAAGCGCGAATAACTTCGCGCCCTCGAGGGCGCCCTTGCTTATGTATAGCCGAATGTTGGAACGGAACGTGGAGTGTGCAAACGTCTGTCTGGCGCTACTCGCCGAAACGTGGGCAAGCTCGTGCGCGAGAGGTGTGTTAAACACGGTGCAGTCGAACCTGGGCCAGAAGAACCTCCTTCGAGAACACGGGGCCCTCCGCTGGTCAAAACACCACAAATTAGAAGATCACCGAGGGTACCCTTCACAGGATGAACCAGAACATCCAACAAACACGAATAGGCGGTACGCCAGGGTTGGAAGTGAGAAGGAGAAGGAGAAGGAGAAGACCCTCTCAGAAGGCGACGGGGCTTCTCAGAAGCCCTCGCGCCTTCCGAGAGAAGTGTTCTGCGTCTTCGGGGGAGCCTCAGGAAACTTCTCAGAAGGACGGGGGACTTCCGAGGCTCCTGAGAAGGCCTTCTCCTTCTCGCTTTCCCCCCTCGCTCGCCGCCGAACGAAGAACATCACAGTACCCTCCCCGAACCGACCTCGATCTCGTGCCTCGGCCCGGCTGCACGTGCTGCGCTCCAACACGTGCGCACCAGGGCGGCCACAGAGCTGCACCGGAACACAGGCACCTCCGCTGGCCACCGCGACCCTCGGCCACGAACAGGCGTCCCGCCCCAACATATGAGGCACGGCCCCTGACCCGGAGACCCTCCTGAGCCCGACGTGGCCTTCACATTTCAGCGTCTTGTGTCCACAGTCGGACTTGATGGGAGAGGACACGCGAGAGGACGAAAGACCCTTTCCAACGGGCGCACTGCCATAGGAATGTAGGAGGCATGGGTCGCGAGACACAGGACACAAGGGTACCCTTGACTTGGCAGGGTCGATCTACTAATCTGGGCCGACTGTACGCTGGAGGCCTTCTACGACGTGCAAAGTTTTTCCACTGCGCGACCCCCGAGAGTCCCGACCCTTTCCCCAGGGCCCGCTTTGCATCACGGGCCGCTTTTTGGTCCCAGGGGGATGCTGAGCACCAGAACCCCCCCGTCGTGATTGCTTCACAGCGCAACCCTGAGATCCGCCGTCTCGAAGACTTGAAACATCCAATCCACGACCGGAGCACGACCGGAGACCTGAACCCCCTCCACACCCTGTTTCGAGCCGCATCGCTCTGCGAGGGCCCCGGGGCCCGAAATGGGGCGGCCACGCCCGGCTCGCAAAGTTGCGACGCAAGGATCTCGGGGAAGCCTGTCTTGGGTCGACGCCGCCGACGACGACGACGACGACGACGACGACGTCCTGGTAGGCGCTGCCGACTGCCGCCCGCAGGCGGGCGGCGGCCGCCGGGGCCCGCACCCGCAGCAGGGCCAGCGCCTCGGCGGCGGGGAGCGCCCGCCGCAGGCGCTCCGCCAGGCCGCGGCAGCCGCGCTCGGCCGCCTCCGCGAGGGCAGGCGGCGGCGCGGAGCGCCGCGGGCTCGACGGGGAGCCCGCACAATCAGGACGCAACAGTGAGCAAAAATAGTCAGGGACAAGCGAAAACGGTCAAACACTCGTCCCCCCGCTGTTTCTGGACATGCCGACTTCATGCCAGTGGCATCTTGGAAAGGCGCTCATGCTCACGATGTGGGTTGACTGTGCAGTAGGCCCGTATCACCAGGATGCGCAATAAGGATGCAAGGGCCTTGAAGGTCATTTCGAAGCTTTCCGAGCGTGGCGCGGCCAACGAAGGTGGCGAAGGATGGACCGAGGAGGCAAGGACGCAAGGGTACCCTTGGGGAGGTTGCCCGTCCTTACCATGCGGATTGACTGTATGTATGCGACGATCAAAGAAGGGGTCTTACGCGAGATGACGCGGCGACCTTACGCGGCGGCTTACGCGGGCCGCAAGCGCGGCACGCCACATTGGAGACGAGGGCGCTCACGCGCGAACTTGCGCGGACGGCTTACGCGCCAATGTCCGCGCAGACGACCCCGTTTTTGTTGCGTCGCTCAGGTGAGTGCTGGGGGGGCGGCTAAAGAGGCCCCCAGGGGAGCTCCCAGACGGCCCCAGAGTGCTCCAAGACGGCCCAGGAGGCGCCCAAGAGTCGCCCCGAGAAGGGGAGCACGGAGCAAGAAGCCGAGCCCCCTGCCCCGAGAGGCCCCCTGCGGGCCCCCTCTTGCCTTCTCGAATAGCTGCCGCCCAGCATGCTGCGCTGGCACTGCGGAGGAATCGCCGGATGCTGCTGGATCTGTTGATGCGAAGGTCGGCGGCGAGCCTGGCGGGGGAGTGGGGAGGGGCGGGCCTTCTCAGGAGACTCCGAAGTCCCCAGGCCTTCTGAGAAGTTCTCGGAGCCTCCCACGAAGACACCGGAAACCTCTTAGAAGGCGCGAGGGATTCTGAGAAGTCCCGCCGCTTTCTGGGAATCCATTATCCTTCTCGCCTCTCCCCCTCGCTCGCCGCCGAAAAATTGGTTAAACTTGCATGCTCAGTTTGAGTCGACCCTGAGGCGAACCTTAGTAGAACCTGAGTCGAACTTGATTCGAACTTGAATCGAACTTGAATCGAACTGGGGTCGAACTAGAGTCGAACAGATCCGTTAGGTGGGCCCCAGGAAGGGTCCCAAAACGAGCATCGAATTAAACCCTAGCTCCCCGCAGTTGCTGCTAAGAACGAGGGGGCGAGGGTGGGGGGTCCGTGGCAGCCTGCCAAGCTCGAGAGCAAAACGTCATGAAGCTCGCGCCGCGGGCGTCGATTCTGATGGAACACAGCACAGCGAGCCCGCCGCAGGCGCTGATGGCTCGTCAGCGCAAAGTGGGTGGGTCGCGGGTGGAGCGCGGGGTGGGTCGCGGAAGGGTCGCGGGTGTGTCGCGGGTGTGACGGGGCGCGGGGTGGGTCGCGGGGCGTGTCGAGGGGGGGTCGGCGACAAGACTGTTCGCTCGTACCTGCTCGCATATCGTTCAACATGTGTCCCCCAAATCCTGGCTACACGCCTTCTTCGTCCTCGATCGTGCCTACCATGGGGGTATGTATTACATACCTGCCACGCGTAGTTTGCGCAGCCCCAGAAGGGACAAGAGAGAAGGATGGAGCAAGAGAGAAATTAGCAGGATAGCAAATTAGGAGCAGGGAGACAAGCGGCAAAACCAGACGGACGGGTCGGGCGGGCGGACGCTAAGGGGCGAGTCGGGCGGGCAGGCCCAGCCAGCTTGGTCGAGCGGGCGGGTCGCCGAAGCGTCAGTCCTGCATGAGTCGCGAGGAAGGCTCGAGCGATAGCCCGATCCCGCAGTCCTGCATGAGAAAGTCAGAAGCGAGAGTGTGCTTCCCGAGGGTCGAGGGAACGGCGTCTGAACACGAATCGGGGACGTCCTGCGCGAGAGCGCGACTCCTGGATCAAGTGCCACGAATTACCCAGCGAAAGGCCGATGTCTTGGTACATGTTTAAGCAATATCCGGCGGGAACCGCTAGTCTTGTACTCCGGGGCCCACGGGCACCGTCTGAGGCCTATACTTCTCCTTTTTTGTTCTCTCAATTTTTGTACAACAAAATCCATCAGCGAGCCCCGGAAAGGACATGAAAAGCGCGTATGTTCACCGACAAGGAGATCAACCTATGGATCTCCTTTAACTACGCTCTTCAAGGGGAGGGGGGAACGCGAACACTGAACTTCACCCGGCTCGGCCTCGACCGCGGCGCGAGTCAAAAAGTCGCCAGGCAAACCGGGAACACCACAAGAACCGACCTGTAATAGGCAAGCGCATGGACTGAACCGTGGCCTACAGGACGTGAGCACGTGCCGCGTGCGAAAGGAAGGAAGAGAGCAATAATGAGAGAGCACCAGAAGGAGAGCGAGGGATACACAAACGAGATGCCTAGTGAGGCCGAGTTGCGGCTGGCCCCAGACACGAGCTGTACAAGCACAGCCGGACACGCACGCGGGAAACAGCTACAACTCCACATATATACAAGCACAACGCCAATACTGCTTCATTCGAGCTGATGTTCAACACACGTTAAGACTGTTCGCTATGATCTGCTCGCACGTTCGCCAATACACCCCCAAGCCGAGTGTTTGTTCCTCTTGGAACTAACGCATGACAACACAATTGATCAAACTGGATCCCGGCTCTGGGTTTGTAGCAATTTCGTGGGTCCTGCTTTTGTGTTTCGCGGAACAACTTTGCCGCGTGCGAGGAATCAATGGATACATTATTGTTCCTGGAGTACACCTATGATAGTGCGAGTCTCATGGGTCCACACGATGTTTTTAAGTCGCGGGGCGCTGAACGTCAGGCATCATGCTATCCACGGAGCGGTGGCTCTGCAAACCAATGCGAAAATTCTACGGGGCAAGAGACATCCTAGGGTAAGGAGAAGGAGGGAAGAAGAGAGGAGGCAAGTGGAGGGGAGAGGGGGAGAGGGAGGGCGGAGGTGGGAGGATAATCTAAGAGGACGAATGAAGGAGGGCGAGGGAGAGAAAGGAGGGAAGATGAGGCGGAGGGGAAGCAAGACGAGGAGGAGGAGGAAGAGGAGTAGGAAGAGGAGGAAGGCGGAGGAAGGAGGCATGACGGGGGAGAAGGCGGGAGGAGGGAGGGGAAGGAGGACGAGATGTAAGAGGAAGAAGAAGAGGGGCGACGAGGACGACGAAAACAAGCAAAGTGTCAAGTTCGGAAGCTCGAGCGCCACAGCTGGCACAGCCACCTCCCTTATCCCCTCCCATAACATGCTGGCGATCGAGGGGCCTGGCCATCACACAAGCTCCTCCCATAACATACGGTTGGTCGAGCGCCACGAAGGGCACGGCCAATTCCCGCGCCCCCTCCCAGAACATGTGGCACGTCCCGTTCCGAAGCGAGCGCAACATACATCCGCTCACTTGAACGGCACGGCGCTTTCAGCAACCCAGGGTCAAGAGAACCATCTTTAGGCCCGCGTAAGCGGAGTTTAGAACTGCGCCTCACAGCCAACATCCAACAGAATGTGTCAAATCCTTCAACGGGTTGTGGAACTGCGTCTCCCCAACCAACACCTGCCAGCATGTGCCAAATACCCAAGCGGGATTTGGAGGTGCGCCTTCCCAACCAATGTTTCCCAAAGTGTGCCATATCCCCCAGCGGGGTTTGGAACTGCGTCTCCCCAGCGAACCTGCCGAACTGCGGCAATTCCTTCCATGGGAGTTTGAACTGCGACTCCGCAACCAATACCTGCGAGCATGTGCCAAAAGCTTCAGGTGCAAAGGGGGCCTGCTGGATTGGCTTCAGTCGTTCTCGCACCCCCCCCCCCGCGATTTCAAGTTTTTGCTCGACAAATGGCTTTCCTACGAGTTGCGGCCTTCCGCTGGAAGGGGGAGGAGGAGGAGGAAGAGGAGGAGGAGGACGTTGTAGAGGCTTTCAATAGAAATCCTGCTGTAGATGCTTTCAATAGAAATCCTCGTGTAACGGTTTTGAATGATAATTTTTTTTTAATGGGCTTTCAATCAGAATCCGTGCGCACTGGCGTTCAATAGGCATCCTTGTTGTAGATGCTTTCAATGGGAATCCCTTCGCATTGACTTTCAATAGGAATCATGTTGTAGAGGCTTTCATTCGGAATCATTTTGGTAAAGGTTTTCAATCGGAATCCTGCTGTCGCGGCTTTCAATTTGTAGCGGCTTCCCATAGGAAACATTCTGCAATGGCTTTCATTCGGGATCCTTTTATAAAGGCTTTCGGTCGGAATCCTTTTGTGTTGGCTTTCAATAGTAAGCCTTTTGCATCGGCATTCAACAAGAATCCTGTTGGTAAGGGGTTTCGATCGGAATCCTTTTGTAAAGGCTTTCAATATGCATCCTTTTGCATGGGGTTTCAAAACGAATCCTTTCGTATGGGCTCCCAATAAAAAAATCGTTAGTAAAGGCTTTCAACCGAAATCCTTTTGTAGCGGTTGAATAAAGCGCTATAGGTGACCTCTGGGGGACCCCCAAACAGGGGCGAGGTATGGTGCGAAGTGTACCCTTGAAGCCAACAGTAACTCTGCCACGTGCTAGAGCCTCTGGCTAAGTCGCCGCCTTTTCTCAGGGAGATGTCTGCGCTGTCGTGCTTGCCCCTTTCCATTGCAATGCAATCGGAGATTCCGAAAGGCGACCGCGTCCTTCTATGATACCGTCTCGGTTCGTACGCACATTGCGCTGGGTCCTGAGACCTCGCGCTGGGTTATCTGCAGTCAAGCAAGGCTGCTGTGTTCAAAAGCATCCGTGGGCCCAGAGGTAGCGTCGCGCGTCGTTCGGATGCCGTTTTGGCAGACGACGCTAACATTGAAAAGTCGACGAAGACGGCGAACGTGGATGGCGAGGAGGGGGGGTAAGACGAGAACGAAAGGCGGGATGGGCGAACGGGGAGGATGAGGAAGCAGGACGAGGGAGGGATGGATGGACGGGACGAGGAGGAGGAGGAGGGGGTCTCCTCCTCTTCCCCTCCCCCTCGCCTCCCCTCTCCTCCATGTCTTCCGCCCCCTCCTCCTACACCCCTTCCTCCTACTCTCCCTCCCTCTTTCCCTCCCCATATTCGTCCTTCTCCCCACGTCCTCGCTACCCACCGCCCTCCTACGGTTCCCCCTCGTCATCCTCCTCCTCCTCCTCCTCCTCATCTTCCTCCCCATCTTCCTCCTGCTCTTGCCGTGCCAACTCATGGCTTCTTCCTGGCTTCCCTCCCTACGACGACGCGACGATGGCAAAGGCGGTGGAAGGACGCGTGGGCTGTTGTTTTGCATCAATGCAGCCGCCACCGCGGCAAGTCCAGCAACGGGGGACCTCATCCTCGCACTCGTTCTAGCAACTGTCGCCTGGCGCGTTGAACGCGAATGCTCCTCAGACCCGCTGCTCCCTGCATTCTGCCCGTCGCACAACGCACTGTGCCAGCCACGAATACTAATGATCGGGTCGTGTCCTAATCCTTCTTGTGGAACTTCAGGGCCTTGACTCCGCTCGATTTCACCGTCGTCGGCCGCTTCCCGTTTGAACCTGAACTGCTCGAAGCATTGTTGGCAGCCATGTCTGCCGCCGTGCCAGGAACCGTAGTGTCACCTGAGGCCGCTGAAATAGAGTCCACCACGACATCATTCACCATCTCCGCCTCTTTGAGGGTGTCCCTCAAAAACTTGCCCATCTTTGACACCTGGAAACCCTGCTTGATGAAGTGCGCCTTCGTGTTCTTCAAGTCAGTGTGGTACGTTTTCGGCCTGGGCCGCTGTAGGAGAGCATTGCCGATAGCAGTCGTCACGATGATGGTCCGAATGTCACCCTCCAAGTCCACGGCCTTCTTGTACTCGCCCATCATTCTCTGAACGGTCTCCACCCGCTTCCCGCCCCCATCGAACTTCAGCATCAACTGGTATGTCGCCGTGGCGATGCGGTACGTCGGCTTCGCCGTCTTGCTCAAGCGGTCGTACAGCGTCATCTTCTCTTCGACCTCCTTGTCCTTGACCTTCTCGATCCACTGGCACGCTGACCAGTCGCCGCTCACCGCCGCAGGAACCACAGCCTTGAAGAAGTCGTGGGCCTCACCGAAGCCCTCGAAAGCGCTGGACGTGGCGATCCATGCAGTGACCGCGTCCTCGTAGGCGTTCGTCATCTTAGTGCTCACCTCCTTGATGTCCAAGTCGTTAGTGCGGGTGCTGGTCTGGAGAAGTTGGTGGCAATCGGCGGTTGCCCCAATGATCCCCACAAGGCTCACGGGCTCGTCCTTCGACAGGCGGGCCAGAATCGCTACGACGTTGTCGTGAGTCTTGGCTTCGTTCAAGATCTCGGTGCACTTCTTCGGGAAGAGGTCCTTCTGCTGGGTGGCCAACTGGATGATGCCATCATCGAGGCTCTTGCGAACGTTCAGCACATTCTTGAATGCCTCCGTCGCTGCCTTCTCGATCGAAGCCGATCGCAGCACCGTAAGGGCCTTCATGGTCTGAGACCTGCGGGCGCCCAGGGACATGCTGACGATGCCGATGCGCTCCTGACGAACCCAGAAGCCAGACCAAGTACGGAGGGCGCCGAGGTAGTCCGCCTCGGTGTCTTTCGTCACTGCGTTGCCGACGTCGCAAAGTAGATCGAGCCTGGCACGGAGCTCAAACATCAGTTTACTCCATGGCCGATCCCTGTCAAACGTCCCCAAGTCGTCGTGGAAGACCACCAGCTGCGTCACGGCCAGGAAAGCACCCGCGGCGGCTTCTGGGCCTTCGTCCTGCGAGTAGCCGCCAGGCGGAGGGCTGTCCAGCATCGAGTCGATGATGCGCTGAGTGAGGGCTTCACCAATTGTCCCCTCTATCACCTCTTCGACGTCGGCGACCAGCTTGTCGAACCAAGATCTGGCGATGGTAGTGTCGATGTCCTGGGAAGCGCTGTCGATGTTGGTCAGCAGCTGCGCGGCCTCTAGAATATTGACGTTCGTGCCGTCATCGATCAGGCGCCCTAACAGCTGCAAGGTATCCCCGGGATACTCTGGAAGCTCGATGTCTCTGATCTCTGCCCAGACGGTCCTGAAGCGACTGGCCACTGAGTCCAGGTCGTTCCCCACGGCAGCGATATTGTCAACCAAGTCCCAACAGGTAGTTCCAAGATGGGCAGATTTGCCCTTCTTGGTGGAGAAGGTTCGGAGCCTCAAGCTGACATCGGACTTCTTGTTCAACACAACCTTGGCGATAGTGGCGATCCGGGGGGAACTGTTGACGCCGTGCTCAAAGAAGGCCGAGAAGCACGCCCCCAGGCTCAAGTCCACGTAAGCTTGGGAAGACCAACCAGCGGGCACCTCGGAACCCGAGAAGTAGTTCTTGGTGGAGCTGAAGGCGCCCGAATCGACGAGGACACGCCACGTTTTTTGGACATGCTCCTTGGATGCGGCGAGCGTCTTCTCGGTGAGCTCCAGGACGATGTGCTGCTGGACCTTGTCGCGGATCCCCTCGGGAAGGAGGCCGCAGTTCATCGAGTCGTCATTCGAAAACATTGCGAACCTCAGGATAGATTTGGCCGCCGACGTAGCATCTGGATCCATGCCGAACTCCCCGGGCTCAGAAAACTGCATCTTGGAAATTGCAGCGACGGCCGCGGCGATGAAGACGTTCGACGTCAACTTCGAGGCCAGCTTCTGGATCATCTGCTTCTGCGCCGCGTTAGGAGCCCCACCTATGAACTGAGCTGGGTTATTGCGGGCCTCCCCGAAGAGCCCCCCGAGGAACTTCAGGCGCTCCGACTCGTCCAAGAGATTCTGTGCCATGATGGTCACGTCGCCCTCCTCTGAGCCTCCGCCTCCCGACTGCAAGCGGGAGCACTTGTTCGACGCATTCGTGGGCAACTCAACCCGTGCCTGCAAAATCCGAGTCCGCGGAGGGCGGTCCCACATCTTAGCGCTGTCGAACTTGTCGGTGGTCATCGACAGATGATCTTTGCACGCGGCCAACACCTTCAACGGGTCGTGTGACCTCAGCTGGCCTGTAATACCCGACATCTTCTTGATGCCGTCTTTGCCCTCAGCCTCGTCGACGACCGCGGGCCCGACTTCCGATGGAGCGTCTTCAGCAGGTGCTGACTTGCCCTCGCCATGGGGCAAGGCCTTCCCGCGCTTGAGCTTCAAGTTGGGAGTCTCCTGCTGGGCGTCGACGCGCGGCAAACCAGTCAAAGGAGTAGGGGCCCCCCTGCACGACGAAGCATCGCTCAATCCGCGGGCGCGCCCGATGACGCCTTTCCGCAGCTGGGGCCTCGGCGTGGCTGGCGGGCTGGCCTCAGGAATCGCCGTGCCTGAACTGGAAGGCGCCTCGCCCATGTCGACCTCGAGGCCTGTCTGAGAATCGGCGTCTTGCAACACCGCGAAAGCCTCAGCGGCGATGTCATCGGCCCCCGCCTCGAACTTGGAAATATTCTTGAATGCTGTCGGCTCCGATGTACCTCTCTGAACTTGTACGCTGCTCCCTGCGGCATGTTCTGTTCTCTCACACCGACGGTGCCGAGCTTGTCCATGGCGATCTCAAGATCTGGGAAGTTATCGTGAACCCATGACGCCATCCTTGCAATGCTCCAGCCGCGGAAGTTCCCCTCGGGATCGAGAAGTTGAACGTAAGTAGAAAGTTTGTTGAACTATCCCTCGACGAAGTCATCCTTGAAGTCCTTGGCACTCTGCGCAACCTGAGTCGTCTGATTGCCCTCCTCGAGCTTGGTGCACTTGGCACCCCCGCGCACGCACGACCGCCGCTGGCATTGGAGCATCTCCTTGAATGTATCATCACTCTGCCTTTTCTCCACGACCTCGGTCAGCTGCATGGGGTCGCCTGTCTTCGGATCCTTGTGGAACTTCCTCCGCGAGAACCTGCAGGCGTCACGCTCTCGACCAGACGGCTTCCAATAACCGTCCTTCTTGTAGTTGCCCTTCGTCCACTTCAACTCTGATCCGTCTGGCGAATCCTTGTCGATCATCCCGCGCTGCTGGTCGCGCTCCAGGCACGTCGAGTCGAACTCGCACTCGGCGCGGCATTCCTCCTCCGTGCCAGCTGGTGTAGTCGAAGGCCTCTTACCTGTGATTCTCGCCTTAGGGGCTGGTAGCGCCGCGCTGGGAGCAGCCGCGCGCTCCCCCATGGCGTCGGAGGCTGCGCCGCGGAGAACCTTCAGAAAACAGAAGAACAGTCCTGACCCTGGATATGGCCATGGACGGTGACCCCAAAATGGGGGGGAGGAGGGGGAGGCGGAGGAGGGGGGGGAGGACGCGACCCTTACGTGAACTACGTGCAAGCACTGATTGGGGACATCTGCATCTCGGTGGGACCCAAGACGTGAGCAATTCCCTACCCTCCTGCTCCCCCTCGCCCTACCCCCCGCTCCTCCTTCTACTCACTAATCTTTTGTCGGTCCCCAGCCGTCGTCCTTTCCTGAACTCCCCCCCCCCCCCCCTTTTCGTTGACCCCCCTCCTCCACGAGCGCTTGGGCGGCCCCAAATCGCAAGCCCTGGAGACGCGCCGGCCTCAAAAGACACCGGTTTGGGCCGCCCGCCCCCAACCCCCTTGCCGTCTGCCACGGGCCCCATCAAGGCCTTCAGGGACAGAAGCCCCTCCCCCGTCGTTGCAGCGATCGGGGCGAAGTCTCGAGTCCAGGATTGGCCGAGACCTCGCCAGTGGCGAAGTCGAATTGGGACCAGGCTAAGACCAACCTAAGACCAACTTAAGACCAACTTAAGACCAACTTCGAAACGGGCGAATTCCCTGATTGATTCCTCAAAAATCGGCCTAAGACCAAATGAAGACCAACTTAAGACCAACTTAAGACCAACTTAAGACCAACTAAGACCACCTAAGACCAACTTTGGCCCGAGACTTCGCCACAGACTACGCGCCAGACCTCGCCGCGCCCTCCCCCGTGGCACTGTCTTCTTCTCCCTATGGGGGGAGGGGTGAGCACCTGGGCGAGGTCCCCAGACGAGACTCCAGACGAGGGCCATACAAAGAGATCCCAAGGGCCTGCTGGAAAAACTCTCTGTGTGATCTTCTCAAACGCAATCGCCAGGTCAGCCAGTTGACGACGCAGCAGCGGGTGCACCCCCAGCTACGAACAAGCGGTCGTAGCAATCAGCTAGCATCACCTTCTCATCATCCCTAAGTCCAGGTTCTGACAGTTTCTCGCGAAGAAAGTCCAAGCTCATCCTGATGCGACTGTCAGCGCAATGAGGCAAAACGTTCCCATTGCTCACGCAGAAGTGGTGAAGGGATTTCTCTAGCTTTGTAGCTTTATGACGAAACCAAAACTTGAACTCGCCTTTCTGGATCTTGGACATTGCAGGGGGAACGCCATTCTGGTCACACACACACAAAACACTTAGACCTGTTGGAAGCGGCCCACTCGGACGATATGATTCCTAAACGGTTGCCAGAGGGAATCGTATCAAAGTTTGTAGCCAAAGCCTTCTTGACCTTGTCGGGTTCGGGTGCCTCCTCGAAGTCCAAATCGCTCTCGCCCCCGTCGTCGACGCGCTGGCCTTGCCGAGCAGGGGGGGATGCAGAGGGGCCGTGGCAGGGTGGGCAGGAGGAGCAGCAGGGAGGGTCGGGAAGTGGGACTGAGGAAGGCGGGAGGCGCAGATGACAGCAGTGGGAACCGTTCAAGTTAGGTCAGACGAGAAGGGAATGGCACGAGAAGAAGAAGTGGGCGTGGAGGAAACCCGAGGATCCTTCCCTCCCCCCCTCCCTCCTCAGTGCCTGGATCAACAGCTGCAGGCGCGGCGCCCGTGTCCGTCTTGGCCCTGGCAACCTCGGCAAGCTTGATAACATCATCGTCGAGGACGTCCACGGGGACATCGCACGTGGAGCCACCCCCCTCGGGCTTGAGACCGAACGGCAGCGTGAGCTCGCCACCCTTCGGCTTCACCGCCTTCGCAACGACGCCGAGCTCGGCATTCAGGGGTGCATCCTCCTCGTTCGCCGTGCCGACGGTCTGGATAGCAAGCCCTCTGTTGTGGTCAACCTTCTCGACCTTGTAAACCTTGAACTTGATCGACCCCCCTGCAGCGACCAATGCAGGGTCGGCGCCGCATCGTATCATGAACGACCGAATGGCCATCTGCCCTGTCATGGATGCGATCTGCGCGAAGCCACGTTCCACCACTACCAACGGCTTGAATGTATCAACAAGGCTTTCCACACGTTCCAAGCGAAGAAAGAAAATCGTATCACCTCTGCCGAATGTGTCTGTGAGGACGTAGTGGTTGGTCACGTCGTTGAAGCTAATCGATGTAGTCACTGGAAGCATTGATCGTGAAATGCGCCATCGCTTCAGAAGTGTGTATATATTTTGAACACCATTCGATGCTGCAGGTAGCCATCGGTCCAGCTTGCAAGCTCCCCAGTTCTTGGAATGGCATGACCGTGATGGAATGGCTGCCCCTGGCGGATTATCAACTGGCTTCTCGAAGTAGCCGAAAGTGGAGGCCACCTTCACTTTGCAGGTAGCTTCTGCAATCTTGGCGTCCACCTTGGAGGATCGCAAAGCCGATGAGCAAGACGAAATACCAAGTCCACCATCCCACGCTGGATGCGATTCGATCTCTTGGAATGCTTTGACAAACAGCCTCTGCATCAAGAGCTTGCACATGTGATCGCCCAGCTGAGGACGAGCAGCCCCGATCTTCTCGATGGTGAGGTCGTCTAGCACGTTCGCAGCGGTCTCAGAAATCGCGGCCGCGTGCCCGTCATACAGTGCTCTATCGTCATCTGAAGCCGCCACCCACAAGTCCTTGATACGCTTCCCCTCCAACTTAAACTCTGGACTGCCGATGGGGTGACTGCACAACCACTTCTCTGAACGAAATCGCGGATAAGCAACCGTGGCCTTGTTATGCTTCATGGTGCTCTCCAGGGTCGTGACCTCAACGTGCTTCGCATCGCTTGACGACTGGCGTGAACCATCTAAACGAAACCTCCGAGACAGCGCATGGTACTGGTTCATGCTCATGCCGTAGCGTTCCAACACCTTCTTGTGTACCATCGCAGACTTCACTCGAGCTTCCTCCACCGCGCTCAGAACGGACGCGATTACAGCAAGGTTCGAAGCGTTGACTGCAAGGCCTCGTGACTTACTTGGCTTCAGAGACTGCCCGTGAAGATGTCGTCGTTCAACGCTTGCGCTGCCAAGGCGAAGATGAGCGAGCGTACCCGTCAGGTGAGAGTGGGCGTTCACAGGGTCAGAGTCGAAGAACCTCACCATCTCCGAGGCGAACGAGTCATCGAAACAGTCCCTGCATGCCCTAGTGTCTTTCAGAACCCCGAGGTAATTCAGCACATGATCTGCGAAGTAGTTGAACGCGCTGCCGCCGTCATTCGTGCAGAGGTCGAAGACGCGAAATCTAGGATCGTCGGAATAAAAGACGAGACGCCGCCAGGCACTTGATGATGATGATAAGGCAACGTATGCAGCGTCCAACTTCTCAGCCTCAGTCATTCTCCAGCGTTGCCACTGATGGCTATCGAGGTTCGTGACCATGTCCGCGTAGCCAGAGACAACCGAGCGCCCACAAGCGCCAGGGACAAACTTGTAGTTCAGTTCGCAGTTGGACTGGAACGAGGCCAGCATGTCGTTGCCACCTGGGTCTGTGGCTGCCACGTTGGATGCATGTTGAGCTTGCTTGTCTGCCTTCATGACATGGTTCAGGTTACGTTGAAGAGGCTGTGTCAAAACCTGAGAATAGAAAATGTTCCCCCCACCAGCGTCCTGGTCAAAACTGCGCAGTACCGCGCCCGCCTTCACCGTAGTCTTGGTCTGAAAGCTCAGCTCATCGACGCTCCTGGCCACCTCCACTGCAGAATTCGCGTCGTCAATCTCCTTTTTGGTCCACATCTTGTTGAGCGCCCGTGGTGACAACTCATGCCGACCCCTCCCACTGGAGGCAAAGGCGAGAGCAGCGTCCACGTGCTTCCACCTGTACAGTAATGCCACTGGACACCCAGAGCCGGAACATGTCCGAACTAAATATTTTGCAATATGTTTGCTTTGGTCTCCACTGGTGCACCCGCTTGGGCAGTTGCCGACGACGCAGTAGTGAATGTATTTGGCATCTGTCCACAACCCACTGTCATGATCCACGATCGCTTTGCAGTCAGCCTCAGTTAAGTCACCACACGCTTGAGAAGCTTCGAGAATCCAAGAAGAGTCTGCTTGCCAAGTAGGACACTCGTCAGGAAGCCTCAGCGCCTCCCGATACTCGAAGATCTCGTCGATCACAGCATCCATTCCCGCGGGCAGTTTGTTCAAGTTCGTCGCGCCCTCCAGGATGTGACCCAAACGCACCAGAGCGCTTGGCAGATCACCGTGTCGTTCATAAGCGCTTCTAGTTAGCAGGCATGTCTGATGTCCTTGGCAATGCGCGTCCAAGTGAGATCGAAATATTGCGTCGCCCCTCTTCTCGGCAAGCTCCTTCTGTTCGCAACAAGTCAAACAATCGTTCGTCTTGGCAGCGTCGTTGGTGCACACTTTCGTTATGGCCTTCACTCTGTCCAGTTGTGCCTGAGATCCGCCAACATCGTTGCACAGGTTGACGCCCACGAAGCCGCCATTGCAAGCACTCCACTTCCGTTTCCGACTTCGCATTGTTGCCCAGTTAGCTTGTGGAAGTGCTTGGGTCGGGCTGTGTATCTGAGCACACCGCCACGTTGATGCTGAGTCTGGCGCCTTCTGAACAAAAACGTACTCCAACGAATTCAAGCATGGTATGGACACGTTTCTGCCAACAGCTTTGCCCTTCTTCTTGCCAGTGCGTCCGTTCCTCTTGCCGGAAGCTGCTCGGGCATCCACGTCCTTGGAAGTCATCGGCTTGCGAACCCACATCGACGCCTCGTCCGTCACATCATTGACAATCATGGAAACTGCATTGGCGAGGTGCTGGCTCAATGCTTCTGATGATGCAGCTTTGTACGAAACAACTCCTCTGGCTTTCAATCGGTACTGTTGTCGGGTCTTGTCGATGTCCATCGTGGTGCTTGCACTGATCGTCATCTGTGATTGTTTGTGAACTCGCCCTCTCGCATGGCCCCCGAAACCGAACACCTCGCTCGATACCTGATTCGCCAACTTTGGATTCGCAACTGAAGCTGCTACCGACCGCTGCTCCGCAAGACATCTGGACTTGTTCCGTTCTCGCCCTAGTAAGAGGCGAGCTGAGCGGCCGAGCGGAACTCGTGGAGGGGCCGGCGGTGGCGCAGCTGGTACTGGTGCTGGTGGAGCTGCTGCTGCTGCCGGAGGGACTGGCGCTGCGGGCTCTGGTGGCGGTGGTGGGCCCTCTTCCCCAGCAGCAATGACAAACTGAAACATGAAGAACGTGAAAGATGCGAGCATCGAATATGGAAAGATATGGAAAAGCGTTCTGAAACGAGATGCGAAATCCCTGAGGCAAGCCAAAGAGGCTACACGGAGGAGGAGGAGGAGAGCAGCGTGAGAGGGTGGGGGTTATGTGGAAGGAGGAGCAGGAGCAGCAGTAAGGTAAGGCAGAGTAGTGGAACCGACAGTACAGCATCAGTAAGAGGGGGGTTCCAATTAAGTATCCTCGGAAAAGCAAGTTGGGGCCGAATTCCTTCAAACGGCTTGGGGGCAAAACGCCGTGAAGGGACATTGAATCAAACCGTCACGCCCCCATACCAATAAATGCGAATGCTCGAGACATCTCAGGAAAAGTGTTCAGCTTCGTTTGTCGTTTTTCGCATCGTCCTCTTCCTCCCTCTTGTCCTCTCCTTTCCCCTCCTTCCTGTACTCCCCGCTACCCGAACCCCTCCTCTGATCCAAACGGGCGACAAGAAAAAGTTGGGAGTCGTCACCTTGCCTGATTTCTATATTTGTGCCTAAGCCCTCACGAACACAATCGGTGAACAGGCCACCGTGCCCTTACAATCGATGAACTCTGAACTCTTACTTGGCATCTGATCCAATTTGTGAAGATAACCAGGCCGACTTGACACAGGTGTTAACCCTGGTGCGTAGTCGTTTCGACCTCCCACGGCGTCTCTACTGATTTCACCTAGACCGCTCTATAACATGTAGCGGTTTTCAATAGAAATCCTCTTGCAGTGGCTGTCAACACGAATCCTTTTGGGAATGTTTTCTTTATGAATCCTTCCTGTATGGGGCTTTCAATATGAACCCTCTTGTAGGGGAGTTCAATGGGAATATTCTTCTACAGGCTTTCAGTCGGAATCCTTTTGTATAGGCTTTCAATCGGAATCCGTCTGCATTTGCGTTCAATCGGAATCCTTTTGTAAAAGGCGTTCAATCGGAATCCTTCGGTACAGACTTTCGATCGGAATCCTTCTGTAGAGGATTTCAACGGGAATTCTTGTGCAAAGGCGTTCAATGATAATCGTTGTGTAGAGGATTTCAAGTGGAATCCTTTTGTAGGAGCTTTCGATAAGAATCGTTTGCAGGGGATTTCAATACGAATGCTGGTGCCAAGGCTTTCAATAGGAATCCTTGTTGTAGAGGCTTTCAATAAGAATCCCTCTTTCGAGGCTTTCAAACGGAATCATTTGGTAGAGGCTCTCGGCCGGAACCCCTCTTTCTAATGCGGAGGCTTTCAAAAGGAATATCGAGAGAGAGAGAGAGAAAGAGAAAGGAGAGAGAGAGAGAGAGGGAGAAGGAGAGAGGGGGAGGCGTAGGGATATTTTCGCATCGGTTTCCTTGTTGAAAAGAACACACAAACGGCACCAGGCCCCCTTTGCACATGGAACCCGTGCCAAAACCGCCAGATGGATGTCGGACTGCGTCTCCCCAACCATCACCTGCCAACATGTGCCCAATCCTGCGGAGGGGTTTTAAACTGCGTCTCCCCCCAACCAACACCCGCCAAACTGTGCCAAATCCTGCGTCGCCAGGCCAGGAGTGTTTTCCTTTGGAGATAAATTATGACAGCGCCAATGGATCGGTGTGGGTCCCTCTCTGGGTGTGTATCATAGGACCTATTGTTGTGTTGCACGGATTCACGAGTGCGAGGGTAAAAAACAGGGCCCTTTTTTTCCATTGGATAAATTTAAGAGGAATAGGAATGGGTCTCCTGGGCCCACAAGTAAGTTTTATCCACGGGGCACTGCGCGCGAGGAATCATGCCATCCACGGAGCTGCGGCTCTGCAGACCAATGCTATGATTCAACGGGGGAGCGGTTTACGTAGAGTGACGAAGGGGGAGGAGGGAGGAGGCAAGGGGAGGGGGGAGGAGGAGAGAGGAAGACGGAGGTGGGAGGGGAATCTCGCAGGACAAGTGAGGGAGGAAGAGGGGGAGGGAAGAGGGAAGAGGAGGAAGAGGAAGAGGAGGAGGAGGAGGAGGAGGAGGAGGAGGAGGAAGGAGGGAGGCGAAAGGAGGAGGCAGGAGGGGGGAGAAGGCGGGAGGAGGGAGGGGGAGGAGGACGAGAGGGAAGATGAAGAAAATGAGGGAGGACGAGGACGAAGACAAGCAACGTGTCAAGGTAGGAAGCTCGGCGCTTCCAGCATCTCGGGCTCAAGAGGAACATATTTCGGCTCGCGTCGGAATATAGTATGTATTTTAATGTACCGAACCCTCAATACTCGCCCCTTCGTCTTTCAACGTGCCCGCCTTGGAGCATATCTTCTTTACCGGACACGCGTAGTTGGCGCATCTCCTAAAGCAGAGGGGGAGGCAGGAGTGAAGGGGCAAGGGGGAGGGAGCAGGCTGGAGCACGAGACGGGTTGGCAGGCTGGGAGGTCAGGGAACAGAACCAAAGAGTAAGCGGCACACTCTGACGGGCGGACCCGAACGTGCGGGTCGGGCGGGCGGGCCCAGACGGCCAGGGCGAGCGGGCGGGTCGCTGAAGCGTCAGGCTTGGAGGTGGAGCAGATTTGGCAGCGACGACATCCTTCGGAGACGCACGGGGATCGGATTGACTCGGCGGGAGGGCACATCGAGAACCGCAGCGCCGTCTTGGGCCCCATGAGTGGGGGTCGCGATATTGGAGCACGATGCTCAGAGACTACTTCTGGCAGCATTCCAAATCTGCAGCCCTACCTGGCGGCGAGCAAAAACACTGCGGCCCAACCAACCATCCAGGGAGGACGAGGAGGGAGGAGGGAGAAGCAGGCAGAGGAACATGGGGATGAGGGCACGTCGGCTTAACGCAAGAGTGACTGCTGCTGGAAACAGCGAACGTTCGCGCGCGGCTTGATGATCGCTTCATGCGATGCGGTGACGGCCTGCGTGCTTGGGATTGCCCCCCTCCCCCAACGCAGCGCGGAAACGAAAAGGCAGCCCGGCGAAGGGTCAAACTGATTTCGGAACGCAGCTCGAGTCTCCAGCGGCCGGTCGGGACGTCCCTTGCAGCCCCTAGGGGACGCTCTGGGCTAGGCGCGGCTGCTGAGAAGCATGCAAAGCTGGAAAACTGCAAGGGACTGGCGAACATGTCCGAACACATTGGGCCGCGCACCGAAAGCCACCTCCCCCGTGGACCCCCGCATACCCGAGAACCGCCTCGATCCCGGATCCTTCCTCCCCCTCAATCCTCGATTTCCAGGTTGAGGTGGTGAGCCCCCTGACGTGGAGGGGTAGAAAACGATGACCATGACGCGGAAGCGTCGGTGTCGATCTTGGTCGCCGTCCATCTTGTTCATCGCCATTTCGTGGATCATCCTCGCGAATCGGCGACGGCTGGCATGGACCAGATTGGCGTCGATAAGATCCAACTTGGTCATGGTCATCGTCTTTTTTCTCTCGACGGTGGCGAGGCCCCCTCTGGCAATGCCCGAGCGTCGCTGGAGGACGAGCCCTTACGCCTGCTGTACCGCCGCCCGCAGCGAGCGCGGGAACGCCGCGGCGTGGCCCAGGAAGTTCTGCCTCGGGCCGCAGCCGAGCAGCAGCTGCGCCCTCAGGTCCGAGGCCACTGCGGCCAGCAGCTCGCCTCCCCCTGCTGCGCCGGCGCCGCCGCCGTCGTCGCCGTACCCGTCCGTGGACCGTCTTTGTCGTCGTCGCCACCGCCACCGCCGCCGCCGTCGTCGTCGTGGTCGTCGTCAATGTCGTCGTCGTCGTCGTCGTCGTGGTCAATGTCGTCGTCGTCGTCGTCGTCGTCGTCGTCGTCGTCGTCGTCGTCGTCGTCCTCCGTCGCGTCGGCGTCGTCGTCGTCTCAGTCGTCGTCGTCATCATCGTCGTCGTCGCGTCGTCGTCGTCGTCGTCGTCGTCGTCGTCGTCGTCGTCGTCGTCGTCGTGGACGTCATCATCGTCGTCGTCGTCGGCGGTGTAAAAAAAACGTTTTGGGGCCTCCAGGGGGCCCTGTGGAGACCTCGGGGCCTCTGGGTGTCGCCGTCGCCGTCGTCGTCGTCGCAGCCGCCGCCGCCGTCTCCGTCCGTGGCCCCGTCGGCCTCCAAGGCTCCCTCTGCGAGCCCACGCGGGGTCCGAGCACATGCGGCCGCCGACGGGGCCCCGGGACCGCGTCCGTTCTGCGGGCAGGGCCAGTCAGCAGCGGCAGTGAGGATCGAGTCGGGGGATCAGATCTGATCGGCGCGTGCATCGGATCGGCCTGCAGCCTGCATCGACACGTGGCCGAAATCCAGTCGGATCGGCTCCGCCGGGATGCGCTACGGCGCCATGCAAGGATCGGGCCACACGCCACACCAGATCCTAGAAAGGTCCGAGCCGAACCGTATCGAGCCAGGCGGCCTCGGCACCAAACCAGATCGGCAGGGTCGAAGTGGGCCCTGGGCGGGCGAGTCAAGGGATACCTAGATAGATACTGATACCGCTACTCCCCAGACCTCTCCTGGGATGCGTTCTGGCCAGAATTTCGAGGCGAATCTCGTGGTGGCGACGAGGGCCTCCCTCGAGGCCCAAAAAGGGGAAAACACAAGGGAAGGGTAGAGGTATGGGTATTTTTTTCCTCCTCTGATGGATGGGTGGAATCCCAGCTGGAAGGGACCCCACCCGTGGGAGGCTTCCCGACCTGGTTCTTCGCGGGCAGCTCCACGACGCGGGCGACGCCGAAGAGCTCGGAGGAGAGCCAGGCCAAGGTCCCGGGCGACGGCGGTCGGACACGAACCCACTCCGTTCACCCACTCGGCGGCCGAGTGGGCTGGTGCACCGGATCCCGTGCTGCATCCTCGGGGAGCCTTGTGCGTCCTCTCGCGCCGCCGTCCGCGTCAGACCCAGGTCGGCCCCACGTCGAGCGTCGAACCCATGTCGAATCCGCGCCGACGTCCACGTCGAATCTGCGTCGAATCCGCATCGGACCCGTGACCGACACTAGAAAAGACAAGAACCTCTTCGACGAGGGTGATGACTGACCGAAAAAGGACCCGTAACCCCGTGGGAAGGGACCCAAATTAGGAGGGCCAGGATTATTAGGGGTACGGGGTTTCTCTGCAAATGTATGGAACCAAACCGCCCATAATCCGTGAACGAAGACGGGAACCTCAGTGAGGCTACGTCTTCATCGTGTTATTAGTTATTAGGGATTGGGGTTCTCCTCTCCTCAATGGGGTGATCCTTCCGACCACACACGCAATGAACGGACCCAGCTACAGCCTGGGGCCGCGAACGGAATGCACCGGCGCGATCTCCAGGACTCCACGCGGCTAATCGTGCTGTCCATGCGTTTGCAAGCGCCGGGCACGCCAGTGGAGGGTTGTTCTGGAGTTATGGCTACAAGAACGGCGGCTCCGAATCGGTTCCCGGACCCCTCCCAGGGTCCGCAGGGTCCAAGCGCACCAAAATTCAGACCCTCCCCCCCCACACACACAGTCATCGTGGTGCAATATGGCACATATGGAGCGTAAAATGGGGATCGAGGGAAGTTGTCTCTGGCCACGGAAAACCTCGGCCAGGAACAGGATCCCCGACCCGGATCCAAGAAGCGGCCCGAAAGCCTGAGCCCCGTCCCGAGCCCAAAAGTGGCCCTTCTTATCATTTCTACCGGTGTGATCTCGCACTGCAATACTTCGACCGACCGACCGACCGTGCGTGGGCCGTGCGCTGGACCAGGATGTGTGCTGGGACGTGTGCTGGGGCGTGTGCTGCCTTCGTGTGCTGGGATGTGTGCGGGGCTGTGTGCTGCCTCCATGTGCTGGGATACGTGCTGGGATGTGTGCTGGCTTCGAATGCTGGGATACGTGCTGGGGTGTGGCCTGGGTGCGTGCCGCCCCCGTGTGCCCTGCCTGCCCCCCTGCGCCCCCCTGCTCATTCCGACCGACCGACCGACCGCCCGTGCCCCCCCCCCTTGCCCGACCGTGCCCTCCCGTACCCCTGCCCCTCTGGCCCACGCCTGCTTAATTCCGACCGGCCGACCGACCGTGCCCCATCTCCGCCCATTGGCCCCCGTCTGCTTTTTCCGACCGACCGACCGACCGACCGTGCCCCCCCCACCCCCCCTATCCGCCCCTTATGGCCCCCGCCTGCTTATTCCGACCGACCGACCGTGCCCCCTCCAATTCCCCGACCGTGCCCACCCGTCCCCCTGCTCCCCCCCGCGCCCCTCCGCCCCATGGCCCCCGTCTGCATATTCCGACCGACCGACCGACCGACCGTGCTCCCCCCCTCCGCCCCCTGGCCCCCGTCTGCTTTTTTGCGACCGACCGACCGTCGTGCCCCCTCCCCATTTCCTCGACCGTGCCCTCCCTCCCCTTGTTCTCCCCGCGCCCATCCGCCCCATGGCTCCCGTCTGCCTATTCCGACCGGCCGACCGACCGACCGTGCCCCCCCTCCCCTCCGCCCCTTGGCCCCCGTCTGCATATTCCGGCCGACCGACTGACCGTGTCCACCCCCATTCCCCGACCGTGCCCTCCCGTCCCCTTGCTTCTCCCGCGCCCCTCCGCCCTTTGGGCCCCGTCTGCCTATTCCGACCGGCCGACCGACCGACCGTGCCCCCACCCCCTCCGCACCGTGGCCCCCGTCTGCATATTCCGACCGACCGACGTCTGCTTATTCCGACCGACCGACCGACCGACCGACCGTGCCCATCCCTTCCGCCCCGTGGCCCCCGTCAACTTATAATCCGACCGACCGACCGACCGACCGTGCCTCCCGCGTCCGCCCCGTGGCCCACGCCGGCCGACCGTTACCCCCTTCCCCTGCTCCCCGGCCACCCCCCTGTCCCGCCCCTTCCGCCCCGTGGTCCCCCCGCCTGCTCATTCTGACCGACCGACCGTGCCCCCCCCGCTCCGGCAGTGCCCCTGGCCCCCCCCCCCCGATCCCCCACGATGGGCCAACAAAAACCACAGGACAGCTCAAGATTGCCCCAAGACACCCCAAAAGAGCCCCAGACGGGCCCACACAAGACCCCCCTAAGCACCAGAGACGCCCAATAGCACCATGGCCACGAAGAGTACTAGAGACGCCACTAACTCGCAGTGGCATAACAAGTTTATCACGCAATAGCACAGCGCGTCGCATCAATCGCGCGATTTCCCGAAACTATCACAAGTTGACGCCACCTCCATCTCCCAGTGCCCCACATCCGTGATTGTGTGATCCTTGGCACGCGTGCCTCTTGTTTCAGCCACGTCTCTCGACATCACGCGACTCATAGCAGGCAGCAACAGCTGAAACGCCGCAGATTCGTAGCCACCGCTGCCACGGGGGAAGAACATTAAATCGGTCGCCGCCCACAGCTGCTCACAGGAAGGGATGAAGGTGGAAAAGAGGAGGAGGATAAGGGAGAGGATGACCAGTGGAAACCCAATCTGCATCAACGATGTTGCAATAAACCGTCCATCCAAGTTCCCTACAAGCAATGATTGTCCTTTCGGGAAGAGCCCCACTGGAACACAACATGACCCCCCAATCGTGTCAAAACGCGGGGTCCTGGGACTTCAACACCTCGAACCAACGAACATGTTGTCCAGACAAACCTGAATCGTGCCGGAATGCCGCCCCTGGGACTTCAACACCGCGAGTCAACGTGACTGCTGCGTCCTGACAGTCCCGGGTCGTGCCAGAACACCAAGCCTGAGACCTCAACCGCACACATCTTTGAAGCTGCTGCAAGTGTGTATATATATATATATCTACACACTTTATCAAAACACGACAATAAGAAAGTGCGCGGCGTTTAAGCGAGAGCCGCTTGTTTAAAAAGGCGCAGTCCTCTATCCACGAAGGTGCTGTCAATGATGAAAATGAATGCGCGCGTCGGTGAGGCGGGACCCACAGTTATGAAAACGACCCGCCCTCCATCATTGAACCCGCTACAACCTGTTGAAATAAATACGCGGAGTTACTCATAAGGGAGAGGGGTGGAAAAAAGGGAAGGACCAAACAACCAAGATGCATCAACGATGTTGCAATCAACCCTCCCTCCAAGCTCCCTACAAGCAGTGATTTGCATTGTGAGAAGAGCTCCGCTGAAACACAGCAAGATTTCCCAATCGTGCCGAAAACGCTGTTCCTGGGACTTTAGCATCTCGAACCTGTGTCATTGTTGTGCCCAGACAAACCTTAATCGTGCCGGAGCGCAGCTCCTGGGACTTCCAAACTGCGAATCAACGTGATTGCTGCGTCCTGACAGTCCAAGGTCGTGCCAGAACACCAAGCCTGGGGCCTCAACCAGACACATCCTCGAAACTGCTGCACATGTTGTCAGCGAGTGTGCGCGGCGCTCGAGCGAGAACCACATCTATCCTGGAACATGCTGCAAGCATTTGAAGCAGAATGCTCGCAACGCTGGAGCGGGAACTTAGTTTTGGGAACGACCCGCACTCCATCCCCGGGCCCGCTGCACACTGGAAAGACAAACGCGCGCGGCGCTAAGGCGAAACACATATGTTGAGAAGGAAGTGCCTTCCATCCTCGGAACTGCTGTAAGTTTGCAGACGAGCGTGCGCGGCGCCGGAGCGGGAGCAACATCTCAAGCGGTGGCGCTGTTGCACATGCCAAGCTTCAGGGTCACATTGGGTTCGGAAGTCTCAGGCCAGCCCAGTCCGTCCTAGCGACACGTCTGGGTGTTCGACAGGGAGGAGCTTCGCAGAAGGAACAGGGAAGGAAGAGGGGGAGGAGGAGGAAGAGGTGGAGAGACGGGAGTGCGGATGACGAGCGGGACGTGGAAGATAGTCTCGATCGTCAAACTCCGCCCGTCCCCTCAGAAGGACCATGGCATCCAGGAGGTGGAAAGGAGGTTGTGGAGGAGAAAGAGGAGGGGACGAGGGGGGAGAAGGGCGAGGAGGAAAACGAAGAGGAAGATATCCTGGATCCTCGACCCCAGGAGGAAGTCCGTAAACAGCTACCACAACGATACCCGCAGGGACGGGAGAGGGGGCCGAAGTAGAAGGCACCCGCACGGCACCGACCGAAGGACAACCCACAGGTCAACACACAGAGGAGACGGGGGAGATGGAAGGAGGAGGACGAGGCGCAAGAGGATAATGATAAGGAGAGGGATGAGGACGGGAAGGATACCTTCGATCCTCGATCCTAGCGGTCCTCCCTCCCCCAAGATCCTCAATCCTCCCTCCCAGGGGGAACCGAACGATACCAATACTGCCACTCCCCAGACGTCGCCAGTTGCGCTGTCCGATCTGGATTCCGGAGCGCATCCAGCTGCTTCGACGGGGGGAGGGCTGCGCTGGACATCCCTTCCTGGTGCTCCGCGCGCCAGGGGCAGCGCTGGAGGCGCCGCCGGGGGGCCCAGCGCGAATCCAAGGAATCCGCGCGGAGCGCCAAAAGTTTAATTATGTTAAGGGCGCTTTTCCTTCTTCGATCAAACGATCCCCTCGATCCTCGATCCCTCACCGCTCGAAGCACCCACCCGATCCTCGATCCTCGCGATCCTCGCGATCCTCGACGCTCCCTGCTCGATCCTCGCGATCCTCGATCCTCGCGAGCCGCGACTCCCTCGATTCCCTGACCCTCGCGATCCTCGATCCCCTGGATCCTCGATCCTCGCGCTCCTCGCTCCCTCCCTGCTCGAAGCACCCCCCCCCCGTGGGTGCCCTCGACGCTGGCGCCGTCCTCCGCGCGCGGCGCCGGCGGGGTGCGCGCGGCGGCGGGCCGCGGCGCCGCCCTGGGCGGGGGGGGAGGCCTCCTCATCCCTCGGGGCGAGGCGAGGCGAGTCGACTCCCAAATCGCCCGCGAGGTAGAATGCGAGCCGGGGATTTCTCCATATCCACCGCCTGGGAACAGACGTCCTGGTGCCCCAGCGGGCGGCGGATATGGATATATTTCGGACCCCCGGGGGCCCGAAGATGTCCATATCCACCGCCTGCCGAGGCTCAGAAAACTGACCCTCCAGGCGGTGGTCATGTATAAATTCCCGCCTCGGATAAAAGCACGCGAGTGAAGTTTTGGAGTCCCGAAGCGGTGCGGTGACAGACCCTCCCCGCACGGTCGGTCAACGTCAACGCAGGGTCTTGGGACCCTGGAGGCTCCAGTCGCCCAAGGCGTCCTCGGAGAACGGCCCGAGTCCCAAAACCGTGCGGTGACCCCGAATCCCCACCGACTCACCGCACGGTGGGGTCACCGCCCCGTCTGGGGGCCCACGAGTTAAGCACGCTCTGAGATGTGCGGGGAAACCACCGCGCGGCAGGGCGCGCCTGCACGCTGAAACCATACACAAAAATGCGATGTCGTTTGGACTGGGTTTCGGCGCGCGCTCCTGTTCGTCTCCAAAGAAGAAGCCACTACGATCAAGCGCTCACAACTCGGAAGCTAGGCGAAGGCTGGCAAATCCGCGGCCGCTAAAAAAAAACACCATCCCGGAAGACAAAAAACAAATGAAACGTAGCGAGCTACACATAGTGAACGGGCGCCTGCTTCCCGGAAGAAAGCAATTTCCCGAGCTCCGTTTTAGCAGCCACGGGTTTGCCAGCCTTCGCCTAGCTTCTGAACAACGATAACGGCGATCACAACGATCACAGCGATAAGGATAACAACGATCACAACGACAACGATGGTTGTCGTTGCCCTCGAGAGGACAACAATGACAACGAGGTACAACACAGTCTGGAAACCAATCTTGGGTCGCAGCTCCTGAGATGGTGAATTCGGCACCGGCATTCGCGCACCCTTGGTTATAATCCTGCCGAGTCTGCCCTAATCCCGTTGGATTTTGCGGAGCCCGGCGTAGCTCCTAACAGAAGGGCGGAGCCTGTGGCGCAGCGTCCACACATCTCCTGATTCTCGTGCCCCTAAACGAAGCCGGGACGAGGATGAACTCGGGCGAGGAAAAAGCGAGAATCTCTGAGATCTGGCCGCTCTGAAGGATATATCGGGCGCCGCGGCCTGCTCAGAGAGTCCAGGGACGCTCTGGGACGAATTCATCCTCGTCCTAACCTCGTCCGGACGACTCTCAATTCGCCTGCGAGGGCGGCCGCGCGCGGGGCCGGGGAGTGGGCGCGGGGGCGCCTTTCATTCAGCCGATGGTATGGATGTATTATGATTGTACGGTGCACGTAACCATCTGATTGTGACCACAAGCCGCTGTCCGACGCAACGTTTTGCAATTTCCCCCCGCGTGTTGTGCGAATAACCTCTGCCACTCTCCCTTCAGGAAGGAACAAAAAGATCCGTTGGGGTCACGTTCGCCTGTCAGCTAGACCAGATGCACGACGTGCGATCCTCAGAGGGAGTGCCGAAACGCCTGGGGCGCTGGCCCCAAAGAAAAGCTGCACCGAAAACTGTTGCACTGCCCGAGGCCCTAAGCCCGAACACGAGTGACCCGAATCGAGGCCCACGGACTCCACTGCGCACCCTCCAGGAGGGAGCGGAGTGGAGCGGAGCGCGCCGAGTCCGCTGACCGGCAGGCCCCCCCGCCTGAACACATGCGACACTCGAACTATAACGTTGGTTGAGATGTAACTTGAAGTCGGAGTTTACAACTTTGTGTAGCATCTAAACTCCAGGGTGAGGAGAAGGATGACGGCATCGACATAGGATGACGTTGGTGGTACAGAATTCCTCATATCCTAAGGATGTGGTTCTTCTCATTCCCCATATCCTACGGATGGAGTTCTTGGGATCGCCCATATCCAAGGTATGTGTTTCTTGTTATTACTCCGGTCGCACCGACTCCTCACCTACCTCCCTCCTACTCTTCCTAAGGATCGCTACTCAGGATATGGTAATAATGATCTTAGTCTTGATGCTGGTGATAAAGATGGTGCTGATAACCATAATGCTACGGACAACAATGGTGATGATGACGTTGATGAGTGACGCTGGTGATGAGGATGATAATGTGAATGAGGATGATGATGCTAATGATGCTGATGCTGATCATAGTGAGGATGATGAGGGTGATGATGATGATGCTGAAATGATAATGATCATGGTAATGGTACTGGTACTGGTAATGATGATGCTGATGATGATGATGATGATGATGCTGACGCTGCTGATGATGCCGATGACGACGAACGATGATGATGCTGCTGCTGATGATGATGATGATGATGATGATGATGATGATGCTGCTGCTGCTGCTGCTGATGATGAGGATGACGGGGAAAACGAGGCAACGGTGGCGGCGTCGGTACCTTCCCCCTCGAAGCCTCTGGGGGGGGGGGGCCTCCGAAACTCCCGGGCCTCGGCCGCGGGCCCGCCCTGCGCGGGCCGACGGCCAGAGGTGCCCCCCCCTCCCGCCCCCCCCGGCCTGCGGCGGCGGCCGCCGGGCGTCGAGCCCCGTGGCCGGGCGGCGGGCCCGCAGGCAGAGCTCCTCGGCGGCGGCGGCGGCGGACGACGACGACGACGACGACGACCCTGGCGGTCGCCGGAAGCGAGGGCGAGGGCCGAAGACGGCGACGGGGAGGCCGAGCATGACGACGGGGGGGGGGGGAGGCGGCTCCTCCTCTTGCGGTTCCTCCTCCTGCTTCCTGTCCCTGCTCCCTCTGCTCCTCCACCTCCTCCTCCACCTCCTCCTCCGCCGCCTCCGCCTCCAACTTCGCGCTCCTCCTCCTCCTCCTCCTCCTCCTCCTCCTCCTCCTCCTCCTTCTCCTCCTCCTCCTCCTCCTACTCGTCCTCGTCCTCCTCGTCATCGGATGCTCGGCATGCCCGCGAGCTTCCGCTTATCGGCGGTCTTTTGTCTGGGCATCGTTTCTGAGTGCGCTGGTGGGGGTACGCACAGCATCAACACATATCTTCACTTGTCCTCCTTCCCTCCGGTGTTGCTCAAGGTGTCCATTGCCCATAGCGTCCACAGGAGTTCGAGGGAGGCCGGGGGCACCTTTCTTTAAGGAGTCACACAAGACGTACGCGCCCAGCAACCTAATGACACGAATATGCCGTCACCTTGTGAGGACACGGTGACGTCACGAATGATCGCGTAATGCTCTCTCTCGAAAGCCATGCCAATTCATGCTCTGATCTGCTCTGCTCCTGAGCAGTGGACCCCGAATGCCTTCCAAGACATCCGATGTCTTGATGCTTTCTTTCAATACGATGTTCTCGAAAGCCGAGCTAGTTCTTTCAACTGTTGCATGCTTCTCGTTTCATCCCCGACAGCTGTTTGACGGGCCCGGGGACCGGCGAGGGCCCCAGAGGCCGAAGACAGCGAAACAGCTCCGCACCGGTCTCTTTTCAGTGCCTTGGAGGTTCGGGTGCAGCAACCCCCCACACGGACCCCCGACGCCATGATTTTCTTACAGCATAGACCCACGAAGATCTGGACTCCCCCGTGGCCCGGCTTTTCATCCTGACTCGTCTCTGAGGGTCCAGGGCCCAGAAAGGGCCCCATGGGCCAACTCTTTCTGAAACCCAAAATGGCAAGCAAATGAATACATCATCATGTACAGAAATTTCTATGTTGTATTTATATATATATATATATATATATGCACACACGCCCGTCTGTTTTTTGTCACGACGCAGCTGTCAGAATCCAGTGGTCGAGAGTCGACCCCTGGACCTGTCTTGCAGTGCGTTTTGACCAGAATTTCTAGGCACCTAGCCGTGGCGACAGCAAGCCCCAGAGGCCCAGAAAAATCGAAAAGCGCCAAACACACATACTCCACCCGCCCGCCGCTCTAGACCCGGACCCCCGACGCCATGATGTTCGTGATGCCGACCCCCAGAGGTCCCGACCCATTCCCCGGGACCAGCTTTTCATCCTGAGTCGTTTCTGACGGTTCTGTGAGCAGAACCAATATCGTTTGGGAGGAAGGGGTTGGGACGACGAAGGGTATGAGCAATAGCATTCGGATGCAATGCACGATACCTTCGACCGCCTACGGGTAATGAGATCCTCATTTCTCCCAACTCCATCCTGCCAGCTCGATAATTGACTTGATGACCTTTCATCCCGAGTCGTTGTTTGACGGCGCTAAAGCCATGCGAGGGCCCCACGAGGCCTGGAAAAGTGACAAATTAGCCTGGCGAAGGACCCAACCATATGCTGTTGTGACCACTGTCGTTGTCAGCAACGCATTCTGAGGAGCTCCCTATAGGGCCACGAAACGTGTGAGGAGTGTGCCAAACATTGTCCGGTGGGCTCATGCGAAAGAAGCCGCTGGGGCCGTCGGTGCAAGTTCCTATGGGGCCACGAAACGTGTGAGGCGTGTGCCGAAATATGTGCGGTGGGCGCATGCGAACGTGGCCACTTGGGCCGTCGGTGGAACAGCCACCATGCGGACTGCGCCACTGAGACCTTCGGTGAAGCTCCCTATGGACCCACGAAACGAATGAGTGGTGTGCCGAAATGGGGCGGCGCCGCCATGCGGACGGCGCCATTGGGACCTTAGGTGGAGCTCCCTATGGGGCCACAAAGCGTGTGAGGGGTCTGCTGAAATAGGACGGCGCCGCCGTGCGGACGGCGCCACTGGGACCTTGGTTGATGCTCCCTATAAGGCCACGAAACGTGTGAGAGGTGTGCCGAAATGGGGCGGCGCCGCCATGCGGACGGCGCCACTGGAATCTTAGGTGGAGCTTCCAATGGGGCCATGAAACGTGTGAGGGGTGTGCCGAAATAGGGCGGCGCCGCCATGGTGACCTGGGACCTTAGGTGGAGCTGCCTATGGGGCCACGAAACGAGTGAGG
>CAUYUJ010018563.1:0-21334 GCA_963575745.1 Prorocentrum cordatum
GGAGGCGTTGGCGGAGGCGTTGGCGGAGGCGGAGGCGGAGGAGGAGGAGGCGGAGGCGGAGGAGGAGGAGGGAGGCGGAGGCGGAGGAGGAAGAAGAGGAGGAGGAGGAGGAGGAGGAGGAGGAGGAGGAGGCGGAGGAGGAGGAGGAGGAGGAGGAGGAGGAGGAGCAGGAGCAGGAGGAGGAGGAGGAGGGAAGGAGGAGAACAAGGAGAAGGAGGAGGAGGAGGAGGAGGAAAAGCTGCCCTGCGAGGCCGTGGCCGAGCAGAGGCTGAGGTCCGGCGACGAGCCGGCTGGGTGCATGGCCAGGCGGGACCGGGAGTTGCCCAGCCTTCTCTTCGCCGTGGAAGACATTGCGACGGGTGGGAGTCTGCCGTATTTTTGCCTCCCTCGCCCGGCCTTGGGATCGTCAATAATGGGTCGGGACAAATCATCTAGGCTTCTTAGATGGGGTCCGAGTAGATGGGGTCGGAGGATCGCCGATGCAACGCCGCGGAGGCCATTTCTTTATTGCTTGGGGCATGACGGGCGTCATGGCCCCCGCTCCCCCCCCCCTATGACGTAACGCTCCCCCCCCCCGTGCGCTCCGGGCACTGCCGCCGTGCGCATTGGGATCCGCGTAGGTGTCCGCGTAGGAATCCGCGTAGGTGTCTGGTCCGCAGGCGTCGTCGTCGTCGTCGTCGTCGTCGTCGTCGTCGTCTTCTCCGTCGTCGTCGTCGTCGTCGTCGTCGCTCGTCGCTCGTCGCTCGTCGCTCGTGGTTCGTTGCTCGTCGCTCATCGTCGTCGTGCGCACGGACGCGGCTGGAGCCTGTTTGTAAGTCTGGGCCGATGACGGCAATCATCTGGGGGGGAGGGGGTCGATGACGTCACGTTTCGCGCCGGCGGCGCTTGGGAATGGTTAGGAATGACGGAGGACGGGTAGCACGAACATGTAGGTGGTGATATGCACCACAACGCCTGTGTACATCACAGTGCCCGTGTGCACCACAGCGCCTGTGTACACCACACCGCCGATGTACACCACAGCAGCCGCGTGCAACACAACGTCAGTTTGTGCCACCGTGCCTGCGGGCACAGCAGCTCCTGTGTACACCACAGCGCCTCCGTACACCACAGCAGCCGTGCGCAACACAGCACCAGTGTACACCACAATGCCTGCGTGCATTGCAGTGCCTGTGTACGCCACGGCGCCTGTGTGCACCACATCAGCCGTGTGCAACACAGCACCATTGTTGTGTATAGAATTTCAGAAGGAATCCTTGTGACAAAATGGAGCGCGTGTGGATGTGGTGCATGCGGGCGGCGTGGTGCACGCGAGCGTTGTGGTGCACACAGGCGCAATGGGCAGATCGCCACTTACATGCTGCTCGCGTCGTCGTCGTCGTCGCTCGTCGCTCGTCGCGTCGTGCGCGCGGGCGCGGCTGTGGTGCCGGAACCACACGGCGGGGGGGGGGGGGGCGTCACGTCATACCCCCCCCGCCCCCCCCCCCTCCCCCATGACGCCCGTCATCGCCGAACATAAAGAAACGCCTTCGAGGCGGCTCGATGTTGAACCCGATTTGCTTCACGTCGACGTCGCCGATACATCGCTGACGTCGACGATGCATCGCCGGAGCATCGCCGGTGCATCGCCGATATGTCGCCGATGTATCGGCGATGCGGCGCGATCCTCCGACCCCATGTACTCCGACCCCTCTTAGGAGGTCTCTAAACCAGTCCCTGGAAAGGATCTAGACCTCTTGGGTTCCGCGCCTGTGAAGTATCACGACGTCAGAGAGGTCCAGGTGTGTGCGTGCGGCGAAGTGGTCCACTCCTCCTTCCCCCCCGCCCTTCTTCCCGTTTCCCCCCTCCTGCTCTCCGGACTGTTTCTTGCTCCTTCCTTATTCTTCCCGTCTTCGCTCGTCTTCTTTCCTGCCTCTGTTCTGGGGACCAGCTATGCACGGTAGCAGATTCCAAACGCAACGCGTAGGGACCAGCTGTGTACGATTGCAAATTTCAAAAGCAACGCGGAGGGACCAGCCACGCACAGACTCATGCATGTCTGCTAGCCTAGTCGTCACAATCAATACGCTGCACTCCCGCAGCGGCCCCTGTCCCTGTGCAGCCCGCTATGCCGCTCGAGCCCCAGGCCGCGCCAGCGCTTCGCGATCTTACGAGAGGCTCTTGCCTCCCGTGCAGAGGGGTCTACCGATTGGTATAGTACCGTCGTTCTTGCCACAACGAGATTGCAGGCCACTGCTATCGCTGTTTGTGTTCATCCCCGATGCTGACTTATAAAACCCTCTTCTTCGGGCGAAGAGAACTATGCACATGCACGGATCCTCGCCAGGCTCACCCTTGGCCCAGGATCGGTGCATATTCCTTCCTGGCCAAGGCAGAGGGCGTATGCACCGATCCTAGGCTCAGGATGGCCCTGGCCAGGATCGGTGTAAGTGCATAGTTCTGGAGACCTCTCTTCCTTCCCCCCTCCCTCGCTCCCTCCCTCCCTCCCTCCTTTTTCCTTGCGCAGGCTGGAGGGCGCGCTGGTGCGCCCGTAGCGTCTGTGGCCCGCGGTGCCCCGCGGGGAAACACGGGATGCACAATGCTGAAGCAAACCACGAGAACAAAAGAGGGACGAGATCGAGACACATGAACATCATGGTGCAACATGATGACGGGCTGGGCGTCGGACGAGATTGCAGGATACGGGGCCCGCGTCGGGGAGGCGCTCGGCTGCCACCTCCGCCGCCCAAGCGGGCTCCCCTCAATGTGTCCACGCTGCCAAGGGAGCTCGCAGAGCAAGAACCACAGGGGGGGCGGGTGGAGGAGGAGGAGGAGGAGGAGGAGGAGGAGGAGGAGGAGGAGGATAAGCAGGAGGAGGAGGAGGCGGAGGCGGAGGTGGAGGCGGAGGAGGAGGCGGAGGCGGAGGCGGAGGCGGAGGCGGAGGCGGAGGGAGGAGGAGGAGGAGGAGGAGGAGGAGGAGGAGGAGGAGGAGGAGTAGGAGGAGGAGGCGGAGGAGGAGGAGGATGTGGAGGAGGGCCACAAGGCTGTGGGCTAGCTGGCAACGCACCGCGCAAGCTGGGAGCGGATGGGAATGATATAGGCGCGAAGGCACCTCCACCGCCCGAGCTCCTCCTCTGCCCCCCCCCCCCCGAGATCCCCGATCAGAGCGAACCCACCTGCAAGAAGGACAACTAGAACGCGAGGGCGACTTGACAGGTCCTGCGCACCGCTGAGTGGATTTCTTACGGCTCATACCGATTGATACCGTATGGGCCCTTGATGCTATCCCAGGTGTCCACTACGGATCGCACGGCTCAACCGAGCCGCACGTCACCACCCTCGGTACAGTCAACCAGTCTAGGAAGCACAACGGACAGAGAGGCAGCGGAAGCAGAAGGGCAGTAGTAGGGAAACCAAGCAGTACAACAAGAAAGGCTTTGCTCAAGAAAAACCCTGAATTGAGTTCGCGAAATAATCCGTGCCACAAGGGCAAGTCTAGCAAACAGGGATAGTTATTGAACCCTCCGATGTACCGCTCTAATAGTAGTCCTGCCAGCCGTAGGTGACGTGACGTAAGTGCACAACTCCAGGGACGCACTTGGAGCGATGCAGCGGAGGAGGATCGCTGGTCAGCCAGTCTATGCAATTTGGGGGGAGGGGACCATGCGTAGGCTGATGATGATTATGGTGATGATGATGCTGTTGCTACTGCTGCTGCTGATGATACTGACGATGCTGAAGTTGTTGTTGGCGATGGTCACAACGATGATGTTGTTGCCGATGGTGATGCTGATTATAATACTGGTCATGCGATTGATGGTACTGATGCTATGATGCTGATGCTGATGATGGTGCTGCTGATGATGGTGCTGCTGATGATGCTGCTGCTGATGATGATGCTGCTGATGCTGATTATGGCGTTGCTGTCAATGGCGATGACGACGATACTGATGATGATGCTGATGATGACGATGCTGATGCTGCTGGCGATGACGCCGATGCTGCTGATGATGCTGATGATGCTGTTGACGATGCTGCTGATGATGGTGATGATAATGGTGATGCTGATGCTGCTGATGATGAGAATGTTGATGGTGCTGAGGCTGATGATACTGCTGCTGCTGATGATGCTGATGGTTGATGATGGTGATGATGAGGATGCTGATGATGATGATGACGCTGATGATTAGATGCTGATTATGATTCTGCTGATGGTGATGATGACGCTGATGATGATGACGATGCTGAAGATGATGCTAATACTGTTCATGATGATGGTGATGCTGATGCTTATGATGCTGCTGCTGATGCTGATGACGATGATGAGGATGCTGCTGCCGATGATGGTGATGCTGATGATGATGCTGCTGCTGATGATGGTGATGATGGTGCTGATGATGGTGATGCTGATGGTGCTGCTGCTGATTGTGATGACGATGTTTCTGATGATGATCAGAGATGATGGTGATGTTGATGATGCTGCTGATGACGATGATAATGACTATGCTGCTGACGATGATGGTGATGATGCTGATGCTGATGATGATGATTCTGATGATGATGCTGATGCTGATGCTGATGATGCTGCTGCTGCTGCGGATGCTGATGCTGATAATGATGGTGCTGATGCTGATGCTGCTGCTGCTGATGATGATTCTGCTGATGATGGCGATTTTGATGATGATGATGATGATGATGCTGATGGTGGTGATGATGCTGACGATGAAGATGATTATGATGGAGAAGATGCTGATGATGAGGATGATGAGGATGATGAGGATGATAATGCTGATGCTGCTGCTGCTGATGATGACGATGATGACGATGATGATGATGCTGATGATGATGATGATGATGATGATGATGATGATGATGATGATGCTGATTATGATGATGCTGATGATGATTGCGCTGATGCTGATGCTGATGCTGCTGCTGCTGAGGAGGAGGAGCAGGAGGAGGAGGAGGAGGAGGACGCGGAGGAGGACGAGGAGGACGAGGAGGAGGAGGAAGAAGACGAGGAGGATTATGATCATGGACACCCAAAGTATCCACCAGTCTGCAACTCGCCAATCGAAACCGCGAACACGAACTGCGGCGCCTGATCCGAGTCCTCAGCTGTGTGTAACATGGGTTGCAGCCGACTGCCAGCACGCCGGACTCTGAGAGCGCGCCTCGTCGGCCTGAGGCGTTTGCACAGCGGCCAGGCGCCAGAAGCCATCCGACGGGAACACGGCAGCGCCACGGCCACCCAGCGCGCACTAATCAGCAGCCACTCCTGCGGCAGGGGTCGCGGCGTCTTCCGCCGTCTCCTGCGCCGGTGCCCGCGGCTGCGTGGGCGTGCGCGGCGTGCTCCTGGCCGTTCCCTGGTGGCCAGGGCGCACCGCAGACCTCGCAGGCGACCCGGCGGCCCGCAGCCGCTACCCTGGCGCGAGGCCGCGGGCTCGAGTGGAGCGCGCGCTGCGGGAGCAGGCGCAACCCGCCGCGGCGTTCGGGGGCAGCGTGGGCAGCGTCCCCGCAAAAAGTCAGCTGCAACAGTTCGCACCCAGCCCAGGGGGCGGGGCGCGTTGCGAGGGGGAGAGGCCGCACGCCGGGCGGTGCAAGAGTGTCGAGGGCGCGGCAGGCGAGCGAGGCGGAGCTTTTGCCCCAGCCCGGAGAGCGGCGCAGCGCTCGCGAACCACAGGCACCCACCCTCTGGTGCTTCGGGCGGAGGGGCATTCACCCGCTGGCCTGTGCTCCCTACTCCCCTCCCCTCCCCTCCCCCCGGCCCCCTCCTCCTGCGTCCATATCCCGTCCCCGAGCAGGGAGAAGAAGGACGAGCATTGCTACGGCAGCAGCGTGCTCAGCTGGGCGCTGTGCTCCCGGGAGTCGCAGTACTGCAAGTGCTACTTCGGCGAGACCGAGGGTTGCCAGCTCACCAAGCTCGCAGACGAGGACTACACGGAGGAAGAGGATGAGGAGGAGAAGGAAGAAGAGGAGGCTGAGGAGGAGGTGGAGGAGGCGGAGGAGGAGGAGGAGGAGGCGGCAGCGGCGGCGGATGCGGAGGCGGCAGAGGCGGAGGAGGAGGAGGAGGAGGAGGAGGTGGAGGAGGAGGAGGAGGAGGCGGAGGAGGCGGAGGAGGAGGAGCATGAGGAGGAGGCGTAGGAGGAAGAGGACGAGGAGGAGGAGGAGGAGGAGAAGGGGGGGCGGAGGCGGAGGAGGAGGGGATGGGAGGAGGAGGAGGAGGAGGAGGAGGATGAGGAGGAGGAGGAGGAGGAGGGGGAGGCGAAGGATGCGGAGGAGGAGGAAGCGGAGGAGGAGGAGGCGGACGAGGAGGAGGAGGATGAGAAGGAGGAGGGAGGAGGGAGGAGGAAGGAGGAAGGAAGTAGGAGGGAGGAGAAGGAGGAGGAGGGTGGAGGGAGGAAGGAAGAAGGATGAAGGAGGGAGGAGGAAGGATAAGGGAGGAAGGAGGAAGGAGGAAGGAGGAAGGAGGAAAGAGGAAGGAGGAAGTAGGAAGGAGGAGGGGGGAAGGAGGAAGGAGGGCTGATTGAACCCTTCCTCGCGAAGAGAAGCGGCGTTCGTCACTACATACAGCGATGGATCATGTATTGATGGTTCTATCCCTTCAGTTGATAGAGCGGGCTGGTCGGCTGTCGAGCGTTCTGAATCTGGGGAGCTAGTCAGAGGCATCAGGGGGCCAGTCCCAGATGAGGCGCCACAGAGTGCCTCAGTTGCGGATCACATGGCCGCGTGCATGTTCCGAAAGCACCTGGGGCCCACGGAGCCCTCGGACTTAGGACCCGAGCCCCCGCTTGTTTGTGCCGATTTCAAAATTGTTTTACATGTTGACTGTCAAACAGTAGTCTGGGGAGCGGCCAATCACCTTGTCGCGAAACGCCACTCGTCGCCTCACGCTGTTTTCTGGAGAATTTCTGGCCGGCCGGCTTTTGAGTGTGTGAAGGTGAAGGCCCACCCAGACGAGGATCAGACCAGGTTTGATCTGGAGCTGTGCCACATTCGAGGCAGCCAGCTTGCAGACCATGCAACCAAACAGGCAGCCATGGCGAACGACATGTGCCAAGCATACCTCAAGGCGTTCCAGCAGGCCGTGAAACTATACCTATACGACCACCCCTCGGGTGATAAGGAGGTTCTGGGGGGGGAGGGGGGGGGGAACCAACGTCTGACCTAATCGATCTCACTCCCGATCTCACTCGACGGGACACCACGGGACACCACGGGACACCACGGGACATTTGACGATCTCACTATCGATCTCACTATCGATCTCACTCAACAGGACACCACTGGACACCACGGGCCACCACGGGACACCACGGGACACCAAGGGACACCATGGGACACCTCTCGATCTCATTATCGGTCTCACTATCGATTTCACGATCGATCTCACTCGGCGGGACACCATAGGACACCACGGGACACCTCGGGGCACCACGTCGATGTCACTATCGATTTCACGATCGATTTCACTATCGATCTCATTCAACGGGACACCCTGGGACATCTCGGGACACCGCGAGACCACGAGATTCACGATCGATCTCACTATCGATCTCATGATCGATCTCACTATCGATCTCATTATCGATCTCACGCAGCGGGACACCGCGAGACACCATGGGACACCTCGGGGCACCACGTCGATCTCACTATCGATCTCAGTATCGATCTCATTCAACGGGACACCACGGGACACCACGGGACACCTCGGGCCAGCACGTCGATCTCAGTATCGATTTCACGATCGATCTCACTCAACGGGGCACCACGGGACACCACGGGACACCACGGGATACCGGCGGGACACCGCGCGGCACCGGCCGCCAGAGGAGAAACATTTGGTCCAGCCGCGGCCCAGCCACAGGAGGATTTCGGGACACCAGCGAGACACCGGCGGGACACCGCGCGGCACCGGCCCCCAGAGGAGTTACATTTGGTCCGGCCGCGGCCCGGCCACATGAGGATTTCCTCTCGCCCGCCCACGCGCGCGGCACGCGCGACACGAACCCGAAACCGAAATCGATTTCTCGGCACGGGGGGTGTCTTTTTCACGTCGGACTCATCCCCCAACCTCCGATAAAGATGTTGCGCGGAATATGTGTCAAATTTTTGCTTTGTGCCCCTCCTCCAGGAGCTGTATGGGGGCCTGCCGCGAATTTGCTCGTGTTGCTGCTTTCCCGACACCACGTCGCCCTCATTGTCCTGTATGGGATTGTGTGCCAGAGGCTGAAAATGCCAACAGTGCCACCGTCGAGGAGCGAAACAGCTTGAAAATTCTCGGCGTTTCTCTTTCCTTCCTTCATTCACCGAGGCTGTCAGGCGTGCCTCGGATCCTACATGCCCACATTCTCTTTGGGTCGCCTTGAATGAGGGGGCAGGAATTTCTGTGATTTTCTGTATGAGGTGTGGGCATTTGGCGTCGGCGAGGGCGAAGCAGTTCATGCGCCACCGCCACCCATCCACCTCCCTCAAGGACTTCTGCAACACTAAAAGGGGCATTCTCACAGGGGCCACAGGACAGAAGCTCTCCACCCTCTGGCCCTTTGGCAGAGTTTTGGAGCCGCCTTCGGTTGTTACCCCACCCCCGTCTCGGTTGCTCCTGGCTTTGGAGGATGCCGGGCGCCCTTGATCGGTGAGGTTTCTGTTTTTGTTCAGGTAGGGCCGCAAGTCGACCTGGACCTTGAGCGTTTGAGGTTTGATTTCCCGAGGCTACAGGACGGGCGAGGGCTCCGCATCCTCCTGCATTTTTTTTGCTTGGTCCTAGGAGTCCTGAGTTCGCCGCTGAGCACAGGGAGGCCGATTGATTCCAAGAAGGCAAGCTCTTTTGTGCAACGCAGGGCGACCAGCCATCTCTTCTGGAAGCCCCGTGCCCTTATGCGGGTACCCACCATCAGGCAACCGCGTGCCTCCTGGCAGCCGCGTGCCTTTATGCTCCTACGCGTCGTGGCGTTGCGGTCCCAGGGGTTTTCGGGACATGCCGGAAGCGGTACGCGCGCTTTTGCGCTCGTGTGCGCGCCACAGTTGCGATGCAATCGATGTTGGTCCACACGAGTTAGCGTGTGCCGTCGCGGCCCCTCCACAGGAGCCTGGTCGGCGCGAGTCCTCCTCCTCCCCCCTCTCCTCCTTATCATCTCCGTCCTCCTGTTTGTATCTCCCTTGTCCTCTTTTCCTCCTTTTTCTCTTCCGCCTCCTCCTAAGCCTGCTTCCAGCGCCCATGGGATGAAACACCTGTTCTTGCAAAACTTGCGAGGGAGCACAACCTTGGCCTTATCGCTGTGCGCTCGCCGGGCACAGTTTACACCCTCCTCCAGGACCCATGATGCCACTCCATCGCATGCCGATTCTCAGTAGGAGGGACCGGGGCGCGACGCTGACGAGGTCCCGGAGATTGACTGGCATGCTTCTCGCGGCCAGTGGTGTCATCAAACGTGCCAGTGGTAGCAGTCATGACCCCGCCGACGCCGAGCATGGTGCTGACCACCTTGAAACGAGAAATCCACGTGCCGATCAGATGCTGAGGCAAGGTCTTCAGGCGGGTACCTTGGCACTTGCTTCCTTTGCAGGCCTGCCGCCTCATTTCCAAAAAAGTGGCAGCGCTCGATTCCATCGAAAAGTTCGGCGTCTGACTTTGTGGAATTCGCTTTGCCCTTAACCGCTATCAAGGAGGAGGCGGAGGAGGAATTGGACGCGGAGGAGAAAAAGGATCAGGATAATGATGATGATGAGGAGGGGGAGGAGGACGAAGAGGAGGCGGAGCAGGTGGAGGAGGAGGAGGAGGAGGAGGGGGAGGAACAGCAGAGACCGATGGACGGCGGTATCATAACTATGATTTTGCATGAGGGGTAACACGCAAATCTAGGACGGATTAGGCGGCTAATCAAGACGAGGAGGAGGGTGATCATGGTGACGATAGTGGTGATGAGCATGAAGGGGATTACGATGTCACTGATGATGCTGATGATCATGACGATTACGATGACGATGACGGTTTACGATGACGATGACGATGTCGACGACTATGACGATGACGAGGCGATAAAGGGATGGGGCGGGACGACGACGATTGATTATGATGACGGTGATGATGTTGATGATGATGATGATGATGATGTTGTTGCTGGTGATGATGATGATGCGGGTGATGATGCTGCTGATGCTGACTATGATTATGCTGACGACGATGTTGCTGCTGATGATGCTGACGGCGAAGGCAACGATGATGATGATGATGCTGCTGATGATGCTGCTGATGATGCTGCTGATGATGCTGCTGCTGATGATGATGATGATGACAATGATGATGACAATGATGATGATGATGATGATGATGATGATGATGATGATGATGATGATGATGATGATGATGCATGATGATGATGATGATGATGATGATGATGATGATGATGATGATGATGATGATGATGATGATGCTGATGATGATGATGATGATGATGATGAGAGGAAGTAGGATGCTGACGATGCTGATGATGAGGATGATGAGGAGCAGGAGGAGGTGGGGGGAGGGAAGAGGATGAGGAAGAGGAGGATGAAGAGAAGGAGGAGGCATAATACTGATAACCATACAATTACAAGAGTACTCATCATAATACTTGCAAGCGTAATAACAATACGACGACTAATCATACTAATAAGCATACTAATATTCAAAAGAAAAAGACGAAGAAGACTACGCTAATACGACGAAAAAGAAGACTACCACTGCGAATGCGAATGCTAGTGATACTTATAATAATAGTACTACGACTAAGAACACATAGTAACACTAAGCATACTCAAAGTAATAATAAGAGGAGGAGGCGGAGGAGGAGGAGGAGGAAGACAATGAGGATCAGGAGGAGAAAGATTGAGGGGAGGGTGCTCTGTCGCTACAGCGCCAGGACCGCATGCACAAGGGCCCCGCGCACATCCTGGAAGACCCGCGCAAGAGCGTTCAGTCGCCCCTCCTTCCAAACACCGTTCCCAAGGAGGAGGCCTCTTGCTGCCTGATGCTGCTGCTGCTGCTTCTCATCCTCTCTCCCTTCTCCTTCTCCTCCTCACCTCTCCTTCTCCTCGCTCCTCCCTCCCCCTGGCCCCTCCTCGCTCCTCCCTCCCCCTCCTCTCCTCCTCTTCATTCTCCTTGCTCCTCTTGCTTTGTCCTAAGATCATGGCCCCTGTTCCTGCTCGCGCCTTGCTCCTTGCTCTTCATCGTGGGCCGCCTCGCTCCCTCATTGCCCCCTTTAGTCGCTACTTCCCATGCTGTAGAGGTCTCCGGCCTGTGCCGCCGATCTCGGACGCGCCAGGATGTTTTGTGCGAGCTGGTCCTGATTAGCAGTTTGTGAGCTCTACCTCGAGGAGGCAGGATAGAGGATGAGGAGGGAGGAGGCGGTGGAGGAGGATGGGGGTGGGGAAGAGGAGGAGCGGCGGAGGAGGAGGAGGTATAAGGAGGAGGAGGAGCGGCGATGGAGGAGGAGGAGGAGGAGGAGGAGGAGGAGGAGGAAGATGAAGACGAGGAGCGACGGAGGAGGAGGAGGAGGAGGAGGAGGAGGAGGAGGAGGAGGAGGAGGAGGAGGAGGAGGCGGAGGGGAAGGATCAAGAGGGGGAGGAGGATGTTCGCAGTCGCCTCAGCCTGTTTGTCTAGGATTGACTGTTTACCTCGTGTCCGTCTGTCGAGCTTGATGGCGGACTAGTTCCCGGACAGTTTGGCTCGCTGGTGTGTGGTTGGGCGGATCGTTCCTTCCTTTCATATGTATCTCTCTCTCTCTCTTCTCTTATCGAAAACGCCTTCGGCGAATCACCGCCGACCCCTTTCGCCTATGACATAGGCGTAGGGGTCGGCCAAACTTTGCATAAACGTTTGGCCACATAGTATGCGGCCAAACGTTTGTGTAAAGTTTGGCCACGCTATTGGACCATGCGTTCCCCCAGCCGTTGTGGAAGCCCTTCGGGAAACACGTGGGGAAGGAAGAAGAGGATGAGGAGAGGAAGGACACAGGAGGATGAGGAGAAGGATGAGGAGACCTTTTGTGAGCTTCTTTGGTCTGGGAGCTTCCTGGGGGATTCTTGGCAGCATCTTGGGTGCCTCCTTGGGAGCTTCTTTGGGGCATCTTTGGCCGTCTTAAGGCGTTCCTGGCCCGTTGACGCCGTCGGAAGCCGTCTTGGGAGCCTCCCTGGGCCGTCTTGGTGCCCTCTTGGGGCGCTTCAGGGCCGTCTTGAAGACCATCTTGGGCGTCTTGCATGCCTCTTCGGCCGCCTTGGGGCCCTTTGGGGGCCGTCTTGGGAGCCTTTTGGGCCGTCTTGGGGCCGTCTTGGAGGCCTCGTTGGCGATCTTGGGGCAGTCTTGGGAGCCTCTTGGGCCGGCTTGGGCAGGCGGGAGACCGTTTTGAAGCGAATGCCAACATCTTTCACGCACCGTTGGAACAGCATTTTTTCCCAACCATCATGTGGTGTTGGGTCCTCGTTTTGAAGAGAGCGCCCCGCGTTTCTTCCTCCTTCCTCCTCCTCCCCCTGCTCCCTCCTCTCACCTTTGTCTATGCTCTATCGCATGTCCATGTCGGCATACCCCTCACACGGTTCGTGGCCACGTAGGGAGTTCCACCGAGGGCTCCTGTGGCAGCGTCCACATGCGCCCTCCCCGCCCGCCGCATGCCAATCTCGGCGCGCCCCTCACACGGTTCGTGGCCCCATTGGGAGCTCCATCGAAGGCCCCAGTGGCAGCGTCTTCATGCGCCCTCCCCGCCTACCGCATGCCCATTTCGGCACACCCACCCCTCACACGGTTCGTAGCCCCATGGGGAGCTCCACCGAAGGCCCCAGTGTCAGCGTCCACATACGCACTCCTCGCCCACCGCATGCCCATTTCGGCGCACAACCCACACGGATCGTGGCCCCATGTGTAGCTCCACCGAAAGCCCCAGTGGAAGCGTCCACATGCGCCCTCCCTGCGCGCCGCATGCCAATCTCGGTGCACCCCTCGCACGGTTCGTGGCCCCGTAGGGAGTTGGGCCGAAGGCCCCTGGCAGCGTTCACATGCGCCCTCCCCGCCCAACGCATGCCAATCTCGGCGCACCCCTCACACGGTTCGTGGCCCCATTGGGAGCTCCACCGAAGGCCCTTGTGGCAGCGTCTTCATGCGCCCTCCCCACCTACCGCATGCAAATTTCGGCGCACCCCTCACGGTTCAGGGAGCTCCACCGAAGGCCCCAGTGGCAGCGTCCACATGTGCCCTCCCTGCCCGCCGCATGCCAATCTCGGTGCACCCCTAACACGGTTCGTGGCCCCGTAGGGAGTTGGGCCGAAGGCCCTTGTGGCAGCGTTCACATGCGCCCTCCCCGCCCGCCGCATGCCAATCTCGGCATGCCCATCCCTCACACGGATCGTGGCCCCGTAGGGAGTTGGACCGAAGGCCCTTGTGGCAGCGTTCACATGCGCCTTCCTCGCCCACCGCATGCCCACTTCGGCGCACCCCTCACACGGATCGTGGCCCCATGGGTAGCTCCACCGAAGGCCCCAGCGGAAGCGTCCACATGCGCTCTCCCCGCCCGCCGCAGGCCGCCGGAAGGCTTGAGGAAACAGCTGGAGCAGTTTGCGGCGCGCACGAAACGGTGCAGGAGGGAGGCGACGGCTCTCGCCGGGGAGCCAGGCTTCACCGAGTTTATCCGTGAGGCCAGACCTGGGGAGCTGGCCCGCCCGAGCAGCGCCTTCTCTCGATTGTCCAACTGTTTGGCCTCGCGCCGCGGGCGACCCCCGCGCGTCGCTGGAATCCTCTCGGGGCGACCAGCGCGCGTCGCGGGAACTCCGTGCTGCGCTCTGCCCAGCATTTCGCTCGCCCGTTGTTGCTCTGCCCAGCGGCCATATCTTTGCCCGCTCTTCGCCAGCCAGCTAGCTCTCTCTGCTCCGCGCAGCGGACGACCCGAGCCCGTCGCTGGGACCCCGTCGGGGCAACCGGCGCGCGACGCGGGGACTCCGCGCTGCGCTACGTCTGCAGCCGTGGACGCTGGAGTGCGCGGGCGAAGAGGGAGAAAAACAAGGGAAGTGCCATCTTGGACGGTCTAGATTTCTTCGCGCCCCCCATCGAACAGATCGCGGACAGAGAAAACCGCCCCGAAAGCCCTATGGGAAGCTCCACCGAAGGCCCCAGTGACAGCGCCCGCGTGCCGCCGCCATCCCACCGTGGCGCACCCGTCGCGCGCTTCATGCCCCCATAAGGAGCTCCGCCGAAGACGGTGCTCACGATTGCGGCACTCGCCGCTGCGTACGGTTGTGTCTTTCGCCTGGGTAATTTTGGCCTCTTCGGCCCTTCTTGGCCCCTTGGGCCGACTTGGAGGCCGCTTGGGGGTTCTTAGGCCGTCTTGTGCCATCCTGGAACCGTTTTGGGCCGTCTTGGTAGATTCTCGGGCGCAGTTGGAGGCATCTTAGATCCCCTTGGGCCGTCATGGAGTACATTTTGGCCGTCTCGGAAGCATCTTGGAGGCCATGTCGGGCGAGCTTGGCCGTTTAAAAGGTGATTTGAGCGACGGGAAACGTAGTTTCGGCGGAGTCCCGGGTGGCTGGCGGCATTGGCCGAAACCCCAAGCTGAGTTTTGAAGATAGCCGGGCATTTTTGACAAGTGTAGCGCGCCAGGCACCCAAAAACATGGTTGTCGGGATTCCTACGCCACGGATCAAATTGACTGTTGCGTTTTGGCGATTCCGAGTCGCGCCAGAGCGGCGTTTTTGGGACTTCAACACCGCGAATCATCGTAACTGTTGCGCCTTCATGATCGCGAACCGTTCCACAACGCTAATTCTGGTACGGCGATCCTGAGAACCCGCGAAGCTCGTGCATTGTTTGAAAAGAATGTGCGCGGCGCTAAGACGAGAGTCACATTTTGAAAAGGAGCCGCCCTCAATCCGTGAAGCTCTCCTAGTTTTTCGATTGGCCATCTCAAAATACACCTGTACCCGTCTCCAACCACCCATCGGCCTCCATCCTTTTCGGGAGCGGCTATCACAAGAAGGACCTCCGCTACCAGTTCATCCGCTTCTATTTCTACCTGTGACTTCCGTCTCATCGGCCTGCTTTAGTGTTTTCGCTGCTTGTTTTGTTCTGTCGTCCTTTTCTTCCCTTGTCCTCTGCCGTCTCTTCCTCTTTCGCTCTGCTCCTCTTGCTCTGTTGTGTTCTCCGGCTCCCCCGTAGGACTGTTAGAAATAGGGACAATTATTCCTTCCTTGTGCATGCCCCTCTGCTGCGGCGCGTAGTTGGCGCCCTTTCGCCCTCTGCCCCTCTGGTTCCTCCTCCTCCTCTTGTTTGCATAATGTTGTGTTGAATTATTGGCGTGGCCTTTTGGGCCACCTTGTAGGGGTATCACACAACTTATTTACAGCCGCGGGGCTGATACGTTTCCAAGGGAATCCGTATCGTTGGCATTCTCTACTCCTGCCCGTTCTGTCTGATGTTGGACGAGCATCGTGTGGTTTGGTGGGGATGAGCGCCAGACAGAAGTTTGTCGATTGAATGTGCGCGGCGCTGAGGCGAGAGCCACATTTTGAAAACGGCCCGCCCTCAATCCGTGAAGTTTTTTTTTTGCGAAGTTTGAAAAAGAATGTGCGCGGCGCTAAGGCGAGAACCGCATTTCGCAAACCACCCGCCCTCAACCCATGAAATTCAAGCACGGTAATTTTCAACGATTGTGCTGGGCGCTAAGGCGAGAACCGCATTTTGAACACCACCCGCCATCCATTTGTGAAGCTGTTGCCAATTGTTCGGTTTCAGGGTCATAAGCGGTGAGGACGTCTCAGGCGAAACGGGGTGCGACAGGGAAACGTTATTTATGAGGAGAAGGAATGGAGGCTTGTTATGGGCCTTTCGGAGGCCTCTTGGAAGCCTCTTTGGGCTTTCGGGGGCCTCTGGGGACTTTTCGGGGGCCTCTTTGGCCGTCTTCCGGTGTTCCTGGCCCCTTATGATGCCGTCGCAAGCCGTGTTGGGATCTCTTTGGACCGACTTGGGGGCCTCGTGGGGCGCTCGAGGGCCGTCCCGTAGGCCACTTCGAGCGTTTTGGAGACCTTTGGGGCCATCTTGGGGCCCACTTTGGGCCGTCTTGGAGGCTTCTTGGGGTCGTCATGGGGTTACCTTGGCAAAAGCAGAATCCTTCAAAAACTTAGCCAATTCAATCATATTGGAGGACCTCATCGGAGGCCTCTTGGGCCGTTTTGAGGCCATCTTGGGCCGTCTTGGGGGCATGATGGGGCCATGTTGGGGTCTCTTGGGGCCGTCTTGATTGTCTTGGAGGCATCTTGAATGCCATCTTGAGGCACTCTGGCCGTCGGAGAGGCCATGTTGAGCCGTCTTGAGGGATTTGTTGCGGACGTTGAGGTTGTTTCCGGTCCCTTCTGGGCGGCCGGCGCGGCGCAGTTGACCGACGCCCCAGGGGGATTATTTTCGGGAAAAGGAAGCCAGCAGGGGGCGGCGAATCCTGCGGCCGGCCCATCCCGCCACCGTGCTTGGGTTGTGGGTCCGATGCTTTGTGGAGGTTCGTTGGGATCTCGTTGGAAGCTTTTCGGGGGCCTCTTGGAGGGAGTTGTGAAGCCTCGTGGTGACCGTTTGGCGGCCTCTTCTGGGCCTCTGGGGGGCCTCTAGGGACCTCTTTGAGAGTCTTTTGGAAGTCTCTCGGGTTCTTTTTGGGGCCCCGTTCGGCTTCCTGGGGGCGTCTTGGGGCGAAAAGTTCGAATCCTCTGTTCATCTTCCCTTTTTTGGGGCCGTCTTGGGGCCCTCGCGGGCCGTCTTCGGCGCCTCTTGGGCCGTTTCCGGGCGTTTTGGGGCCATCTTGGAGCCCTATTGGGGGTCTTTTGGGAACGTTCTTGGAGACTCTTGGTGGCCTCTTCGTCCGTCTTGGGGCCGTTTTGGGCGTGTCGGAGCGCTCTTGGGCCGTCTTGGCGGCATTGGAGGGCTTGCCCCCCCTCCCGTCCCCGTTTCCCTGGCCAGACCGCCCCCGCACCCTGCCCTGTGCGGCGTGGGGGCGGCCCCGGAAATGGAAGATCCCCCCTTTCTCCCCCCCTCCCCAGCAGAGTCATCCCTGCATTCCCCCCAGCAGAGCTGAAGCTCAGGCTGAAGTTTCTTTTCTTTCAACTCACGCGCCGCATCCGCGGATTTTCCCCTCCCCTTGGAGGCGTGGAAGCCCCTGGCCTCGACCGCGGACAACACCGAGCATTTCGCGAGCTTCAAGCAGCGGTTCTCGGAGGGAACTCTTCATGGACACCATGCCGATCGTCGCTGGCGTCGCTGCCGACCCCCAACCTGCTGCTGCTGCTGCTCCGCCTCCTCATCTCCCTTCCTCCGCGTCCTCTCCTCTTCCTCCCCCCTCACTCCCTCCTTCCTCCTCGCTCCTCCCTCCTCCTTCGTCTACTCTACTGTCCTCTCCTGTACTCTCCTCTCCTGTACTGTCCTCTCCTCTCCTCTCCTCTCCTCTCCTCATCCCTCCTCTCCCTTCCTCCCCTCCCTCCTCCCTCCTGCCTTCTCTACCCTCCTCCCCTCCTCTCTCCTCCCTCCCCCCTCCTCCGTGGCCATTTTGGCTCAATCCATGTTGGCTCAAGTCATGGCCCAAGCCATGCCAGGGTCAAGGCATTTCTGGCCCAAGCCGCTCCTTTGCTCAGGGCATCGTCGCGCTGCTCCGAGCGGCGAGCAGCCCCCCCACATCACCCCGGGCGGCCGAGGCGAGCGCCGCACACGCACACGCACACGCACACGCACACGCACACGCACACGCACACCTACACCTACACCTACACCTACACTACACCTACACCTACACCTACACCTACACCTACACCTACACCTACACCTACACCTACACCTACACCTACACCCACACCCACACCCACACCCACACCCACACCCACACCCATATCTACACCTACACCTACACCTACACCTACACCTACACCTACACCTACACCTACACCTACACCTACACCTACACCTACACCTATGGGAAGCTCCACCGAAGGCCCCAGTGACAGCGCCCGCGTGCCGCCGCCATCCCACCGTGGCGCCCCCCCACATCACCCCGGGCGGCCGAGGCGAGCGCCGCACACGCACACGCACACGCACACGCACACGCACACGCACACGCCTACACCTACACCTACACCTACACCTACACCTACACCTACACCTACACCTACACCTACACCTACACCTACACCTACACCTACACCTACACCTACGCCTACGCCTACGCCTACGCCTACGCCTACGCCTACGCCACCTGCACCTGCACCTGCACCTGCACCTGCACACCTACACCTGCACCTGCACCTGCACCTGCACCTGCACCTGCACCTGCACACCTGCACTGCACCTGCACCTGCACCTGCACCTGCACCTGCACCTGCACCTGCACCTGCACCTGCACCTGCACCTGCACCTGCACCTGCACCTGCACCTGCACCTGCACCTGCACCTGCACCTGCACCTGCACCTGCACCTGCACCTGCACCTGCACCTGCACCTGCACCTGCACCTGCACCTGCACCTGCACCTGCACCTACACCTACACCTACACCTACACCTACACCTACACCTACACCTACACCTACACCTACACCTACACCTACACCACACACACACCTACACCTCACACACACATCTACACCTATGAGTGAAGTCTCCGGGTCCTCCCGAGTCGCGCGGGAGGGGTCGAAAGCTCAGCGGGATATGTAAAGCACGTTTGATTGGAGCAAGACGCGTCGACGGCATCTTGGCTCAAACCGGTTAGTGAGAGGCCTCACTCAGAGTGCGAATCCTACCCGCGGCGGCCCAGCCTCCAGCCTTTTTCCATACCCAGACAAACGAGCAAGTCATCACTTCGACGCTGTTCCTCTACAACATCCCCTACATGCTCTTCCCCTCGTGCCTGATCGGCTCGAGGGTTTGCTGCAGCTCAGTTTCCACGGCGGACACGCCGGTCTATTTTTACCTCCTCTACCAGACTGCGGAGGAGGAGTGCGTGGAAAACAACGTGGTAGCGGAGCAGGTGCGATCTCGTACCTGCTCCCAGTGCGCGAATGCCGAACGTCGTTCCCGAACGCACGGACAGTACAACACCCTGCGCGACATCATGGCGAACAAACTTCAGGGAGCGGTGCCGGCCGCGGGTTTCATCGCGCAGTCGAACACAAAGGTGCCACCGAATTGGGATCCCAGTCGTGAAGCTGCTACCCACTGCGAGATTGGATCACTGACGTTCTCATGTGGGAGGCGATGACTGATATTCCTCAGCGCTCGATTGTACCAGCAGTGGTGCTGCAAGTCGGGCGTGCCGCCAGAACAGTTACAATAAGGAGTCTATATGGACCTTTGAGACGGCAATGGACATCGATGGTGCTCCGGAACGGATTTTCATATGCTTGGGGCGCGACGAAAGTTTATGCCGTTGGAGGTCGAGACCGCTATCACGAGCGTGACAGGTCTGGTGGAATTTCGACGCAGACCAGGAGAACCAATCGATCAAGCTCTGGCAAGGTTCGACCTTCTGAAGTTTAAGGCGGAGCACCTTGGCAATTGTAAGATTGGGGTGCCGAGCCTGGCGTGGATGTTGCTGAACGCGCTAGGCATACTTCCACCACAATGGGCTCAGTTTCTTGCGATGACTAAAGGTAACTCACCAGCGAATGAGGCGGAGCTCACGGCGCTGACTTCCTCCATCAAGCGACAGCACCATCTTTACGAAAGGAGTGGATTGGCACATGCAGCGTTTCAGTCCAGACAGCAGCATCACTACACGAACCAGGCGAACAGCACCGCCGATCAGTTCTTCTTCTCGGACACCAGCCAGCAGCAGCAAGACGCGGGCACTCAAGCACGACCTCGTCGTCAGCAGCCATACTTCCCGGGAGCAGCGTCGTCATCTTCCAGCGAGAACTAGTGCAGCTCCTGTCAGAAGGTGTTCTACAACCGAGAAGATCCAGATATTACCGAGACCAGCGAGGATTATGGCGAGGCGTTGATGGAGACTATGATTCAGCTTGGGCCGAAGGCGACGGACGAGGATTTGTGCAAGATCTACGCGCTGACAAAGAAGCACTCGCGTCGTCGCGCCGATCGACCTCCTCGTGAGCATCGGTATTCAAGCAAGGGCAAAGGCAAGGGCAAGGAAGGTGTCCGATCTGAGCGCAGCAGTGGGTGGTCATTTTTGTCAGAAGCTGGCGATGGAGCTCTTTGTCCCAACTGTGCTTGGGAACTCGCGGGAGTACTGCAAGGGAAGAGGCAATGGAGAGAAGACGCACCCTCGCGGCGCTATCGGACAGCCTTTGAAGTGCGACCGCTGTGGAAGCGACAAGCATCTGTGGCGGAAGTGCGACGCTCCAGGAGCTGATGAGAATCGCAAGCGCCAGGCCATGTCTGGCGGCAGTGGCTGCATGACGACCGGTGGTGATGCGGGCAAGGCGGCTCAAGACCAATGCGGCAGTCAACCTGCGAGCGTTCTACCGCAGTGGCAGCAACTCACGGGGCAGCCGCCGGCGCCTGCAGCGACGCGCAACTTCTTCATGACACCGATGGCAGAGGCGAAGCACGAGGACGACTACTGCCTGGAAGGTCCGACCATTACCATATCGAGGACGGGATGAAGGAGGGCTCGCGCCTGTGCGGGTCGCCTTCCCGGCCAGGCGTTTTTTTGATGAATGGGCTCGCCGTGGTTGCGCTTCATCAGCCTCGTGGGACCTGATCTCCACGCTTCCGGAATACGCGTCGGCACCTCAGCTGCGAAGTGGGTTGTGGGCCCCGTATTCGAGAGGTGCGGTAAGACGAGGCAGGTTTTTGGAAGCTACGAGGTTCGATGGCATGGAGTGTTTGTTGCTCGACCCGGGAGCCTACGACAATTTGGTAGGCGACCGCTGGGTCGAGCGCCAGGGCGAGCTGGCAAGGAACGCGAAGCTGGAGCCGATGCAGACAGAGATGGACAAAGCCATCGGCGTGGAGGGCGTCGTAGCTAGCGCTCAGATCGCGCAGGATGAGATCAAGATGCCGGGTGTCGCGAAGGATGTGCAAGGCAAGTCGCATTAGATCGAGCACCAGGCGCCAGTGGCCCCCAACTCCGACATTCCGGCTCTCATGGGCAACGCAGCCTCGAGAACAACAGGACGGTGCTCGACATGATGAACCGCAAGCTGTGCCCATGCGGCCAGGGAGGATCCGCTTCACCCCGCAGCCAGGGACGTCTACCTTCGACCTGGCGATGTCACGATCTGGACTTATGCAACTGCCGATCTCCTATTTTCTGGGCGGCGGCAAGGACGTCACGGCCAGGGAGGAGGAGGAGGAGGAGGAGGAGGAAGAGGAGGAGGAGGAGGAGGAAACAAACGAGGAGGAGGAGGA
>CAUYUJ010018563.1:21434-61434 GCA_963575745.1 Prorocentrum cordatum
TTTGTGAAGCTGTTGCCAATGTTTAAGTTTCAGGGTCATAAGTGGTGAGGAAGTCTCAGGCGAAACGCCCAGCCCGCCCTAAATACTGGACTCGGGGTGCGACAGGGAGGAGTTATTTATAAGGAAAGGAATGGAGGAACAGGAACAGGAGGAGGAGGAGGGAGGAGGACGAGGAGGAGGACTAGGATCAGGATTAGGAGGAGGAGCGGGAGGAGCAGGAGGAGGAGGAGGCGGAGGAGGAGAGGCCGGAGGATTAGTGGATGATGCGGAGGAGGTCAGGTTGTTGAACGTTTTGGCTTGTATTGGACCTCTACGGGCCGGTGGAGGTCTCCCAGGGCCTCCGCTGACCCAGTTATTCTTATCGAGATTCACCGCAGGAGCGGGAGGGAAGGGCAGGAGGAACGACCTTGACATCTGGTGTGACTTTTTCGACCTGCGGCCCCAAAGGCCCCGACCACTTCCCCAGGAGTAGCTTTTCGCCCGGGACCGTTGTTGGTGGCCCCAGGGGCCCGATGACGGCCCACGAGGGTCGAACTCGGGGGAAAAAACACTTGTTGAAAAATCACCGTCGGACGACGAGCAGGAGGAACACGGGCACAGGGATGCCTGCCTGGGGCGGCAATGGCGCAGTTGTTCTGGTGTCCGCGCAGGGCTGTCCGCGAAAGGAGCGAATAGGATACCCATCGCTCGTTGAAAGCATTTCCTTTCACCCCTAGGTTTCAATCTACTTTAGCCGCCTTCCTACTTCAGGAGTCTGGCGGTTTTCCCTCTTCCCTCTTCAGCGGGCTTGCGGAAGCCCGCTCTATTTCCAACGCCTTCCTACTTCACGTCTCTGCCCCCTTCTTCCGACCCACGCTCAGCCCTCTGTGGAGGGCAGCGGATTTCCCTCCTTTTGTTGCTCTCTTGGAAGAAATCTGGAGGAGCACGGGCACGAGCAGCATGGGAGGAGCCAGTAGGACCGACGGCGGCCCGGCCGACTCAGGCAGGACCCGGGCGCGCTCGCCGTGTTGCCCGACGGCCTGCGGGCCGACCGCGATCTGGTGCTGGAGGCGGTGCGCTTCCATCCGCTGGCGCTGGCGCTGGCGGGCGAGCCGCCCTCCTCTCCGCTTGTGCGCCTCTCTGGGCCAGGCCTCTCGGTACGGGCGGAATTGGTACGATGCCCAGCGGCAGTTCCTGTTCATTTTGGGAGGGCTCGCTGCCCGCGCCGCCGCAGACGTTGTCTACTTGAGGCAGAAGGCCGCCTACCCAGCAGAGGCCGCCGTCGATTTTGGACAAATGTTGTGGTTGGGCATCGCAGCCTGTGTTGTTGTTGTTGTTGTTGTTGTTGTTGTTTGTGTTGTTGTTGTTGTTGTTGTTGTTGTTGTTGTTGTTGAACATTATTTATTCTAAAGAATAATTATTGTTGGGCCCCCTGGTGCGCGCCCCCCCTGCGCCGCCTAGGCCGCAGCTACATTTTCATCATTTTCGTGAGGAAGCCTCAGGTAAAACGATGTGATCCAGATCCGGTTGTTTTGTTCCCCCCCGCTTTCCCTTGCAAAAAACAATATAAAATGACATTTCTTGTTCTAACATAACCAAACTTCAGGAATCCATTGCAAAAAATGACACGAAGTGCACACTCGCGCGCGCAAGACGAAATCCTTCCAAAACCTTAGTTTTCGTAGCGATTTTAACATAAAAACATCAAAAACCCAAAGGTTTTTCAAAAAAAAAGTTGTGAAAATTCTATCCCGCGCGCTCTTGCGGATTCGTAGGAAACCCAACACTTTTTAAACATTTCTGTCAAACGGGCTTTTGCGAGCAACTTTTTTCGAACTTCTGCGACAACGGTTGCGCACCTGCCAGGGCCATCATCCCTGTCAAATAATACCATGCGGGACAGATTCGTTTTTTCTTCGCGCGCGCACGCCGTCGTCGTCGGCCGCGGGGCCCTGAATAGTACCACGGTCGTCCGCGTGCCACGAAGTGAAGTGTCCGAACGTCATGGGGCGGGAAGCTGGGTGTGGGTGGTGGCGAAGAGTCGTTTGGAAATGTGGTAGAGCTTGAACCGGCCCCCCCACAAAGTGGGGGTATTGCCCGCCTCCTATGAAACCCTGGCACTGGTGAGAACGGTGTGTCCCCACGTGCTAGTAATTGTTGAACATTATTAATTCTAAAGAATAATTATTGTTGGGACCCCTGGTGCACGGCCCCCCCGCCGCGCCTAGGCCGCAGCTACATTTTCATCATTTTTTCGCGAAAGCTTCAGAAAAGTGGATGGGTCCAGATCCGGTTGTTTTGTTGTAATCCGTTTTCCCTTGCAAAAAACACTATAAAATGACATTTCTTGTTCTAATATAATCAAATTGCAAGAATCCCTTGCAAAAAATAAGGTAAAGTGGACATTCGCGCGCGCAAGACGAAATCCTTCCAAAAGCTTAGTGTTCGGAGCGATTTTAACATAAAAACATCAAAAAACCAATGGTTTTTCCACAAAAAAATGTCAAAATCTCATCCCGCGCGCTCTTGCGGATTCGTAGGAAACCCAACACTTTTTAAACATTTCTGTCAAACGGGCTTTTGCGAGCAACTTTTTCGAACTTCTGCGACAACGGTTGCTCACCTGCCAGGGCCATCATCCCTGTCAAATAATACCATGCGGGACACATTCGTTTTTTCTTCGCGCGCGCACGCCGAAATCTCCAAAAACCATTGGGCTTCTTAAGAATTTTAGCACCGCGCATCATAAATCACACGAATCGCACCGTAGGTCCTCGAAAAACACCTGCACGACTTTTCAAAATTTCCACCCGCGCGCGCTGTCCGAATCCTAAAAAAACCAATGGTTTTCCAACATTTATGTTACATGAGCTCGCTCGAGCTACTTTCGCATCTCCTCTTTCACGGGTTCGTGGCGTGCGCCTGCCCGGGCCACACGTCCCTTGTCGGTTGCGCGACGGGGAACAATCATCGGACATGGCTTCGGGTCCACGATCGGGACAAGCACAACCATCCAGGAACAACCATCGGGACAATCCATCTGGGACAACGTGATCGGTACAACCAACAACCATCAGGACAACCATCGGGACCGACATATGATAGACAACCATCGGGAGCAACCATATCCTCCTTTCTCTTCTTGTGTATTCCCACATCCCTCAGGAATTTGCCCTAAAAAGAAGTTGATCAACTATCTTGTGAGTACGTATCATGTGTATCATGTGTAATCAATGTACCATATGCATCATATGCAAACAATGTTCTGTGGAAGGCTTAACAACTTCTGTGGGTTTAATACCAAGGCTTAAACAACTTCTGTGGGTGGTACTAACGTAGGCTTAACAACTTCTGCTGGGTGTGTACTCCCGCCAGTGTTAAGTAGCCACGGTCGTCCGCATGCCACGAAGTGAAGTGTCCGAACGTCATAGGGCGGGAAGCTGGTGTGGGTGGTGGCGAAGAGTCGTTTGGAAATTTGGTAGAGCTTGAACCGGCCCCCCCACAAAGTGGGGGTATTGCTGGCGTCGGGGTATTTGCTGGCGTCGAATGAAAAACCCTGCACTGCTGGTGAGACAACTGAGCGTTCGGGTAAAGTGATTTGTTGTTTTGTTGTTGTTGTGGTGTTGTGGTTGTTGTTGTTGTGTGGCTGTTGCTGTTGCTGTTGCTGATTCGCGGTTGATGTTGTTTGTTGTTGGTTGTTGTTGTTGTTGTTGTTTTGTTTGGTTGTTGATTGAAACATTATTACTTCTAAAGAATAATTATTGTTGGGGCCCCTGGTGCGCGACCCCCCCGCCGCGCCTAGGCCGCAGCCACATTTTCATCATTTTCGTGAGGAAGTCTCAGGCAAAACGGGGGGTCCGGATCCGGTTGTGTTGTTACGATCGGTTTTCCCTTGCAAAAAATAAGCTAAAGTGGACATTTCTTGTTCTAACATAACCAAACTTCAAGAATCCCTTGCAAAAAATAAGGTAAAGTGGACATTCGCGCGCGCAAGACGAAATCCTTCCAAAACCTTAGTTTTCGTAGCGATTTTAACATAAAAACATCAAAAAACCAATGTTTTTTTTTTTTTTTTAAAAAAAAATGTCAAAATTTCATCCCGCGCGCTCTTGCGGATTCGTAGGAAACCCAACACTTTTTAAACATTTCTGTCAAACGGGCTTTTGCGAGCAACTTTTTCGAACTTCTGCAACAACGGTTGCGCACCTGCCAGGGCCATCATCCCTGTCAAATAATACCATGCGGGACACATTCGTTTTTTCTTCGCGCGCGCACGCCGTCGTCGTCGGCCGCGGGGCCCTGAATAGTAGCCACGGTCGTCCGCATGCCACGAAGTGAAGTGTCCGAACGTCATAGGGCGGGAAGCTGGGTGTGGGTGGTGGCGAAGAGTCGTTTGGAAATTTGGTAGAGCTTGAACCGGCCCCCCCACAAAGTGGGGGTATTGCCCGCCTCCTATGAAAACCCTGGCACTGGTGAGAACGGAGTGTCCCCACGTGCTAGTAATTGTTGTTGTTGTTGTTGTTGTTGTTGTTGTTGTTGTTGTTGTTGTTGTTGTGGTGGTTGTTGTGGTTGTGGTTGTGGTTGTGGTTGTTGTTGTTGTTGTTGTTGTTGAACATTATTTATTCTTTGGTTTTTGTACCTACTTCGGGAGTTCAAATTTCATATGGGGTCCGGATACTTGGGATTTCGTCATAAAAAAGGAATACCCAGACCCCCCTGGAGCCCTCCAATACAGCTCAAACCAGACCCCCCGCTCCATATCTGACCCCCTTCTTCCCATCACACACTTCGGAGTAGACGGGGTCGGAGGATCGCGCCGCATCGCCGATGCATCGCCGACGTTTGCGATGCATCGGCGAAGTCGGCGTGGAGGAAGTCGGGATCCACATCGGTGATGCGGCGCGATCCTCCGACCCCATCTACTCGGACCCCATCTAGGAGGCCTCTACCCTCGGAAGGGCGCATCGCGCGAGCGATTGTAACATGAGGGCGGCCTCGCGATCTGGGGTCTGGGGGCACGTTCGTGTTCGTTGCCTAGCCGCTAACGTCTCGTTGCCTAGCCGCTTACGTCTTGTGCTTGGGCGCCGTTCTTGTCGCGCCAGAGTTGGGGCCAGAGGTTGGGCGCAGTGTTTTGTGGCGTATGGTAGAGCCGCCACGGAGGACTCGCGCCCCCGAATCAGCGCAAGCCCACCGCCCTCCGCCCTCTTTGCGCCTCGTCATTCGGCGCCGCCGCCTCTGTCTCCTAACGCTGCCGCGGCGGGTGGCCCAACTCTTCGAAGATCCTTTTTTTTTCCGACTGGCGTTGTTTTTTCCAGATGTCGGCCCTCGGGGGCCATTCTCGAGCCCCCGCACCGTGAAACATGGATCCAGAGCGATACACCTCGAATAGGGGATCGACTACAGAATTGACGAACCCCAGAATTGATTTGTCCATCGAATGTGCGCAGAAAACTCAGTAGATCTACGGATCATGTTGCGTATTGCACGTACATTCGATTGACCATCAATTTTGGTGCCAAGCAGTTTTGCAGGCGATCTCCTACTCGATCACGCCCACGGCGACGCGGTCGGGACCTCTGGGGCCACGGGCCGAAACAAAAACACACATCAAAGGATGTCCAGGTCCGCCTCCCGACGCTGCCGCGACGGACGGCAGAGCCTTGAAACGCGACGCAGCCCCGTCCCGGGAGCGACACGGAGACGCGCGCGCACGCAAACTCGTGCTCGTGTGGGCTTCGAGGGAACGCATCGCGCGAGCGATCGTGATACGAGTGCGCTTTTCCGATCTGGGAGGCGCTTTCTTTTTCGTGGCCAGGCGCTCGCGTCTAACGTGATTCTGAATTCTGGAGGTAGCAAAGGGGTGTGGCATGAAGGGGAGTGGTGCCAATCGTGGAAATCGAGATGCTGTCTACGATAGATGACATCGCCAGACTCAGCATTGGCACCACACCCCTTTATGCCACACCCCTTTCCTACCTCCAGATATATGTCTGGCCCCAACCATTCGGGCGCCATTCTCTGTGGTAAGCCCGCCAGCGAGGACCCGCGCCGCTTCAGCAAATCTTGCGTCCTGCTTCCCAGCCGGACATTCGGCGGCGAGCGAGGGGGGGAAGCGAGCAGGGACGGGCCCTCCCAGGAGGCTCGGACCCCCCCCCGGCCTTCTGAGCAGTTTTCCAAACCTTTCCTGAAGATGCAAACATTAGCTGCCAGGTGATCGTTTTTTCATTCATTGTTTTGCCGTTCGGCGCGGGCCCTCGCGCCCCCCCCCTCATAGAGTAGATCTTGACTGTTTTTGGCGCCTGTTTCAGGCAGGTGGGGTCCCTCCCCGATCGGCGGCACTGCTGCAAACTGTCGCAATCAACAGAGATCCGGAGCCAGACCCCTTCTCCTCCACCCCTTACCGCCCAATGTCGAAACGCCGAATACAAAAACGCTCACCAGAAGGCCAGAGGCCTTAGACGCCCCGCCGCCTCCAGAGAAGGCCTTGCCCTTCTCTCACTCTCCCCCCCTCGCGCGCCGCCGAGGCACGGCACGAGAACCTCGCTCGAGCTCAGGGTTTTTTTTTGTCGGCCAGGGGAGCGGGGAGGGAGGAGGGAGGAGGCAAGGAGGGAGGGAGGGAGGAGGGAGGAGGGGGGAAGGAGGAGGGAGGAGGGAGGAGGGGAGGGAGGGAGGAGGGGGAGGGGGGAGGGAGGAGGGGAGAGGGGAGCGAGGAGGGAGGAGGGAGGAGTTCCCTCTGGAGTAGCCCGCTGGGGGGCAGCACATCCTCGGGCGGGGGGAGGGGCCGCTCTCCTGCCTTTGTAGGCCGCCGCCCGCCGTGCCCGGCGGAGGCTCCGAGAGCGCTTGCCAGCGCCCTCCTTCCCGTCCTCCCTGGTACCCCCCTCCCCTTCTCCCCTTCTCCTCCCCCTCCTCCTCCTCCCCCCCTCCGTCCTCCTCCTCCTCCTCCTCCTCCCCCCCCTCCTCCTCCCCCCTCCGTCCTCCTCCCCTCCGTGTCCTCCTTGGTCCCCCCCTCCGTCCTCCTCCTCCCCTCTGTTCGGTGAGCGAGCGGGGGGGGGGGGGGGGGGGGAATGGGAAGGAGAAGGCCTTTTCAGAGAGTGTGGCGGGACTTCTCGGAAGCCCCCGCGCCTTCCGAGAAGTTCTTGGTGTCTCTTCGGGTAGGACAACTTCTCGGAAGGCCGGGGACTTGCGAGCCTTCTGAGAATGCCCGCCCCCTCGTTTGCCCGCCTGGCTCGCCGACGATTCATATCCTTGTCACCTGACCCGCCCGTGAGGGTCCCTCTGGCACGAAGTGCCCGGTAAGGCCCCGCCCGTCCAATCAGCCCGTTGGGGTCACGCCCACCGTCGTCGTCGTCGTCGTCGTCGTTGTCGTCGTCGTCCGAGCCTTTGAGAAGGCCCGCCTCTCGCCCCCCCCTGGGCGCGCCCCCGACCTGCCCCTCCTCGCAGGCGATCGGAGCTCGCCAGCGATCCAGTCGGACCGAGATGCAAGATCGAGGTCGGTTCGGGGTGGGTGCCCTCGTGCTCGTCGTGCTCGCTGGATGTTCTCGTGCCTCCTGGGGGGAGGGTGCCCTCGACTGTTCTTCGGCTTGGCAGGCGGAGGGTTTCATGTGCTGGAAGGATGTTCTCCTGTCCCCAGGTCCGACCAGACACCGAAACCGATCCTGGGCCGGGCACACCCTGGGCACCCTGGATCGGTGCCCGCGCATCCCTGGCCAGGCCAGGAGCGCGCATGCACCGGCTCGGGGGCTCGAGCTGGGCTTGGCCAGTCAGGCGGGAATCATAGAGGCAGGCGCAAGGGAACGCCGACCCTCCCAGTAAGATGTGGGGAACTATGGGAAGCGGAGGGGAAGACGAGAGCCCAGAAAATGTGGAGGGATACGGGGAATCCTGGGATTTGCGTCTGTTTACTCGTGGGTCCCTGGGCCCCTCCAGTCAGGTGCCTCCAGCAGCAGCGCCCGGGGCTCTCTGCCGGACCCCGGACGCCATCGGCGCTGCCTCCGGAGGCACCCACAGAGGCTCGCAGGAGGCTCCCTCGCGGAGGCCCCACTGGAGGCCCCCTCGGAGGCGCAGAGCGGGCGCAAGACTCTAGGCCTTTTAGATGGGGTCGGAGTAGCTGGGGTCGGATGATCGCGCCGCATCGCCGATGCATCGGCGATGCGGCGCCGATGCGGCTCGATGCGGGGCCCAATTTTCTCCACGCCGACGTCGCGGATGTATCGCCGACGTCGCCAGTGCATGGCCGATGCATCGCCGATGCATCGGCGATGCATCGCCGATGTATCGGCGATGCGGCGAGATCCCCCGACCCCATCTGCTCGCACACTATCTAGGAGGCCTCTAAAGACGCGGCATGACCGGGACACCCAGACATCCGATGTCTTGATTTTTCTAGTTCGGGGTCCCCGGATGTCTCGACCGATAGGGGGGATAGGCATACCCATCGGTCGTTGAAAGCTGAAAGATAATCTATGTTAAGCGCCTTCCTGCTTCAGCTGCCCCTCTTCCCTCCTCTTCTGGAGGCGGGCGGAGACCCAATATACTTCCAACGCCTTCCTCCTTCATGTTTCTACCTACTTCTTCCGACCGATGGGAAGGGGGAAGCATCGACCCCCCATCGCCCATTGATCGCCGATAGGGGCCCGATAGCCCGAACATTCACAGGAACGTGCAGATTCACTATCGGGGGCCTATCACCGATCTATCGGCGACGTATCGCCGAATTTAGGTCGAGGCGTCCCCCCCTATGCCAGTCTCCCCCTTTCGTTGCCCCTCATTCCCTCACCAGGGCCGGCTGTTCTTTGTGAGCTGTTTTTGACGGTTCGCCCTTCCAAGGCGAGGGGCCGCGTGCAGACAGGGAGGTCGTCCTGGAGGCGGTGCGGGGCAGCTGGCGCGCGCTGGAGGAGGCGTCGGGCGAGCTGAGGGCCGACCGCGAGGTCGTGCTGGAGGCGGTGCGGCAGAGCTGGATGGCGCTGGAGCACGCGTCCGAGGGGCTGCTCGAGGACCTGCCTCAGGGCAGGAAGGGATAATTTCCGACGCTGCTGTTTGCCCTGGAGAGCACTCGTCGTTACGGCTTGGTTCTCTCCAGAACCCTGAACAGAACGCGCCCTTGGAGATGTCAGGGGAGTAGCTGTGCTGTTATCTTTTCGTTTCCCCACTGTCTGCAGCGAAGGGGCGTCGTCGGTCGTCGGCGGTCGTCGGTGGTCATCGTCGCCGCCGTCGTCGTGGTGGCCCTTCCTCCCTCCATCCTCCCCCCCTCCGTAGGAGTACAGTACACAGATGCCCGTTTGGGAGATCTTCCTGGTGTCACCGAGCGGATCTATTCGACTCTAGTTCGCATCGGGTTTGATTGAAATTCGACTCAGATTCGACTCAAGTCGACGGACGTTCGACGCAGCATCGACGCACGAGATGATCGAGTGGCGCCGGTAAGGTCCCCAGAACGACCCACTTCCCTCATTCTCGCCTTGGTAGGGTTCCCGAGCGGGGGGGTGGCTTGTCCGACGCACCAGACATGATACAGGGGCAAGGTTTAAGTCGGGCGTGTCCCTCTACAGGAGGAAAAATTCAAACATGGTCAATAAATAGCCTGGCGACGATTTTTCGAGTATGCCTTGACTTTTTTTTTTTTTTTTTTTTTTTTTTTTTTTTTTTTTTTTTTTTTTTTTTTTTTTTTTTTTTTTTTTTTTATATATATATATATATATATCAAAAATAAATAAAAAAATAAAAATATTTTTCTGTTGTCGTCCCAAATTCGCCTTCTGGGGGATATGCCCGACCTAAGTCAAGGTGTAAACTGTGTATTGCGAAGGCCTAAAGGCTGGTGCCACAAACCGTGAAGGGGGACGACGATAACCACGAGGGCGACGACGACGGCGATGACGACGGAAAGCTTCTCCCAGGGGAGGGGTTAACAACCCCCTGGACCCCCTCCCCCCCTCCACCCCCCGTTGGACCCCCCCCCCCTGGCGGGGGAGGGATCAAAGAGAAGGGGCTTCCCCTCGCTCGATGACGACATTGCTCGATTTCCCTGTGGCTGGAACGCTTGAGGGGAAACTGGTCGGCGGATTTGCTTCAACATGGGCGTTTCGTGATCGACAAGTTGAACTCCCGCTTTGGGCACGACGTGCTTGTTAGTTAGTTAGTTCGTTAGTTTGATTGTTGGGGGCCTTGTAGCCGTGCCTGAGGGAGCGAAGTGTCGTTCTCGCTCAAGCGCTGCGCAGCAGTCTTTTCCTGAAAGCTGCGCTCCCGCTGGGGCGCGGCACATGTCGTTTCCGATCGCGAGTCCTCCTGGCAAGCTGGGTCGCGCACCAGCCAGTGATACGCTGCTGCCGTGTCTGCTCCTGGGCTCTCCTCCCAAATTGCGCTGTCGCTCGGGCGCGGCGCGTGCTTGGTATTTTCGCCAACCTGCCGGAGGCGGAGCGCCTTCCGTCCGCTGGGCGGCGGCGCCCGCCGGTCCCAGTGTCCGCCTGTGCCAGCATTGGTCTTCGTGTTCTGGCGGTCAGGGCCGGGGTGGACGGGCCCCGCTGGTACGTTCGAGCTGGTCAGCCTGACCTCTGCACACCTCGACGGTTCTAAGGCGGGCTGAAGCGGCTCGTCTGGCCTCGTAACCTTTTTCAAACTCACTTCGCGACTGGCGCCACTCACTCCCTCCCTCATCCGTCATTCGTCCTCCCTCTTCCCTCCCTCCATCCTCCCTCTCCCCCCCCTCCCGTTTCCCACTTCTTTCTTCCGTCTCTCTGCCTGCCCTCCCCCCTTGCCCCATCCTGACTTCACCTCTCCCCGTCTCCTGGAGCCCCTCGGAAGGCTGCAGAGGCCCACGGTGGCCCAGAGCAGCTACTTGCGCCAAAACGTTTGAACGCTTTAGTTTCATTTGTCATCCCTCCTCCTCCTCCTCCTCCTCCTCCTCCTCCTCCTCCTCCAGGTGGCCCAGGCACGGCGCAACAGCGCGCGCCACCCTTGAACCGGCCAACCCCGCACGCCTGTCCGCGGGGCTTCTCCCGATGCAGCTCGCAGGCCTGGCGGCGGTAGCTCCACGATGCCAGCGGGCCCAGTGATATTGACATTGTATAACCCGCAGTGCGCCAACACACAGCAGATTACTCGACACTGTGCATGAACTAGGGCGGGAGAACATCATCGCGCTCGTGGGCACCCAGCTCAAGAGCCGAGGCGAAGTCACCGAGAGGACGAGGACTTTTGGCGCGTATTCCAGTATTGAGACAGGATGCTCGTATGGTCAGTTCGCAATTAAGAGTTGTGGATTTACATTCTTGTTCAGGCGCGAGAGATGGCCCATCACATGTGCCAAGAGAGTTTTTGACGTCCCAAGCTTATTCGAGGGCGCGGTCTCGCCATCATGATCGAATCCTTGGGTCTCCGATACGGCATTTTCGAACCATAGTTTCTTTCCTCGAGTGACGATGTCGGGCGGCAGGCAGCACTACGAGAGGACAGTGGAACTCTTGCTGACATGGATGTCGGAGGTGTTGGCGGTAGTCAGAGAGAGAGAGAGAGAGAGAGAGAGAGAGAGAGAGAGAAAGAGGGGCTGTCCCAGTCATGATGATGTGTTGACCCTCGCGCCGCCACGTCGTCCACAGGATCGTGTGGCGGGTATTCGCGGCACGGGTCGTATTACACCCTCATCAATGAGGTTCAGACCATACCTTGCTGGATGGGGACTCGCGAGTGTTTCCACACGCTGCTGGGCCGCCGGCGTATGTTGGAGAGCAAGGATAATCGTGCATTGACCACATATGACTCTCTCTCTCTCTCTCTCTCGAGAGAGAGAGAGAGAGAGAGATCTTGCAGACAGTTGAACGGATCCACACGAAGACTACAGCTGATGACAACTCGAAAACCTCGAGACCATAGACCCTTTTTTTCGTTGCGCAGCGGGCCGTCGAACCTCTGTCCCGACGACCGCCGAGGCCGAATGTGCTACTGCCTTCAGATGGGGGACCAGTGGAATGAGGTACTTAGCCAAACGGAGGAGGAGGTCGTGAAGGTTCAGGAAGAGTTCGATTCCGCAGCGGGGCCGGGGGGCGTAGATGCGATGAACGAGCTATTGATAAGAGCTCTTAACCAAGCAGCTGCAACACAACGCGATGCATCACCGCTATACGCAGAGAGCCACACGCAGCACGCCATATACACATATAGCCCGATTCTGAAGGAGAGGAGGGGCGCGCGGGAGAGGGCGGGGGGGGGGGACATCGAGCACTTCGCGCAATACTAGAATAACAAACACAAGTTGATCCGCGCAGCTAGCCACAAATACCTGACATACAAGAAAGAAGAGCGCGATGATTACAACTAGCTGCGAAGAGCCCGGAACGCTACCTCGCGCAAGAATTGGCTCGACTATTGCCTTGTAGGAGGCGAAGACCTCGCCAGCGACGATTTGCAGCGATTGCCAGCGGTTCAGCCTCGGCACGATCCTTGGCACAGAGAATGCAGCTATACCCGCTCGCTGGAGGACGTGGGGCCGCGCCGGCGCATCTTGCCGAGGTGGGGCAGGATGTCGATGGGGGGGGGGGGGGGCTGGTGGGTGAATCGGGAGCTTTCTTTCCTGCGACTGGGGATCTGGCGCATTTAACCAAGGCCTCCTGGAAGATCAGATGTTGGCGCGCGTGGCTAGCCTGGTCGCTCCCGCCCGAGCTCCTCAGGCTAGCTGGCGTTCCATCTTAAGTGGGTCAACGACAGGCGGCCCAGGAGAGGGAAGGGGGCCCGTTGCGACCAGGGGCTCGTTGAGATTGATTGCGCGAGAGACGTCGCGAAGGCGCGGCGAGTGGCGCGTTGGAGACGCCGGCTGTTTCCAAGTGTGTGGCGCAGCGCGCAGGCGGCGCGTTGACCGAAGAATAATCAGAAGCTTGATTGCTCGGGCGAGCTTTCCACGCGGCGGTTCTGGCACGCAGAGAATGCAGGTCGGCCCCCTCCAACTGGCTCCATGGGGGGCCCGGGCGGACGGGGGGGGGGGCGGCCGTGGGGGCGCGGCTGGCAGGATCCTACCGCATGCAAGCAGCAGGCGTCGCGCTCGTGCTCAGGTGTCGCGACGCCACGAATGCGTGCTACACTGTGCAGCGCGACGTCTTGTCAGATAATGCGCGTTCTTGCTGCTCGCGCGTTCGTCGGCAGCTCATCAAATATTGGGTCCTGCGCAACGCGTTCCCGCGTGAGGGCGAGAGCGGCTCTCCCTGGCAGCGGGCGCGATCAGGCTTTCTCCCGGGCGGCGCGGGGGCCGCCGAGCTGTCCTCCAGGCTACTCGGCCCCTGTTATGGGGGAGGCGTCAGATTGTTCGATCGTTCGAGGCTTGTTCCCGCGGGTCGAAGCAGCGTGGCCCTGGCAGGCGGGTTATCCCGAGCAGTTCGCCCACGCGGGCCGCGCCGGCGATGGGGGGGGGGGCGTGGGCGGGGCGCGCCGCCAGGGGGGGGCGAGAGCGAGAGCGCAGCGATGGGCGGGGGTCTTGGGGTGGTGTGGGCGGGGCAGAAAATCGGCAAGCAGGAGAATGCGTGCCATTTTTCGCGGCCGCGGGGCCATCGACTCCAGCGCGAATTGCGCGGCGGGGAAGTTCTGGGCCTCGCAGGAACGACTGCGCACCGCGTTCGGTACCTCGGAGGCCTCGAGTCGGCCGCGTTCATTCCTGGCCCCGAGCTCCAGAGACATTGCAGGCTGTCAAGGCGGCCTAACACTCCATTGGGAGTTTCTGGTTCAGCAACTTCCTTGTCCCGGTGAAACGCGCGACGGTCAGATGCCCCCTCGTCGACGCGGCCTTGTCAGGGCTCGAAGTTGCGGCGCGTGGTTCGGGCCCCCTTTGGGAAGCAGTGGGCCCTATGCGTCGTGGGCGGGGCCTCGCGCCAGACGTGGGCCGATGCCCTCTGTTGGCGGGGGGCGGGGCTCTCGGCCGAGGCCCTGGGCGCCCGCTGCGAGGGGGCGACCCTGGGGGCGAATGCGCGGGGGGGCCCAGATTGCGACGGCGCCTCCCTGCGGGGAGTTGGTGCGTCAGAGATCGCGAGGGCCGTCGATCGGAACGCCTGCGCAACGGAACGAGCGGCCCGCGCAGCCGAGGGCGAGCGCAAGCCGCGTGGCATCTGGGCGGGGACCGGTCGAGATGATGAGTTGGGCGTTAAGGCCCAGTAGCGCGATCCCCCCACCTTCAGTTTCTTTCAGTGCGTCGCCCGTGCGTCGCCCGTGCGCCGGCCCTAGTTTGCGTCTTTGTCCCAAATCCCGGCCCCCGCAGTGCGCGGGCGACGCGTGGCGGGACTTCCGGAATTTCGCTGGCGACGTGTAGGTTTCCGACGCGCGCAACAGCAGCCAGTCTGGCGGTCGTGGCACACGCATAGTTCGACGGTCGGCCAACGCGCTGTGTTTCACATTCGGCACAAAAGGATTCGTTGGTGCGTCTATTTTCGGGGAGCGCCAACCGTAACTGAGGACGAAGACGCCTCGCGTTGATTGGGGGCTGCGCGCGTCGTGCCATGGCGGGGGCGACGTCACGTCGCGCGACGCGGCGCCATTTCGCCCCGCCGCATCGCGCCCCGCGGCCCCATGTTGTTTCGCGCCAGTCCTCTTGCCCCTCCCCCTCCCCCCCTCCCCTTGCCGAGCGCGCTGCGCGTCCTGTCCCGTTTGCGAAATTCTATGGAGTTTTTTGTTGTGTCAGGCTGCCGTCTTGTCCCCCCTCCCTACTCACCCCCTCGTTGTTCTTCCACCCTCCTGAAACTTCCCTCTCGCCATCCTTGCCCCCGCCGCCCCCCTTCGATTGCCTCCCGTCGCTCCCGCCGCCGCTGCGCCGTCCCCGCGCGCCTCCTTCTCGCCCGTCCGTTCCTTTTTCCGCCCGCCCCCCCCCCCCCGCCTCCCTTCCATCTTCTTTCTCCCCCCGTTGCGTCGGCGGGCGAGACGTCGCCAAGTTGTTGCAGTGGCGAATGGATGTTCAGATTGCGACGGGGCGCGCGCGCTTGAAATCGATTTCCTCGCGCGCGCTGCATCTCCATGTCGTCTACTGGTCTTTTCGTGCTCGCAGTTCTCCCCTGCGTGTCCTGCTCGTGTTGCGATTGTCGCGCGCCTTCCTGGATTGACTCGCCGCTGGGCGCGCAGTTCGCACGCCGTCGGAAGTCCACGGCGCCCTTCGAGCGATTCGCGCGCGAGCTGCGCGCGACGCGCAGGCGGCCCGAGCGACGCGCGCGCGGCGCACTCCGGCTCGCGCGCGACGCACCCCCGCCGGCGCGCGACGCAGCGATCCGCGCGACGCACGCGCGAGCGACGCACGCGCCGCGAGCGCGAAGCAAGCGCGACGCACGCGCGACGCACGCGCGACGCATGCGCGACGCAGTCTCGACCTTGCCCGCCCCTAGCTTTCTTCGATCAGCAATGCGCAGCGGACGTCGGCCCGCCGTTGTTGCGCTCTTCGCGAGTGGCGGCGGCTGCGTCTTCATTTGCGTCAGGAAGGCCCGTGCTTCGCCCCTCTTTCTTCCCTTCCTCCTTCCTCGTCGCCCCTCTTTCGTGGCTCCTCTTCATTCGTCATCCCGCCTGCCTCCTCTCCCCTCTCCCCCCTTTTCCTCCTCCTTCTTCCCTGCCTCCCTCTGCCTCCCCCTCCCCCCACCTCTCTCGTCTTTGTTTTATTCCCCCTTGCCATCCTCTGTCCCTCTCTTCATTTTCGTTTTTCTCCTTGACCCCCCCCGCGGCCGCGGCGTGGGGCCGCGAGAGGCGCCCCCGCCGTGCGTGAAAGTCCCTGCCGCTGGCGTTGGAAGAGGAGGATGATGAGGAAGGGGTGGGGGTGGGGGCGGGTGGGTGGGTGGGTGGGGGGGGCAGGGGCGCGAGGCGAGCGCGGCGGCGAGGGCGGCTCGGCAGGGGGGGGGGGGCGCAGTGAGTGGGTGCTTTTGTGATGGTCATGTTGGTGATCACGGTCGCGGTCGCGGTTGTCGCGTTGGTCGTGATGGCGGTGGTCGCGCTGCTGGTGGTGGACGGGCTGGTGGTGGTGGTCACGTTGGTGATCCTGCTGGTGTCGGTCGTTGTGGTTGTCGCGAAAAGCGCGGCGGTCATGGTGGTGGTGACGGGAAAGGTGGCGGTCAATATCTTCGCTGTGGACGCGGTTGCGGTCGTGGCCGTTTGTGATGATCGTGGCGGTGGTAGTCGTGGCGCTGGCGATGGTCGCGGCGGCCGCGGTAGCGGCTGCGGGGGCCTGCCTAGCGCCCGAGCGTCGCGGAATTTGAATTGCAGAGGGATTTGCTGTGCCGAGGTAACCCAGCAGCCGCCTTCTCACCGAGGTGGCCGCTGCGTGGGCGGCTTTCTTGTTTCCCGCAGGCGACCGGCCTTTTCGGCGGCCGTGGAGCGGGCGACGCGCGCGCGATCCGTCCCGTGGGTGCCCGCCACGCCGGCGACGCACTCGCCGAAATGCTCCCTTGCGAGGGCGGCGCGCGCGTTCGCGAGGGCGGCCGGCCATTTCGGCGGCCGACGCGGGGCGGGGTCAGCACGCCGGTCGTGCTGCTGCGCCTCGGCAGAGTTGGGGGGGGTGCACCTGGCGAGGGGGTGTGGCGCCCTGGAGGTGGAAGCTTGCGTGGCCATCGCGGGTCGAGAGTGATGGGCTCGCTGAATCGGATGCGCGCCGATTCCAGGTGCACCCCGGAGGCCCGAAGGCCCTGGGGGAGTGGCCCGCGCTCGTGACCAACGAGCTCGCCCGCGGCTTCGTTGCGCTGGCTTTCGGGGCGGGCCCCCGCGGTCGCAGCGTTGCGGATTTCATCCCGGCGCGCGATGGGGACTTTGACAAGTGCCAGGTGCCTGATGATGACAAGCTGGAAGCACGCCAGCGGCCCGCATCCCGCGTGGCCACTTGTCTTAAGCGGGCCCGATGCGAGATCCAGATGGTCGAATCGGTGGTGGGCGTCGAGCATGTGGAAGAGACCGGCGAGTGGCGCTAGCCCAGCTGGAACATGCCAATGAGAAAGACCCGGTTGCGTTTCCGGACAGTTGGGCACGGGGCCTGCGGGGGAAACTGCGGGCCGCCTGGGTCGAGGAGCTGCGCGAACTCCGTCGCCGTGCATGCCGGGGACGAATTCAATATCGTTCGCCCGCGCAAGGAGGACGTTGAGGTGGCGCTGTTGACTTTTGGCAGCAACTGTCGGTCACCCAATGAATTTGATGCCTGCTACAGGCAAGTGGTGGTGGCGGGAGGCAGCCGGGCTATGAAGCGGCTACTCTTCAGCCAACTGAGCGCCTCAGGCACGATCGCGCAGCTGAGGGACTTAAGGTTGGGCGGGCGGCCGCGGGGGCGAGCCGTGGCCTGGCCGGGGGGCCTGGGCCCGGGAGTCTGGCCGGGGCGGCGAGCGGCGGCGGCGAGGCCGCAGCTGGTGGCGGGGGTAAGTCCCAGCCAGCCAAGGCCGACCCTGCCGGCAAGCCGCCTGCTGAAGCCGAGTAGGCGCGGTCGGTGGCCCACGCCCCCCGCAACAAGGCGGGGGCGCCCGTCTGTTGGGGCGCTCCCACTCGTGTGGGCTGTAGCCGCGAGCCCGGGAAGCGCGCGAATTTGCATGGGCCCATCAAGAGCCTCGCGGGCTGAGGCTGCGCGATTGTCATGCAGATCATTCGCCGCGGTGGGGGGCCGCGACTCGCGCCGTCCAGCGCGGGCCCGCGGATTGAGCAGCTACGCGCCCGAGCCAAAGCAGAGCGCACCTTCGATGTAGGGGCCGCCGACGCCGGGCCCGCTGGCGATGGGGCCCAGGGCCCAGCGGGGGCCGGGGGTGGAGGCAGCCGCGCGGCAGGAGTGTCCGCGGAAGGCAACGCACCCGCCGCCTGCGACGATTTGCAGCTCGCGGCCCTCGAGGCTGACCTGCGGGGCGCACGCGAGGGGCCAGACTACCGCTGGCTCTTCGACCGTGACAGACTGCGCGCGGCGCACGCGTGGGGCGCCCCGCCGAAAGACGAGGCCCCAGACCAGAGGTCGCGGCTCATGGAGGAGGTAGGCGAGGAGTGGTTATCCCAGAGCCTAGCCCGCGCCAGCAGCTACCTGCAGAGCCACGTCCGCGGGCGGGTTCTAGGGCTGAGGTTGCAAGGAGAGCGCCTGGCGGTCGAGGAAGCCTTTGAGGGCGCCGCCGAGAGGGGCCCTTGGGGCCTCAGCAACGAGGCGAGCGAACCGTAGCATGAGCTGAACTGCGTAGCGGGCCGGGCCCCAGAAGGGGGGGCGGACGTGGGCCCCGCGCAGTGGTCGGACGATGGGCAGCGCGGGCACGGCAGTTGCAATTTCTGGTGTGGAACTCAGCGGGTGTGCTGGAGGTTCTGGGACTACGCGGATCGCCTGGAGCCGGGGCCTAGCTTGGCGACCGCCCTGGGGTTCGAGGAGACCCGCCCGACGTGCGAGAGGTGCGGGAGACGGCCGCTAAGTTGCGGGCCGAGCTCTGGGAGGGCTCACGCGCCGCGAGGCGCGCCCTGGGAGATGCCCCCCCCTGGATCACGGCGGCGGAGGCCGACGCGCGCTCGTGCTTGCGCGACGCATTTTATTCGCGCCGCGACAAGGGTTGCCAATTTCTCATGGCATGCCCTTTTCGGGAGCACCAGGGCGTTACCCTGCAGGTCCATCGCGTCGGCGATGCCGGCCCGCCGCGCGTGGACCACCCAGGGCCCCCTGAAGAGCCAAATTGGCTTGAGCCAAATCGGCTACAGCTCGTTCCTCCGCTTCCTCGCTCGCCCTCCCTCCTGTTCTTCCTGCGCGAGCTGCTACTTCTGCTCCTTCGCTTCCTCCTCAATCCCCTCTTCCTCCTGCTGCATCCCCCATGTCTTGATCTTCCTCCCCCCGAGGGCCAGGGGCTCGAAAAAGGCCCCAGGGGGCCGAAATCCGCCGCGATGCGACGCGGGGGGCGCCCCCGCCCGTCTGTCATCGCAGATCATGCAAAACCAGGCCCCTTCCGCTCGGGGCGCCCGTTGCGCGCGGTGAGCGCGTAAGCGGAGCTGCGGCGAGAGCGCCCCCGACGGTTTGAGCGCGGCCTCGAGACAGGTCTGCCGCTGATTCGTCGCGCGCACGGCCTCGCGGTGACGCGGGGTGAAGCGCGGGGGTTGCTACCGCTAGCCGCGTCGGCACTGTGGGGTAGAAGGGGGCCAGGTGGGCTCGCGCTCGCTCCGTATTGGGGGAGCGGCGGCCCTTTGCCATGCGCGCCGCGATCTGGGGGCGGCCATGCGCATCGGTCGTTGGGCGACGGGCGTTTTCCACGGGTACTTGTTGGAGGGCCACCGACGGCAGCAGTCGCTCGTCAGTGGCATGGCCCAGAGCCGTGCCCCGTTGGCCTCTGACGCGGCGGGCGTAGCCGCATGCGGCGAACGCGGTGGAGGCCCAATGGCCGCAGACCCGGGCGGGGGCGACGAGGGGCTGCCCTCGTCCGCCAGACCGGCGCCGGCGCTGGGCCGCCCGCTTCGGGCCAGGCCGGAACGGCGGCATGGCCGATGTACTTAGAACGATCCGTATGTTGCCGAGTCGAGGTCGTGCCCGCTTGTGTCGACGGGTATCTCGTTGTCACCGTCGGCCGCGGGGGGTACTGGGCAGTGCGAGGTCGCCGTCGCTCGCGTCGAATCCCTGGGAGTACGAGGGGCGGTCAACCATTCGCTGCCGTTCGTGGGGCGTCGGGTCGAGGCGCGGGGGCGTGCGGGCGGGGCAGTCGCCGACCCCGTCGCCCGCGTCTCCTGCGACCCCAGCGCGCGCCGCGCCGCAGCCGTTTTGGGCTCGCGAGGAGGCGGGCGACGGGGCCGAGGTGGGCCCTATCCATCACAGCGGTGGCGCCGGTGGCTCCGGCGGGCGGCGCCATGGGCACGCGGGGCCAGATGCTCGTGCAGGTGGCCGCGGCGGGAGTCATGGTGAACGGATCGGAGACGCCAGACATGTCGTCGTGCGCGCGCGGGCCGCTGCTGGAGCTGCGCGGCGAGGTAGACATCAAGGGCGAGTTTGGGCTGGGCGACCCAGACTTCGACGTGGCGCCGCGTGTTGGGCGAGCTCGCGTGGCAGCCGGGGGGCCCGAGGAGCGCGGGGCCCGCCGCTTGGCGGGCGGCCCCGCGCTATAATGTGGGCAGCCACGCAGCTCCGAGGAGAGGAATGAGGGCGGCCAAGCTGGCGTTGGCAGCGGGGTCGTTTACAGGCGCGGATCTGGCCCCCCGCCGCGGCATTTTGATGCGGGCGCCCGGCTTCAACGGCGAGGCCGTGGACGACGTGGCGGGCGCCCCCCGGGCGAGGGGCATCGGCGTCGGGGAGGTTGGCTAGGGCGGTGCCGCAGGCGAACCTCTGCGGCGCGGCGGCACCGCCGCGCTTGCAAGAGCGTCGAGCCTGGCGCCCGCGCATCCGAAGGCGGGCGAGGTCTGCTGCGGAGGAGGCGGGGGCGGGTAGCACGACCCAGCGCCTTGCCTCGCGCGAGAGGTTGCCCCGGTGCGCGGGGCCCAGGAGGCCGGCCGCCCAGCCCCGAGGCGCGCGGCGCGCGAAGCGCGCCCCTGGCAGCCAGGGGATAGGGCGATCCGCGGCGGCGCGGAGGCCCCTCCCCCGCTGGAGGGCAGGTCCGAGCGCGACCGCCGCAGGGGGGCGGCGACTGCAAGCCCCGCAGGCGCCGCGGGCTAAGCGAGGAAGCGAGGCCACCGTCGCGCACGCGCAGCCGCCGTCCGAGGCGCGAGACGGAGCCAGCAGCCGAGTGCACGGGCGAGGAGGCGGAGCGAGCGGTCAGGCTGTCCCAGGTGCCTCTCGCGGGCAGGAAGTACCACCTGGAGAATGTGATTTCTCAGTACCACGCTTTTTCTTCGTCTCGTCCACGATGGGCGGTGGAAGAGGCAGCCCATGGCATTTGGCGAGTTCCACCGCCGCGAGGGCGCGAAGCTTGCGCTGGCAGCGCCGCGCGCGGGATGCAAGTCCTTCGGGCGACGACTTCCAGGTGCTGTGGGCATCAGCGCCGCCGGCAGTGGATGCGGGCTGGGGCGGAGGGGGGGGGCAGTGCCGCCGTTCCCAAACTGCGCGGCCCGCGGCTGGCAGGTGCGCTGGTGTACCTACCGCTTCACGGGGCAGAATTGGATATGCGCCCAGGGGGTGCTCAACTGCCAGAGCGGGTAGGCCAACTCAGGGGCGCTGAGGCGGTGCTGCAAGGGCTGCGATATCTCGGCGCGCAACTGCTGCAAGCCCCCGGCGCGCGATGCGATGGCCAGGCCCAGCCGGCTGACTCCGGCCAGGCAGGCGAATGGGAGGGCGAGGAGGGGGGCATGGAGCCGCTGCGCGCGAATCAGGAGGCTAGCGAGAGCAGCAGGCGGAGGACCTGGGTCGCCTGCCGGGCACCTGGCCCCCGCGCCAGCGCGACGACCGCGCGGCGCGGTCGTCCCCGAGGGGCGCGGCTGTTCCATCCCCCGCCAGCGGCCGACCCCCAAGGGCCGCAAAAGGAAGCCCGACGGGTCTTTTTATTCTCCGCGCGGCGGCGCGCGCGCGGGAGAGCCGCCGGGCGGCCGCCGAGGGCGGCGAGGGGGGCGGCGGCAAGGGCAAGCCGATGAGCGGCAAGGCGAAGGAGGGCAAGGGCCCCCGGCGCACGCGAGGGAGGGGCCCAGCGGATGGCCGGCGTCGAGCCGCCAGCAACCCTGGCGCGGCGAGGGGGTAGGTCACGAGGAGCGCTGGGGTAGTGTGGGGCCAGGCCCCCTCTGCCAGTCCAAGCTGGGCCAGGGCCCCGAGGCTCGGGCCGCGCGGGGCGCGGCGTCGCAATTCGTTTTTTTTTTTTTTTTTTTTTTGGAGGGGGGGGCGCAGCGATGGCCCGGTCTGGGCTTCGCGATGTTTGCGCTGTCGGCGCCAAATTCTGCGTGGGCCTCGCTGCGAGCCCGTCTCCCCTCCTCCCTCTTCCCGTCTCGTGCGCAATGACCTGCTTTGGTCGGGCGACGGCCGCCACTCCGGCCCATGGGCGCGGCGGGCCGGAGGCGGGGCGCGCGGGCTCCGCGCCGCCGGGCCCGCATCTGTCAGGCCCCCGACGTGGGCCCAGTCCGGGGCCGCGAGCTGGGAGATGGCTGGCATCGGACACTGGGCCTGGCGCCCGTCGGCGCGCGTGGCGCCCGCGTCCCAGGCGGCGTCGCGCTCGCCATTCCTGGGCCGCCCGCTATGTTTTTTCTTGCGTTCTGCTTCCCCCCTCTTCTTCCTCCTCTCGGGTGCCCTGCGCCCCCTTCGCGCTCGGCAGCCCTTGCCTGTCGCGCGTCGGAGACCCCGCTGAAGCGGCTGGCGTTCGCCCAGGGAGGCCTCGAGGTTGCAGGGGAGTGGCCCTGTGTGCTGCGTATCTGGTTGAATTTGATTTGAATGATGGCCGATGGGCCGGCGAGCGCGCCGAGGGCCGCGCGGCCGTGACCGCTGCGTTCTGTGCTTCGCGAGCACTTGCGGGCTCGCGCCGGAGAGCGAGCACGTGGCCGCTTTGCCGAACACATCATCCTTGTCTTTCCCCCGCCGTGGTCTTCCTCCTCTCCCCTCTTGTGGTTCGTGCGCGCGCATCTGCGCGTGACTTGTATAGTCTCTCCGTTGAGACTGCAGGTTATGTGCAGCGGGAGCAGGGGTTTCTGGGTCCCCAATTTTGGTTTCTGCGGCCGCTCGGGCGCGAGACCCAGTGGTCGCCCTCTCCGCTTCGCCCCCTTTGGGCTCTCTCGCCACTTGGCCGATGGGCCGGCGAGCGTGCCGAAAGGCGCGCAGCCGTGACCGCTGCGCGCCGTCTTGCGCGAGCCCTCGCGTGCTCGCGCCGGAGAGCGAACGCGCGTCCGCTTTACCAAAAACATCATTTGTCTTTCCCCCGCCCTGGTCTTCCCTTCCCTCCTCTTCCTCCTCTCTCCTTTTGTGTTTAGTGCGCGCTCGTGTGCGCGTAGCCGGAGGATCAATGATCGTCGTCGTTTTTGTTTTTGTCGTCGTCGTCGTTGTCTTCCTCGCCGTGGGAAAAGGGGAGGAGGATGAGGGGGATGATGGGGGAGGGGGAGGCAGATGAGGAGGGGAAGGTGGAGGAGGAGGAGGAGGAGGAGGAGGAGGAGGAGGAGGAGGAGGAGGAGGAGGAGGAGGAGGAGGAGGAGGAGGAGGAGGAGGAGGAGGAGGAGGAGGGAGGAGGAGGAGGAGGAGGAGGAGGAGGAGGGGAGGAGGAGAGGGAGGAGGAGGGGAGGAGGAGGAGGAGGAGGAGGAGGAGGAGGAGGAGGAGGAGGAGAGAGGAGGGAGGAGGAGGAGGAGGGAGGAGGAGGAGGAGGAGGAGGAAAGGAGGAGGAGGAAAAGGAGGAGGATGATGATGATGAGGAGGAATATCAATAATAAAATAATAGAATAAGAATAATACTAAAAGTAACACTAATAATATGAATAAGAAGAAGAACATGAATACTAATTCCAAGAAGAATAACCAGACTATGAAGAATACTAAGAATACTGCGAATAATAATACGAATAGTAACAATAATAATACGAATACTAAGAATACGAAGAATAATAAGATGACTATTAAGAAGAATACTGCGAATAAGAAGACTAATACTAATAATAAGAATGATAATCGCAATATAGTAATACTATCAATAATAAGAATAATACTAATAAGAAGAATACTAAAATTAATATTAATAATAAGAATAATAAGAGTAGTAATAATAAGACGATTAGAGAGGATACTACTTATAATGATACAAATACTAATAATCAGACTAAGAAACATAATACTACTACTACTAATACTAGACTAATAATAGTACTAATAATACGAATAATAAGAATACTAAACAGAAGAATAACAATACGAATAATAAGAATAATACGAAGAATAATAATCATACGCGTACTAATCATAAGACTAATAATAAGAATACCAAGACTAATACGAAGAATAAGATTAGCCCTACTAAGAATTATACTAAGACTACGACGAATACTATTACTAATCCTACTAAGACTACTAAGAAGCAGACTAATAATAATAAGAATACTAATAATAATACTACTAATAATGATACCAGTAATCATAATAGTACTAATAATAATAATCATAATAATAATAATAAGATTAAGAATAATAATAACAATAATAATAATACTACTAATAAGAATAACAATAAGAATAGTACGACTAATAAGAATACTAATAAGAATACTAAGAACAATAACGATACTAATAATAGTAATAATAATAATAATGATGATAACAATAATAATAATAGTACTAATAATACTAATAATACTAATAATATTAATAATAATAAGAAGAAGAAGAATAATAAGAAGAAGAAGAGCAATAATAAGAAGAATAAGACGAAGAAGAAGAAGAAGAGGAGGAGGAGGAGGAGGAGGAGGAGGAGGAGGAGGAGGAGGAGGAGGAGGAGGGAGGAGGAGGGGGAGGGGGGGAGGGGGAGGGGAGGGGAGGGGGAGGGAGGGGAGGAGGAGGAGGAGACGGAGGAGGAGGAGGAGGAGGAGAGGAGGAGGAGGAGGAGGAGGAGGAGGAGGAGGAGGAGGAGGAGGAGGAGGGAGGAGGAGGAGGAGGAGAGAGGAGGAGGAGGAGGGAGTGTGTCTCTCTTCTTCATCATCGTCGTCCTTCTCTTTCCCCCTGTTCCTCCTCTTCCTCCTCCTCCTCCTCCTCCTCCTCCTCTTTCTCCTATCCCACCCCCCCTTCCCAGACCCCCGACGTCGTTTGTTTCGCAACTTGGACCCCCGGAGGTCTGGAGTCTTGACCCGTTCGGTGGGAATGGACTTTCATCCCGAACCGCTTCTCGACGGCCTAGGGTCCCAGCGAGGGCCCCCAGAAGCCGAAAACCATCAACAACAGTCTGTTCGGATTTTTTCATGACCAGAGGAAGCCCAGGTCCTCCACCTTCCCCCCTTCAGGGGCATTGACAGGGGGGGATGGGCATACAGTGGGGGCCCATGCCAAGAAACACCCTGCTTGCTTTCAGGTTGCCCTGGGTTCCTCGGGTTTCGATGGTTTTGCTGTGGAGAGCGCGACGCTTCCACACAAAAAATCAATGGGCGTCCTGTGGTCTCGGGGTTGGGCTTCTTGTGCAAGGTTTTTCATGGTCGGGCCCCCACTGTAGACGGGGATGCGTTGACAGCCTAATCGCCCGCTGATCGCCGTGGGCCCCGATAGCCTCAGCCTGCTTGGGAACGTGCGGAGAACTGTCGGTGACCTATCGCCGATCCATCGGCGAGGCATCACCGATTCCAGGTCGATTTGCCCCCCCCCCCCCCCCTATGCTTGTCCCCCTATCGTTTTCCCTCATTCCATCCGTCGGCGACGGCAATGCAAGGGCGCCCTATGAGGCGCGAAATTTATTCGCGCTTCGCGGTTCGGCTCCAGCCCTTCCTCATCCCTTTCTTGTCCCCTGGGGGGCGGCGCGAGCGCGCGATGTTTTTCGCGCTTCGCGCTCCCCCGCAGCGCGAAGCGCGAGGTCGGGAGCCCCGGGCGATGGTGACCCCCGGCAGGACCGGGAGATCCTGCTGGAGGCGGTGCGGCAGGACTGGCGCGCCCTGCGCCGCGCGGCGCCCGCCGTGCACGGCGACCGGGCGGCCGCCAATCTCCGGCGGCGCCCCAACGGGGGGGGGGCCGCGCGTGGACCCGGGAGCGCCCCCCCGGCGACCCCACCGCGTGGTCCTCGGCCACGGCTCGGGGGAGAAGGGGGGGCTCCCCAGAGGCACCCCTGCTTCTCAGCAGGCGCGGGCCTTGTCTGCAGACGTAGGGCCCCTGCGCCTTCTAGGGGACAGCCGCCTTCCAAGGAGCCTTCCTTCCTCCCCCGACCCCCTTTGGGCACGCCGCCGAGGTCCGCTATCGCGTGGCCCCGGGGCCCTGAGGTAGGACATTTCTTGGATCGGCGCTGGAGCCCCCTGGCGGCGCCTTCGGTGCCGCCCCTGGCGCTCCGCTCGCCAGGGAGGGGGGTCCAACGCTGATCCGAGAAATCCGCGCGGTCCTCAGAGCTTTTGTGTTTGTGTCTGTGTCCCTAGGGGGGGACCCTGGTCTTCGACAGGGCCCGGCGACCTCCCAAAAGAACTTACAAGACGACACCGCCCCCCCGAGTCAGACAAGCTCCAGGAGGGGCCTCCGAGCCGTGCGCGTGGAGGACGGCCCGCGACCCCCCCAAAAGCCGCGCGGCGGCCCCGAGAGCCCCCCGCGGCTTCGCCGCGCGGCCGCGAGGGTCGGGGGCCCTCGAGCTCGGCGGCGCGATCGTTTCACTCGTCGAGAGGCAAGGATCCCCTACAGTGAGGCGCCGGGATAAGGAACACTCACTTTTCAAAAGGGGCTCGGGCGTTCCTTCGGTTTGCATGCGTTCCGCTACCTTTTGCCGGCGAGCCCCCTCCCAGTTTTCCTTCAGATTTTGGACGCGCGGGTCGAATCGCAAAAGCTCATCGTGGCGGAACGCCGCCAGAAAGGGGGTTCGGCCGTTTCTTCGGGCTTCGCATGCGTCAAAGCCACCCATGTAGGCACACTCCTCACACGGTTCGTGGCCCCACAGGGAGCTCCACCGAAGGCCCCAGTGGCAGGGTCCGCGTGCGCCACCGCCACCCAGGACAGCGCTTCGTGGCCCCATAAGGAGCTCCACCGAAGGGTTCAGTTGCAGGGTCCGCATGCGTCTCTCCCACCCAGGGCAGCGTTTCGTGGCCCCATAGGGTGCTCCACCGAAGGCCCCATTGGTGGTGTCCACATGCGTCTCCCCCGCCCAGGGCAGCGCTTCGTGGCCCCAAAGGGAGCTCCACCGAAGGCCCCAGTGGCACCGTTCGCATGCGGCTTCCCCACCTAGGACAGCGTTTCGTGGCCCCACAGGGAACCCCACCGAAGGCCCCAGCGGCACCGTTCGCATGCGTCGTCCCCGCCCAGGACAATGTTTCGCGGACCCATAAAGAGCTCCACCGAAGGTCCCAGTTGCGCCGTTCGCATGCGCCTCTCCCGCCCAGGATAGCGTTTCGTGGCCCAACGAGGAGCTCCACGGAAGGCGGCAGTGGCGCAGTTCGCACGTGTTACCCCCACCCATGACAGCGCTTCGTGGCCCCATAAGGAGCTCCAACGCAGGTCCCAATGGCGCAGTTCGCATGCGTCTCCCCCACCCAGGACAACGTTTCGTGGCTCCATAGAGAGCTCCACCGAAGGTCCCAGTGGTGGTGTCCACATGCGCGAATTTCGGCGCACCCCTCGCACGTTTCGCGGCCCCAGAGGGAGCTCCACCGAAAGCAGTGCCCACAATGCGGCTCTCGCAGCTGCATGCATATGGTTGGGTCCTTCGCCAGGCTAATTTCAGTAGGTTCGCGCGGTGTCGGCGCACGCAGAAGTTTTTGAAACCGCGTCGTCCTGGCATTGCCCGCGCAGTCAGTTTTTGTTGCCTTGATTACCTAACAGCTCTTGCTGATAGGTTTCTAGTGGTCTCAAAAGAGAGCATCATGACTCCTCAGGGGGGTCTGGGCGGGACCCGGACAGGCTGCCGCCGAAGCCGAAATCGCTTGGGACATCCTCGCAAAATCGCTCTTGGTGCTCCCAGAACTCCATTCCCGGGCCACATTTTGGATGCCCGGAGCCAACTGTAGGCCACTTCGTGCTCTTCGACTTCCCAGAACTCCATTCCCGGGCCACATTTTGGATGCCCGGAGCCAACTGTAGGCCACTTCGTGCTCTTCGAGTTCCCAGAACTCCATTCCCGGGCCACATTTTGGATGCCCGGAGCCAACTGTAGGCCACTTCGTGCTCTTCAAGTTCCCAGAACTCCATTCCTGGGCATGATTTTGAATGCCCGGAGCCAACTGTAGGCCACTTCGTGTTCTTCGAGTTCCCAGAACTGCATTCCTGGGCCACATTTTGAATGCTGAGGCAGGCTGATGCTGCGGCTGAGGCAGGCTGAGGCTGAGGCAGGCTGAGGCTGAGGCCGAGGCTGAAGGCTGAGAGGCTGAGGCTGAGGCTGGCCTGAGGCTGAAGGCAGACTGAGGCTGAGGCTGCAGGCTGAGGCTGAGGGCTGAGGCTGAGGCCGAGGCTGAGGCAGAGGCTGAAGCAGGCTGAGGCTAGGCAGGCTGAGGCTGAGGCTGAGGCAGGCTGAGGCTGAGGCTGTGACTGCGACTGCCGTTGCCGCTGCGACTGTCATCGCGAATGCGACTACGACTGCGAGAACAGCAGAATTCTACAACTGGATTTTCATCTGAATCTTAAGGGGAATGCTTTCAGATATGCTTCTACACATCGCTGTTAGGTTGGTTTGCTGGGATATTTTTGTTTTAAGTCGGCACGGCACCGGCCCCCCCCCGCCCTGCGCCCCCTCCGCCTCGATCGTTTTCTTTTGGCGCGGCGCCGCCCCCCCTCCGCCCCGATTTCTTTATTTCGGCTCGGCACCGCTCCCCCCCCGCGCCTTCCGCGCAGCCAGGCCCTCCGCCTCGACCCCGGCGCACCCTCTCCGCCCCGGCCGTTTTATTCTCTTGCGCAGGGTGTCTAGAGCTCCGACCGCTTGATTTCGGCTCGGCACCGCCCCCCCATCCCGCGCGCCACCTCCGCATCGCCCCGCCCGCTCCGCCAGCCAGCCAGCGCGCTGTTTCCGCCCCGACCTCTCCATTTCGGCACGCCCCCCTCATCCTGCACGCCCCCCCCCGATTTGCCCACCCACCAGCCAGCGCGCCCCTCCGCACCGACTTATCTATTTCAGCACGGCGCCGCCCCCCCCCCCCCCCACCTCCCCCACTCCGCGCGCCCCCCCGCGGCCCCCCACCCGCCGGCCAGAGCGCCCCCTCAGCCCCGACACCTTTTATTTCGGCGCGACCCCCGCCCCATCCCGCGCGCCACCTCCGCGTTGCCCCGCCCGCCAGCCAGTGCGCCCCCTCCGCGCCGCCCCGTCCGCCAGCCAGAGCGCCCCCTCCGCCCGGAGCTTTCGGCGCGGCATGCGCCCGCTCTGCGTCGCCCCGCCTGCCAGGCAGCGCGCCTCCTACGCCCCGGCACCTGTATTTTGCCACGGCGCCGCATCGCCCATCCCGAGCGCCGCCTCCATCGCCCCATCCACTTGCCAGCGCGCCACCTCCGTCCCGACATTGTCACTTCGGCGCGGCACCGCCCCCCCACATCCCGCGCGCCCCCTCCGCGCCCCCGCCCCCAGCAAAGACGCCCCCTCCGCCCCGACATCTTTTATTTCGGCGCGGCACCGCCCCCGCATCCGAGCGCCTCTTCCGCATCTCCCACCCACCAGCCAGCGCGTTCCCTCCGCTTCGACTCTTTGATTTCGGCACGGCCCCGCTCCGCCCCGACCCCTCGCTATAGGCCCTCCGCATTCTCCCACCTACCAGCCAGCGCGCCCCCTCCGGCCTGCGCCCCCGCCGCATTGCCGCATTGCCCCGCCCACCAGCCAGCGCGCCCCCTCCGCCCCGACCCCTTTGTTTCGGCGCGGCACCGCCCCCCCCGCATCCCGCGCGCCCTCTCCGCGCCACCCCGCCCACCACCCAGCGCGCCTCCTCCGCCCCGACATTTTTATTTCGGCACGGCCCCCCCATCCCGTGCGCCCCCTTTGCATCGCCCCACGCGCCAGGCAGCTTGGAATTTAAACAGTTGGATGGAATGAATGAATTCAGTATGGATCGGGCTTGAAGTGCCTCGAAGAAGGCGCGCGCACCCGAATCGCAAGCATAAGGCTATACGTGGGCCGAGGACAGTTTGCTTCCTGTCGTCGTCCTCGCCCGTGCTCCGCCCCCCTCCTTTCTCCTCCCCTTGGATGGTGTCGAAAGCGTCCGCGGCTCGGGCGGGGCAGCGCCCCTTTCCACCTCCTCCAGTATTCCTCGTTTCTCCTTGCCTCCCTGCTCCACCGTCGGTCGTCCTACCTCGTCTTCTTTCCTTGGTCGAAGAAGGGAAGTGAAGTCCCTGGTGCCGCGTGCCCGTATCAGCGGCATACCGCCCTTTCGATATCCGAGCACAGCGGCGCAATCAAACAGAGGGGGTTGCCTGTGCGAGCGTTTGGGGCGCACTCGAAACGCGGGCGGCACGGCCGCCGAGCGCACTCGCATCGGTAACATGTAAATGTATCGGTGCCTACGGCATGGTCCGCCCCCTTGCCATTGCAACGGTCTGTATGGCGACGCGTGGGACGTTGACTGTTAAGAAGTCCATGACACGTAACACCTCTCGTGTTCTCGGATTGCTGCGCGGCCTTCTTTGAGGTCGTTCGGGGCCTTTTTGGGGCGTCTTCGGGCCGTTGGGGGCCGCCGTGGCGCCGCGTGTCACTGCGGCCGCCCCAGGCCAGGGAACCGCGTATTTGCAGCTCCCTCGGGGGCGCCCGTCCGGGGAAATGTGTATTTGCATTCCCCCTTAGCTGGGCATGTTCGGTTCTATGTTGGCAAAGCCGCGGTGCCCTCGAGGTGGCGAGCGTTTTTTTGTTTTTGTTTTTTTGACGAAATGCGCAGATCAAGGTGTGATCTGCGTGCACAGTTGGTGTCTTCAACTGCGCAGATCTTGTTTCCATCTGTGTATTTGGAGCGCGCCCCTCGCGGGCGGTGTTTCTTGGGCGGGAGTTTGCACCTTTCTCTTTCGGCAGGTCCAGAGAGCGTCGTACAACGTCGAAATACCCAGTTCGTGTCTCCAATTGTGCATTTGTTGCGCGCCGTTCGCTGGAGTGGTCGCTGGGTGGGCGTTTTCACGGATCTCCCGGCTGGTCCAGGAAGGGGCTGTTGTCTGGGAGCGCAAAGGCGCGATGGGGGTGGGGATTGCGGGCTATGGGAGGGAAGGGGTTCGATAGGAGGGGTGGCGAAAGGGGCCAGGGATGAAAGGGACAGGACGAGAGGGGAGGAACTGGGCCCAGGAGGAGCTGCATCATCGGTGTCAGCATCGCGAGGATGAGATCTGCACTCGGGCGTAGAGGATGGGAGGAGGGCAGGTCTGTGGACGATGGGGGAATTCATCCGGCGGAGGAGGACGACGAGGAACGACGTGAACTGGCATATGGGGGGTTGACAATGTGGATGAGGGGCATGATGAGGACTGGGGGTAGTCGGAGGGGCGCGAGGAGGGTGGGGCCAAAGCGAAAGGATATGGGGGAGGCGGGGTATGGGGCATGAGGATGAGTCGGGCGCCAGCGTGTTCTCTGCGTCCGTGACCCCCAACAAAATAACACAACGATCGGTTGCAGTACTTCATGATTTGGGTAGTCGTGCGCGACGTGCTTCCAGGCCAAAGGCCCAAGTCCATGCCGCCCCGCTTTGCCAGACCGCACATACACAGATAGACATAATCTGTGTTTCAACTTTTGTTTCATGACCCTGTCTATAGTAACAGACCCACGTTGGAATCCAACAACCAGCGCGCCCCGCTCGCCCCGACACCTGTATTTCGGCACGGCACCACTCTCCCTCCCATCCTTCGCGCCCCCTCCGCATCCCCCCACCCACCAGCCATAGCGCCCCCTCCGCCCCGTTGCGTTCATTCTTTTGCACAGGTGTGTTTTAGAGCTCGGACCCCTTCATTTTCGTTTGTCGTCGTCCCTTGGTCTTGGCCCTGGACCCAACCTCCCTCCTGGTCCTGGCCCTAGCCCCCCTCGCCCCGCAGGCCCTGAGCCTTGGGCTCGGCCCCCTGGCCCTGGCCCTGGGCCCAACCTCTCCCCTGGTCCTGGCCCCAGCCCCTCTCGCCCCGATGGCCATGGCCCTGGACCCTGCCTCCTCCCTGGCCAGGCCCCCTCGCGCCAGACTCTTCATTTTCGTTCGTCGTCGTCCCCTTGGCCCTGGCCTTGGACCAAGCCCCCCTTTCGTCCTGGCCCCAGCCCCCCTCGTCGTCGCCCCCCTGGTCCTGGCACTGGACCCAACCTCCCCCCTGGTTCTGGCCCCAGCCCCTCTCGCCCGCTGGCCCTGCCCCTGGACCCAGCCTCCTCACCTGGACCCAGCCTCTTCCCAAAAGGCTTCTCGGGAGCCAGGAGCTGGGCCGACCCTTTCTTTCGTAGAAGTAACTCCGGCCTTCGTAAAAGGCCGCCCCCCTCGCGCTACCCCCCTGCAGGGCTCATTTCGATTCCGACGATTCGATTCGATTTCGATGGCTCGGATTCTGATTCGGTCTCCGATTTCCCAGTGCAGGCCTGCTAACCTGTCGATTTCCGCCGATTCGACTGTTCCCGACTGGGCTGCCGATTTCCGCCGATCCGATTTAATTCGATTGCCGATCCGACTTATCGATTCGATTCTGGGCTCTCCTGCCCCCTTGCGCGTCGCCAACGAACGCCGCGCGGTGAGTCCGCCGGGGGTTCGGGGTCACCACAGGGTTTTGCGGCTCGGCTCGTTCTCCGAGGACGGCTCGTGCGATCAGGGCCCCAAAGTGTCCCGAGACCGGGTCCCTGGGGGATTCCGAGGTCCACACGCGGTCCGTGACCACAGGATTTCGGGTTCCCGAATTCTACGAAGGTGGAGGAGCTTCGTACCAGGCATAGGCCTTCGTAGAATTCCCCGCAGGCTTCTATGAAGGCTTCTGAGCAGCCCCCCCCTGCCTTCTTAGACACCCCGCCACCTTCTTAGCCGCCCGCTGGGCGCCGCCAAAAACTCGCAGGACCCTGCTCGATTCGATCGACCCGATTCGGCCAGTCGAGGTTCTCAAAGGAGGGCGAGTTGAGAGCGGTAGACGACCTTCGAGGGGCCCCCTCGTCGCTATGGCGGGACGCAGCTCTGAAACATCTAGTGCGTTTGGACCCTAGGTGCGGTCCGGGGGACGGATTTTGAGCCCGGGGGACGGATTTTGAGCTGCCGTCGTCTCAATTCGCCTGGCTCCGAAGTTCGAGGATCGAGTTTCGGACGGGCTTCCAGACGGGTTCGCCTGGGCCTTGGAGGCTCCTGCCTCTTGATCCGTTCCGGCAGCTGCTGCGCCTTGCCGAGAGCGTGCAAGGGGATGCCCGCATGGTCTCGAACGGCCGCCAGAGGCCCGAGTTGCGGCCCGAACGCCGATTCGATTCCGATGCTCCGACGACCCTTCTTTGTCGGCGGCGAGGCGGAGGCGATCCGCACCAGCGTCGGGCTAAGCGGGGGTCGGGGGCGGCGAAGAGGGTGGTGATGACTAGGGGGGCTTGGATATCATGGCGGGGGCCATGATATCCCCTCCCCAAATTTCATGGCGCCTCTTCTTATTTCAATACGTCCCCGGCGTCCCCGCCCCCCCCCCCCCCGGGGCCGTGCACATGGCGCCAGCCATAATTTGCGCCCTCCCCTCTTGGACGCCCCCCTGTTGACTGCCCCCGACCAGCGGGGTGGATATCATTCAGGCGGGAAAAGAACACACTCAGACACAATTCACCGTCGACTCCAAGGAGCATATGGGAACACATGGGAAGCGGGGGGGAAGACGAGAGCCCAGAACATTTGGGAGAGCAGGGGGGACCCTGGGATTTTTGTGTCCATTTATTTGTGTGTCCCGGGGCCCCTTGAATTTCATGGCCCCCTTCATCTCTCAACACGGCCCCTTGCCCCCCCCCCTCTCCCCATGGGCCGCGCACGTGCCTCGGGCAATGATTTGTGCCTACGGCCGGATTCGTTAGGAGGAAAATCCGTGAGGCCTTGCGCGGCGCGCAACAGTTGTGTCTTCTAGTCCGCACGCCTGCCCCGTAAGATGTGGGACGATGTTCGCGCGGCGATATTCCGACGCAGGCCCAGCGTAAATCCGATTTCGACTTAAGACGTGAATCCGACGTGAGCGACAAAGGGAGGCGGGTTCGATTGCGTCGGCATTGGCGCGTAAGCTGCCCGCGTAAGCTCGCGCGTAAGCGTCCTCGTCTCCACTGTGGCTTGCCGCGCTGGCGGCCCGCGTACGCCACCGCGCAAGGTCTCTGCGTCTTTTCGCGTAAGACCCGTTTTAAATCGTCGCTCGAGCGAATGCGACGTGTATCCGATGTGGAACGGGCCTCAGATTGCCGCGCGAGGCCTCAAGATTTTCCCTCGAAGTTTTGGCCCTGGGCGAGGCCCGTGGAGCAGCGGTGCCGACATCTCTTGCCGACCACACTGGATGTGGTTCACGCCAGAGCGGTGTCTGCGATCGGCGCCGTTGTGCGGCTGAGGAGGTTACCACGTGGAGCTAACGGGGCGCGGCAGGGTTTTTGTGGAGATTCTCGCCCGCCTCTCCCAGGCGCGGGCTGCAAACCACACCCTTTGCAAACCACACGTAGGTCGGACGTGCCTCCCTACAGGGGGATTTCGACGAAACATGACAAATAATCAGAACATAAAAAATAGTAGGAACAAATCCTCCCCAGGGTATATTGTTACAATTTTTGCGTATTTCTCCTGTAGAGGGACATGCCCGACTTAAAACCACACCCTTCGGAGCCGCCGAACCTTTCGTCTCGTCCCCCCGCCGAGGCGACGAGGGGCCCCGCCAATGGGCCCAACCCGTCAAGGAGCATGCGGCTTCACTAGCGGGGGTGTACTGCCGATTCATCGGCGATGCATCGCCGATTCCGGCTGGATGTTTCCCCCCCCGTTAGCCTGCCTGCCCATCGTTGCCCCTCAGCGGAGCAGCGGTGCTGGCGCATCTTTGCGTCAGCATCGTTTAACCGATCCAGATCCCCATCCCCATCCTTATGCCTTTCCCCACCGTCCCACCACCCCAGTTGGGGATGTACCCGTCGAAACCCGAAAGGAACAGCCTGCTGCAGCCCATCTAAGGGGGAGTAAATCGGCCTGTGACGGCGGCGACGACGACGACGAGGGCGACGACGGCGACGACGACGACGGCGACGACGGCGACGACGACGACGGCGGCGGCGGCGACGGCGGCGACGACGACGACGACGACGATTACGACGATGACGGCGGCGGCGGCGACGACGACGACGACGATGACGACGGCGGCGACGACGACGACGACTGCGGCGGCGACGACGACGACCCCGACGACGCCGGCCGCGCTGGTCGGGATAGGGATCGGTTCAACGATGCTCGTTCTGTCCCCTCCGCCAGGAGACAGTCGTCGTCGTCGTCCTCCTCCTCCTCCTCCTCTACCTCCTCCTCCTCCTCCTCCTCCTCCTCCTCCTCATCCTCCTCCTAGTCCTCCGCCGAGGCGACGATGGCGTGCTGCTGGCCGCGCTGGCCGCCGGCCCCGGCGCGCTGTCCCTCGCGCCGGAGGCGCTGCGCGCCGACCGCGCCTTCGTGCGGCAGGCTCTCCGCGAGGGCTGCGGGGCGTCGCGCGGCGGGGTGCCGCCGATCGGGCCCTCCGCGAGGGCCGCGGAGGGCCGCCGATGGGGCCCTCCTCGAAGGACGAGGAGGCGGAGGCGGAGGCGGAGGCGGAGGCGGAGGCGGAGGCGGAGGCGGAGGCGGAGGCGGATGAGGAGGAGGAGGAGGAGGAGGAGGAGGAGGAGGAGGTGGTGGAGGAAGAGGGGAGGAGGAGGAGGAGGAGGAGGAGGAGGAGGTGGAGAATGAGGAGGAGGAGGAGGAGGAGGAGGAGAAGGAGGAGGAGGAGGAGGAGGAGAAGGTGGTGGAGGAAGAGGAGGGTGAGGAGGAGGAGGAGGAGAAGGTGGTGGAGGTGGAGGAGGAGGAGGAGGAGGAGGGCCGCGGATGGGGCCCTCCTCGAGGGCCGCGGAGTGCCGCCGATCGGGCCCTCGAGGGCCGCGGAGAGCGGCCGGTGGGGCCCTCGTCGAGGGCCGCGGAGGGCCGCCGAGGCCCTCGGGGGCCGCCGAGGGCCGCCGAAAGCCCTCGAGGGCCGAATCTCGGGGCATCGCAGTCGTTGCCATGAGGTTTCGTTTGGATTGGAAAGAGCATTGCGACTGGAGCACCAGCAAGGCCAAGACCTGCCCGCCTCCGCTCTACCACTGCTTGCCTCCCGTCTCTCCCTCTGAGGAGATCCTCCAGAGGATAGTTGCACCAAGGGCGATGGGGGGAAATGGGATATTCCTTCGGCTGGGGCCGCCCAAAGGACCGTCATCTCCAACGCGAGAGGGGGGACTGCATGTTGCACACTGGTTGTTTGTGTTTAAGTATTCTTGCATGTTTTATGTTATCCTCTCTCTCTCTCGAGAATTCATTTGTTTCATGGGGAATGCCGTTTTTGTTGATATGATGTCCGTAGTGTCAAGATGTTGTTGTTTTGTCAAGTTTTAATGTAGCACAGTGTTGTTGTTTTGTTGTGTTGTTGTTGCTGCTGTTGTTGGGTTGATGTTTGTGACAGTTGTCGCTTTGAGTTGTTCAGTTGCTTGTATTAGTATTGCTGTTGGTGCTGCTGTTGTTGTTGATTGTGGTAGTGGTGTTGTTGATGTTGCTGCTGTTGTTGTTGTCGTCGTCGTCGTTGTCGTTGTTGTTGTTGTTGTTGTTGTTGTTGTTGTTGTTGTTGTTGTTGTTGTTGTTGTTTTCGTGGTGCTGTTATTGCTTGCTGTTGTGGGTTGCATTGCAGTTTTGTGGCACTCGAGCTCTATACCTATCTCTAGATGTCTCTCTCTATATATATATATATATATATATATATATAAAGGGCTCTATTTCGTTCTTGATCTCGCTCTCTCTCTCTCTCGTTCTTTTCGTTCCTCTCCACGCATATATATACACATATCGGTTATATCCCCTTCCCATGCCATACCATATCATAGTTTCCCTTCCCTTCCGTTATCTTCTCTTACTGTATCATATCGTAGTTTTCTTCTATGCGGTTACATTATATTATCATAGCTTCTCTTCTCTTCTCTTCTCTTCTCTTCTCTTCTCTTCTTCTCTTCTCTTCTCTTCTCTTCTCTTCTCTTCTCTTCTCTTCTCTTCTCTTCTCTTCTCTTCTCTTCTCTTCTCTTCTCTTCTCTTCTCTTCTCTTCTCTTCTCTTCTCTTCTCTTCTCTTCTCTTCTCTTCTCTTCTCTTCTCTTCTCTTCTCTTCTCTTCTCTTCTCTTCTCTTCTTCTCTCTTTCTCTTTATCTTTATCTTTTCTTCTCTTTCTTTTTTCTTCTCCTCACTTCGCCCAGAGGATGGGCGTCGGGCGCACCCGTGCCCTACACGAGCCGAGGCGAGGCGGAGCCGGAGGAGCAGCAGGAGCAGGAGGCGGAGCAGGCGCAGGAGCAGGAGGTGCCCGGCGCCCCCCTCCCCCGCCACGCCCTTGGAGAGGCTCTGCAGGTCTGCCCGCGCGCCCTCGCCCACGCCAGCGAGGAGCTGCGCGCGGACGGCGCGCTGGCCGCCGAGGCCGTCGGCGCCGACTGGCGCGCGCTCGGGTGCGTGGCGGAGGCGACGTGGGGCTCGGGCGTTAAGTCGGGCTTGTCCCTCTGCGGGAGAATGTCTTCGAAAGCAGTCAAACATCAGCCTGCCGAAGGACCCAACCATATGCAGCAGTGAGTGCCGCATTGTGGGTACCGCTTTCGGTGGAGCTCCCCATTGGGCCACGAAACGTGCGAGGGGTGCGCCGAAATCGGTGGCGCGGACGCATGTGGACACCGCCACTGGGGCCTTCGGTGGAGCCCCCTATGGGGCCACGAAGCGTTGTCCTGGGTGGGGGAGACGCATGCGAACTGCGCCATTGGGACCTTCGTTGGAGCTCCTTATGGGGCCACGAAGCGTTGTCATGGGTGGGAGAGACGCATGCGAACTGCGCCACTGCCGTCTTCGGTGGAGCCTCCCCCCCCAGCACCTCCTCCTTTTTTTCCTCCTCCCTGTTGCAAAGCAAGACAAACATAAATACACAGTGTTTGGCGCCCTCGATGCAAGAAAACGCTGTTTTTCCGTGTTTCTGGTTCTTTTGTCTAGGATACAAGGAAACACTGCGTATGTTTGGTTATGTTGGTTTCTTTGGCTTTGGAAGCTCAAGTGGCTTCCCCCCCAGCTGAAGGGGGGCGCCAAAAAACGTCAAAGGGGGCCGAGAGACGTCCAAGAGGGCGCCAAGATGACCCAAGAGCGCTCCAAGAGAGCCCAAGACCGCACAGGAGAGTTTCAAAATTGGTCCAACATGGCTTGAAGAGAGCCCATGAGGGCTTCAAAACTGCCAAGGTACCCTCAAAAGTACTCCCACGAGGCACTCAGGGGGCGAAAGCTGTTGGTTAGTTCGAGTGTTTTTGACGGTTTTTCGTGTTCTCGCTGTTTCGTGCTTCCGACGGTCCAAGACAGCCCACGAGGCCCCAGAAATCAGCTCAAGACGGCCCAAGAGGCACCCAAAGAGGACGCCACGACGGCGCAAGAGAGTCCCAAGACGGTCCAAGAGTGCGCCAAGACGGCCCAAGAGGCGCCCAAGAGGCGCCCAAGATTGCCCAAGAGGGCCCCAAGACGGCCCCAAGAGGGGCCCAAGAGGGGGAACACGAACCGACAATTCGAGCCTTCCGCCCCAAGAGGCCTCCAGGAGGCCCCAAGAGGCCCCCAACAGAGCCCAAGAGGCCCCCTAGATGCCTTAGAGGCCCCAAAGGGCCACGAGCACCCCAGACGGCCCCCAAGAGGTCTCCAACTCTGCATGCAAGAGGCCCCCAGGAAGCCTCCCACGAATTCCAAACGAATTTCTAAGAGACCTCTAACCCACAACCCAGGCACGGTGGCGGGATGGGCCGAAGACCACTATCGGGAACGTGAACCGAGAACCCGAGATCTTCGCCCCAGGAGACCCCCAGGAGGGGTCAAGAGGTCCCCAAGAAACTTGACGACAGATCGCGTGTCGACGGCCCGATGAGAGTGGAGGAGGAACAATGAGGAAGAGGCAGGAGGAATCAGAGAATGCTGACCTCATTATTCATGGCCGCCTTGTTGTCTCAATGCGGTCAGCACTCGATCAGCTATAATTTAAGCGCGCGCGAAGCGCGCGACGGTTCTAGTATATTTATTTGTGCATATACATTTACACATATATATATAAATATAGATGTATATATATATATATATATATATATATATTTATATATATCAGATATTTTTATACATGTATACACATGTTTATGCCAACATGAATATATGTATATGTATGTACATGCGTGCGTGCGTGCGTGAGAGCGAGCGTGCGAGCGCGTGTGCGCGCGTGTGTGTGCGTATGTGTGTGTGTGTATATGTGTGTGCGTGCATGCGTGTGTGTGTGTGTGTGTATGTGTGTGCGCGCGCGTGAATGTGAATTTGTACGTGTACGTGTATATGTATATATGTCCTCGTCCGCGAGGCCTTGGGTTCCCTGGGCCCGGGGCTTGACAGCGCATGGGGGGTTCCGGGGGCGCCAGAGGTGCCCAAGACTGACCTAGAGAGCTCCGACTCGCCCCCGAGCCGCCAGAAAATAATTCTCAGACGCCCGTGATAACATCCAGATGGCCTACACCGCTCCCAGGGCGCTCCACGAAGGCTTCCAGACGGCCCAAAAGGACCCCCTCGGACGTTCCAAGGGGGTTTTTCAGACGCCCCCCAAGAGAGCCCCAAGAGGTCAACTTTATTGGTTTTCCATGTGTTTTTGATGGTTCCGGGCCTTGCGTTTTTTCGGCTCGCCGGCGCTCTGGATCAGCCCCAGCAGCTCCAAAACTTGCCCCAAGATTCTTTCAGAGGCTCCCAAGAGGGCATTCTCGCTGCCCAAGAGGCCCCACCGAAGGCCCAAGAGACCTGCAGGACAGCCCACAACGGCTACAAATCGCTAAGACATCACCTCCAGACGCTCACCGCGCCTCCCAGGTCGTCCACGACGATCCATAGGCACTGAGCTTCCAGACAGCCCACAGCGCTCCCAAAGCGCTCCAAGAGGGATCCAAGGCGCCTCCAAGGCAGCCCAACCAGCACACGAAAGCTCACCCTAAGACCGCACAAGAGGCCCCGGCCCTCGAGAGGGCGCCGAGACTGCCCGCGACGCATCAAATACTGCCCAAGAGACCTCCAGGACAGCCGAAGAATGTCCCGAATCGCTGGAAAATCACTCCCAGACGCTCACGACGGCACCCACGTGGCCCACACCGCCCCCAAGGCGCTCGTTGACAGCTTCCAGACGGCCCACAACGCCCCCAGAATGTTTCCAAACGATTCCCGAACGCCCCCCGAGAGGGCCCCACGAAGCACAATTGATTCGTTTTGCTGCATTTTGTGCAGGTTTTTCGGGCTTCCGCCTTTTCGGCTCGCCGACGCTCCAAAACTAGCCCCAAGACCGTTTCAGAGGCCCCCAAGAAGGCACCCACACTGCCCAAGAGGCCCCTCCGAAGCCCCAAGACACCTTCAGGACAGCCCGA
>CAUYUJ010018563.1:66434-98934 GCA_963575745.1 Prorocentrum cordatum
TCGGAGACCCCCTCGGCAACGCAAGCTGTTCCTGCTGGTGGCAATGGCTTTGATCGTAAGGTCGACACCACCATTATCGTGCTTCGCTCTCGAGACCCAGTGCCCCGCCAAAATGCTCTCACAGGTTTCATGCCAGTGCTCGAAGCCGCCAACATCGATGCGACCGATGTGGAGATCGAGGGCGACCCCATTGCCAAACTATTCCAGATTCGCTTCAAAGGTGCCCACGGATATGCCACTCGCCGAGCATCTCAGACACTTTCCGCGATGCGAACCCTCGGCCCCAACCCGGGCTGGATGCAGCTCACCGCGAAGACCGCCACGAACGCCAACACCCCGCTGTCCGTCAGCAGCGACAAGCACCCCTTCCAGATCCAGCGTGAGATTGGTCTCAAGCTACTACGTGCCGCCATCGAGCAAGAATACACGGGTCGTCGCTTCTACAGTGACAAGGTCAAGGGAGAGCTCAGCCTCAACTGGAAGGTCTTCGTCCGCATCGCCCCCGTCCCTGGCATGGGCGAGCCGCCCAAGATCGAGTGGGCCAGGAACCACATCGACACGCTGGGATTGGATCGTGCGAAGCTCAGTGAGATTGCAGCCCGTGTCTTCGCCCGCGAAGAAGACCAGCCCGAATGGTGTCTTTAGCGAGTTGTTCGGCCTGTTGTCAGGTGGCAGGCCCGACTTCAATCTCTGTCCTGTTGTAGCTGGAATGCCCGCCCCCTCTTCCACCACGACCCTCACCTCCGCACGATTAAGTACAACTACCTCTCTTCCCTACTCTCCGACTCCAGCATTGTAGGCATCCAGGAAGCGCGCGGCAGCGAGCTAGAGGTCCGCAACTTTCTCTACCACGCCCACAAAAAAACACCTGGTCTTCAGTTCGTTTTGTCCGCAACGGAACGCTGGTGGGGTCCTCACGTTCTGGCCGCGACGTGCGCTTCCAGGTAATGCCGCGAACGACAGTTTTGAGGTGAATGAGCTTGTTCCTGGTAGGGTGCTCCGAGTTCGGCAATCACTAGGGGGTAGTGGTGCATGGGTTACTCACTACAACATACACAATTTTGGGCTGTCTACGGATCAAAAGCGTACGGTGGTTTTGGCTATCCGACGGGACCTGGGGGAAACTCGGGAGGCACCACACCTACGTGTTTTGATTGTTGCAGGCGACTTTAACATCCCCGCGACGCCGCCCCAGCCTTTAATACCTGAGGAGGCGCAGAACCCAGGTCTTGGCTACGCCGACTGGCGCGGCTCGCAGGACCGCGTGTGGACCAGCCTCTTCTCCTCCCTCACCGAGATTGAGCTCTCCGACCCTAACCGCGTTTCCATCGCCACCTCCTCCACCTCCGTGGTCGACCGCCTCTTTGCATCGCTGCCAGGCTGGGTGGTCACACAAATGCATGCTACGGGTTACACAAAAGGGCAGGTCGAGATTTTGAACCACAGAGGCCTCTCGGATCACGTTGGGATCGCGGTGGGCCTTCGACCTGTGCCCCCGAAAGACCCCAGGCAGCAGCCTATTCCCAAAGCCATCTTCCAGTCTCCCGTGTTCCGACAGTATGTCCAATCCCACCTCGACGTCGTCGACCTCTCCCTCTATGACCCTCCCTACCGACTCCAGATTTACAAAAACCTCCTACGGGACGCGGCCCGATTTACCCGACAGGCGATTTTGACGACAGAACCGACCTCTCGGCTTGCCCAGATTATCCTTCTCCGTTCCATCGCGAGGGTGGTATGGCGGCGGAACGTCCGCCTAGGCTCTATTCTTGTGCAGGCACATGCGCTGGCTGCTGAGCATCTCGACGTCGATGTGCAGAGGCGGACGGTTGCGTTAAAACGACCGACGGAATTCTCAGATCTGCTCGACCGACTGCAGCCAGAGGACCTGGAGGCCGAACGTTCCGATTACCAACAGGCCCTCAGGGCCTCCAATCAAGTGAATACTCAGAAGAAAATCCGGCAGCGTCTCCGACGCCTGGAAACTCGAGCTAAGATCTGGGCCCCGTTCGATCGACGGCTTACTTTGAAGGCTATTGAGGTCAACGGAGTGGCACATGCAGATCCTGGTCGGAAGCAGACTGAGATATCGACCTACTGGGGGGAGGTGTTTTCGCCGAAAACGATTTCCCGACCCCAAGCTCGACGCTATCTCGACCGCTTCTCCTCTCACCACGACCTCTCCGACCTCCCTCCCCCTACCTACCGACAGCTCGAAAACCACGTTCGGCGACAACGCCACTCTGCCCCTGGCCCCGACTGTTTACCTTGCGCTGCATGGCAACAGGCGCCTGGCGCGATCGAGACCCTCTATGCCTGTCTTTGGTGGGCGCTCGAGGGAGGGACTCTCGGATACGATTTCAACTTTCCACTCGGCGCCTTTCTCCCGAAAAGATCCAAGGAAGGGGACGACGACGGAGCTATTCGGACGGCGGGGGAACTACGACCTCTGGGGCTGAAAAAACACCGACAACAAAATACTTGTGGGGGTCTGTGTCGCCTCATTCGCACGCCGTTGGGCGTCTCTGGCCTGCCCGATCCAGCGCGGCTTCATTGCTGGCCGCCAATTCGGGGATAATATTATCCAACTCGACGCCGCCGCCAGGCGTTACACTATGGCTCCCGCTGCCTCTACCGACCTTCCCGCCCTCATCTCCTTCGACTTCTCCCAAGCCTTCCCTTCACTGGCCCACGAGTGGTTGATGCTGGTGCTCCAATCCCTTCGCCTTCCTCCACCTCTCTACCTATTCCTATCATACATCTACGACAATGCGGTGTGTTGGACGGCTTTTGGCGGCGAACTACGGTTTCTTTTCCATGTTGGGTCGGGGATTATCCAAGGGTGCCCTGGAAGCGGACTTCTGTATGCGGTTGCGACTGACTGTTTTCTCCTGGACTTCCAGGTGCATATCAACGCCAAAAACCGAGGGGAAATTAAGGCCTGTGCCGACGATATAGGAGCTGTCTTCAGACGCCTGCAGTACTTGCAACAGCTCCACCGCATCTTTAAGAATGCGTCCCTGTTCGCCGGCCTCATTTTGAAGGTTGCCAAGTGCCAGATCGTGCCGTTGAGCGGCCCCTTCACGCCTGCAGCTTCGCTCGCTGGTCGTGGACTGGAGCGAGTTCGCTGTTGTGCCGAACCTTCTTTACCTGGGGATGTGGATGGGACCTAATGCAGAAGAGAAGAGTTGGGGAGCACCAGTGACGAAATGGAGGGAAAGGGGACTTGCGCTCGCCATCACCTGCTCGCCTGCTTCGATCACTCAATGCCTCTATGTGCGGAGAGTGGCTCCAGTGCTCAGTTACGTCTCGCAGTTCTTGCCGCAGCCTCCCCTTCTCGCCAGATACGAAGATGCGATGCTCTCTAGAATCTTCCGCTTCCCCTACTGTGGCCTGACTCGAGCTGCATGGCATTCGATGGAGACTTGGGGAGGCCCGAAGATCCCATCCGTGGTTGTGGTCTCGCTCGCTGCCAGAGTTCGAGCCGCGAGTTCGACGTTTACGACGTGGCGGTCATGTCTTGCTGCGCTTGAGGCTGTGGCACGAAGCGAATTGGGGCTCGCCGACTACTGCCGTGGCAAAAGAAGCCCCTCATGGTGGGGGGCGAAAGCGATTTGTGAACACATGTCCGACGCGATGAAAGGCTTCCCCGATCTCAGGCACCACACAAAACTCAAGCAGGCTATGGACACTTCCCTTCTGACCTTCTCTGATGCAGTGAGCCAAGGTAGGAAATTCAAGCTTCAGCGAGATCTTTGTAAGGAGTTGTCCGCCGTTCTTCTCCCAGGGGGCTGGCCCAAACTCATTTCCTCTCGCCTGGTTTCGCTTTTCCCTGCGCTTTCCGAGGACATTCGCGGCCTTGACTGGTCCATGATCCAGGGCACCGTTCGACGTTTGAAACCGTGCCATGCCCTCGCTGTGCTTCGGACTCTCAGTCACAATTGGTGCGCCGAAGCTCGCTTTCAGCAGACTGCCACCTCGTTCTGTGTTTTCGGCTGCACCGAGGCCCCTGACAGCCTTGTTCATTATCTCGGGTGCCCTCATCTTCGCCCTCTCCTTCGCTCCCTCGTCGACGTTGAGCCCCCTGCTTCCCCTCTCGCCTTTCTTGGTCTGCTTCACCCATCTGCCGATCAATTCCGACTTCCCGTCGCTGCGTACCTGCTTCACACGGGAGCGAAGACTGCAGTCCGACGGCTTGGCGCTCCCCTCGCAGCCGACGAGGCCCGCGCCCTTCTTCCTGCTGTTCAGTTTGCATTGATGAGGTAGTCGTAGAGTGGATCATTTGGGACTCTCTGGGTACGCTCGAGGAGGAGGAGGAGGAGGATGGAGCAGGAGGAGGAGGAGGAGTGGGAGAAGGAGGAGGAGGGGCAGGGGGGCGCGCAGGAGGAGCAGGATGAGCAGGAGGAGCCGGAGGAGGAGGCGGAGGAGGAGGAGCAGGTGGAGCAGAAGGAGGAGGAGGAGGAGGAGTAATGATACTGATAATGCTAAGAATATTACTGTTCATGAGAGTGATCTTAGCAATGCGACTACTGATACCAAGGCGAAGGATAACTCGAATACTATCAGTCATATTACCATCAAGAAAACACGAATTACAATACTACTGATAATCGCACTGTTATTCATACTTCTTATCATACGAATCGCACCAGTAATAGTGTTAACGCTAACACTACGTGTCTGAAGGCTCGTAGAATTATTACTTTTCATGTTCATACGACCACTACTAGTAATCAGCATACTACTAAGACAACTTCCTCTGCGACGTACCCAATCCAGTTGCACCAGGTGGCAAGAGGGGTTGGCCCACACTAGCCATGACCATGACAGTGCAGGCGCCGTTATAGGTTGTGCAAGCTACATGGGATGCACTCACGTGGCACGATTCACGAGATAACAACAGAAGGACGAGGAGCGAAGGCCCAGGCTTGGAGGACATGGGGGCGGGAACGAAGGGCATGAGAAGGACGCGCGGGGGGGCGACCCGTCAGCGCGGCAGCAGCAGAGGGAAGGTGACAGGGGGCAGAAGACGACGAAAGTGACGGGAGACGTGATTACACTTGCGTGGAGTTTGTGCAAGAAGCGAGCGAGGCTAAGCTCGCCCGCCAGCTTCCCTGCTTCGTTCCTGCGCTCCGCAGTGCGGGGGCTAAGCTCTCGAAGGCGCGCCGCCGGGTCTGCGGGCGGCCCGCGGCAGCGCCCTGCTGGATCCCCCAGCAACCCTCGAACGTGGCGACGGTTTCGCAGATCGCAGCCCCGCAGGGATGGCGAGGTCTAGTCTGGGTTTGCGAGGGACGTCAGTCACTCCGCTGGACCCCCCAGCAGCCCTCGAAAGTGGCGACGGTTTCGCACATCGCAGTCCCGCAGGGATGGCGAGGTCTAGTCCGAGTCTGCGTGGGACGTCACTCCGCTGGACCCCCCGGCAACCCTCGAAGGTGGCGACAGTTTCGCAGGTCGCAGCCCCCCAGGGATGGCGAGGTCCAGTCTGGGCTTGGGCAGGACGTCGCTCCGCTCGATCCCCCAGCGGCCTTCGAAAATGGCGATTGTTTCGCAGTCGAAGTCTGGTTGGGACGTACGTCGCTCCGGTCAGCCCCTCAGCAACGCTCGAAAGTGGCGACCGTTTCGCAGATCGCAGCCCCCCCAGGGACGGCGAGGTCTAGTTTGAGTCAGCGTGGGACGTCACTCGGCTGGTCCCCCGAGCAGCCCCCGACCGTGGCGGCAGTTTCGCAGGTCGCCTCCCCCCAGGGATGGCCAGGTAGGAGGCAAATTGGCACGCAGGGGGGGCGAGGTGAGAGGCAACAAAAAAGGGGAGAGGGGACGGGAAGGAAGGACGGAACATGTGCGACCGCAGTTCTCGATTCGAAACAAGTACCCAACGCAGCAGGATTGGGCATGTTCATGCGAATTCCACTAGCAATAATACGACGAAAACGCGAACATCAATAATGCGAATGCGAATGCTAGTAAGAATAATCGTATCACTTCGGGTAGTTGTGCTAAGTCGAACATTAACCCTAAGGCGGATAATACTACGGAGCGGGAACCGCAGACTAATGATATTACGATCATTCATACCAAATCACATCAGTAATTTCACTACACGTAGTACGAACAGTGGTAACGATACAGTGGGCAATCTTTCTAGTATTACCAATGGTAATTCGAACAATACTAAGGCAATTGACGATACATTACTACTACTACTACTACTACTACTACTACTACTACTACTACTACTACTACTACTACTACTACTACTACTACTACTACTAGTACTACTACTAGTACTACGACTACTATACTACTAGTAGTAGTAGTACTACTACTACTACTACTTACTACTACTACTTACTACTACTACTACTACTACTACTACTACTACTACTACTACCTACTACTACTACCTACTACTACTACTACTACTACTACTACTACTACTACTACTACTACTACTACTACTACTACTACTACTACTACTACTACTACTACTACTACTACTACTACTACTACTACTACTACTACTACTACTACTACTACTACTACTACTACTACTACTACTACTACTACTACTACTACTACTACTACTACTACTACTACTAGTACTACTACTACGACTACTACTACTACTACTACTACTACTACTACTACTACGACTACTACTACTACTACTACTACTACTATACTACTACTACTACTACTAACTACTAGTACTACTACTACTACTACTACTACTACTACTACTACTACTACTACTACTACTACTACTACTACTACTACTACCACCACCACCACCACCACCACTACTACTACTACTAGTAGTAGTAGTAGTACTACTACTACTACTACTACTACTACGGATTTTGATCGTACTACACACGACTACTCTATAATGGTACGAGAAAGACCACCACCAATCATTTTAAGAATCGTTCGGATACTTGCAAACAGAGTATCCACAGTATGATTTCGTATAGGCATACCAAATTCATTGTTATGGGCATAGGTCTAGTAGTACTATTCTAATTTATATGCACATATGTTTGTATGAAAACTCAAATCAGTAATAAGAGCAGCAATGGTATCACTACTAGTAATACGAAGCATTCCCATCGTATCAATACTAGCAGGAATACTTACACGAAGAAGGCTGCGACAACGAGGCGGAGAAAAAGGAGGAAGAGGAAATGGAGGAGGAGGAGGCGGAGGCCGAGGACGCTGAGGAGGAGGAAGAAGACGAGGAGGAGGAGGAAAAGGCGGAGGAGGAGGAGGAGGAGGCGTAGGACGAGGAGGAAGAGGAGGAGGAGGAGGAGCAGCAGGATAACGAACAGGAGCAGGAGCAAGAACAGGAGGAGGAGGAGGAGGAAAGGGAGGAGGACGAGGAGGAGGACGAGGCGTAGGAGGAGGAGGAGGAGGAGGAAGAGGAGGAGGAGGAGGAGGAGGAGGAGGAGGAGGAACAGGAGGAGGAGGACAAGAGCAAGAGCAGGAACTGGAGGAGGGGCAGGAGCAGGAGCAGGAGGAGGAGGAGAAGGAGGAGGCGCAGGAGGAGAAGGAGGAGGAGGAAGAGGAGGAAGAGGAGTAGGAAGATGAGGAGTAGGAGGAGGATATTACATTTGATTAGACGATGCGCTGCGCGCGGCGGCTCCACAGGGTTACACCTGGGAATTGGTTTCCCCGGCCAGCTTCGTGTGGCAATGGGCGAGACCCTTCTCGAAGGCCCTCAAATAAGCCAGTCCCGTTCGCGTGGGAGGCTGGCAACAGTTTCGCACTACACCTGTAGTGGTCTGTCCCCAAAGCACCACAGATCGAGCAGGCAAAAAGCAGTTCTCTCCGAGAGCCTTCCCCCACCTCCCACCACGGCATAGTGTGAGAGACATGCACAGTCAGGCCATGGCGAGCCCGAGCTTCCGTATTCGGGGCCTGGCAGGAAGGGTTCACGACGGCGGAGGCACAGCAGGGCTCCCGGAGCCACCTAATTACGGCACCCTTGGACCTCTTACGGGCTCTGAACCGCACGAACGACAATGCCAACGGCGACTGTGGACAACCACGGGCCCAAGGGAATGCAACGTGTCAGCAAACGTCTGCCTCAGGTCCAGCTTGGGTCGGGAGGTCCCCTGGGCCAAACTCAACTCCGAAACAGGGCGAGACGCTGGCATCTCCGCCAAAATGTCGACGAGGCGGTGGCGGATGTCCTTCGACTCCACCTCCAGCTCAAGCAAGGTCTCAGCGGCTCCTGATGGGACTTGTGCCTCAGGGGACATCTTCTCAGCAAGTTTGTCGGCCAGACTGTTGAACGCGAAGAAAACGACCTCACCTCGGGCGAGGCACTCTCGAAATATGATTCCTTGGCGTGGCTCTCAATCTTGACAACTTCAATATCCCTGTCCAGGGCAAGCCTCCTCACCTGGCTCCAGAGGTCTTTGTTTCTCTTTGGCTTCCAGCACGCTTTGGCCCGTAGCCTAGAGAGACCTTTCTGAACATATGCGCTCTTAGTGAGGTAGGTGAGGAGGAGGAAGAGGAGGGGGATAAGGAGGAGGATGTGGAGGCGGAGGAGGAGGAGGCGGAGGAGGAGGATGAGGAGGAGGAGGGGGAGGAGGAGGAGGATGAGCAAGAGCAGGAACAGGAGCAGGAGCAGGAGCTGGAGCAGGAGGGAGGAGGGAGGAGGCGGAGGAGGAGGAGGAGGAATCGCATGATGAGCAGGATGAGGAGGAGGAGGAGGACGAAGAAGAGGAATGGGATCATGAGGAGGAATGATGATGCTGATGCTGACACTGATGATGATGCTGCTGATGATGCTCATGCTGATGATGATGTTGATGATGATGTCGATGAGGATGATGATGACGATAATGCTTATGCTGTTGCTGATGCTGATGATGATGGCGATATTGATGATGCCGCGACTGCTGCTGCTGATGATGATTATGCTGATGATGAGGATGCTGCTGCTGATGATGATGATGCTGATGATGATGGTGATGATGTTGATGATGACGACGATGATGATGATGATGATGATGATGATGATGATGATGGTGATGATGATGATGATGATGATGTTGTTGTGAGTGTTACTGCGAATCATACTGACGATACTGCCAGTTCTAGTAGTAAAAAGTCACACGTACATCCTAATATTACTATCAAGATCAATAATGCGGTTCGTCATATTAATCATACGTTCAGAAGTTTCAGACGTTTCAAAGGTTCCAACAGTTTCAAAACGTTCACAAAGGTTCACACGTTTAACACATTCCAACAGCTTCAAGCGTGTCGGGATTTAGACCCGAACGACGCTGAACCCCAACCTCTTATACTATTACGGGCGCTACTACATTATTACTAACACGATTTGTACGCGTAATAACAATAGGATCTATCATACTAGTAGTATTCACGTTACGGTTACTACTACTACTAGTACCTCCACGAAGAATACGAATTCTACGATGAATATTTCTACCATGAAGAGTAATAACGAAGAAGTCATATCACTAAGACCAACGCTGTCACTAAGACCAACAAAACTGTTACTCATACGAACCAAGATTTGAATACCAAAACGAATGAAACGACGCAGTAACATACTAATGATACGGATAGTAACACCACGAATACTATTACTACTACTACTACTACTACTACTACTACTACTACTACTACTACTACTACTACTACTACTATTACTGCTACTACTACTACTACTACTACTGCTACCAGCATACGAAGAATAGTGGTACTACGAGTATTACTGATAGGTTTCATCGTACCACGAATGATAGGCATCTCAGTAATGTAATGCATCCGACGCGCACTAGCAACATCACTAATCATTAGAACTTTGTGCGAAAACAAATATTCATGATGCCACCCATACGAGTTACGTAATAGACGACAAAGGCGAACACTAAACATCAGGCTACTACTCATAATAATAACACGACTACTACACATGCTTCTACGGAGAAGAAGAAACATACCATGCGGATTATGATGATGATGAGGAAAGCACGGAGGACGAGGAGGAGGAGCAGGAGCAGGAACAGGAGCATGAGCAGGTGCAGAAGCAGGCCGAGAAGGCGAAGGAGGAGGAGGAGGTGGAGGTGGAGGAGGAGGAGGCGGAGGAGGAGTATGAAGAGCAGCATGAGCAGGAGCACGAGGAGGAGGAGGAGCAGGAGTAGGAGGAGGAGGCGGATGAGGAGGAGGAGGAGGAGGAGGAGGAGGAGGGGGATGAGGAGGAGGAGGCGCAGGAGGAGGAGGGGAGGAGGAGGAAGAAGATGATGAGGAGGAGGCGGAGCAAGAGGAGGCGGAGGAGAAAGGGGCGACGGAGGAGAAGACGGATGAGTAGGGGGAGAGGGAGGAGAAACAGGGGGAGGGGAGAGGAGGATGGGGAGGAGGAGGAGGAGGTAGAGGAGGAGGAGGAGGAGGAGGAGGAGGAGGAATAGTAATACTAATTAAACAGAATAACAAAAAGCATGCTGATGCTAATCCGGATCATGATGAGGATGCTACTAATACTACACATGACATTTAGCAATCAGAGCATACCAATACTTGTAATACCAATAGCAATACTGCTGTAATCGTAATAGTACCACGAATGAGAAGAGTACGAGCAATAAGACTTACAAGTACTAATACTGATCGTACGAGGAATACTGTTACGAGCAATTCTTGTAATAATACTAATAACAATAATAATCATACAAATAAGAATAAGAAGAGGAACACAAAGAGAGAAGAAAAAGGAGGAGGCTCAGGAGGAGGAGGAGGAGGAGGAGGCGGTGGAGGGGGGAGAGGGACGGGAGGACCCCCGAAGGGAAGGGCGGGTACCCCCGAGGGCAGGGTGGTGGGGACCGAGAAATTGGAGGGTCGAGGGCGCAGGCGATAGGAGCTTTTCCGTGCTCCGTTGCTTGCGGCCTCTGGGGGTGCCCGGGTGTCCCCGCGGAGGGCCTCAAAAGAAGCTTCCGGGTCAAGAGCGAAAGAAGGACGCACAGGTGAATGACTCCACGTTGGTTCGAGAGTGCGCATCGATCGCGCGAACGTTCGTATCACGCGGTTGGTCTCGCGGACTGGTGGGGGGGCGTGTTCATGTACGCGGTTTGGCGCACACGTCGTTTGTGGATTGCCCACTGGTTGTTCCCGGACTTTTCTGGAGGCCTCCCAGGGGTGGGGGGAGGAGGGAGCTCGTCATTGTCGTCGTCCGAGAGCCCTCCGAAGCCTTCCGAGGGCCCCCGGAGAGCCTCCGAAGGCGTCCAGGGCGTCCGAGAGGGCCGAAGGCGTCCGCGGCCCTGCGGGGGCCCTCCGAAGGTCCCCCCACGCGGCGCCCCCGCCGACCGTCGGGCGGGCGCCCGCACGGCCCGCGCGCGCGGCGCCGCGCCGGCAGGCGCTGGCCCTGGCCATGGGGGAGGCCTGCAATGACGCGGAGGCGGCCACCGGCTCCTCGCCGCCTTCGCCCCGCCTCCTCCTCCTCCTCCTCCTCCTCCTCCTCCTCCTCTCCTCCTCCTCCTCCCTCCTCCCTCCTCCCTCCTCTCCCCTCCTCCCTCCTCCCTCCTCCCTCCTCCCTCCTCCCTCCTCCCTCCTCCTCCTCCTCCTCCTCCTCCTCCTCCTCCTCCTCTCCTCCTCCTCCTCCCCCTCCTCCTCCTCCTCCTCCTTCTCCTCCTCCTCCTCCTCCTCCTCCTCCTCCTCCTCTTCCCCTCCTCCTCCTCCTCCTCCTCCTCCTCCCCCTCCTCCTCCTCCTCCTCATCCTCCTCCTCCTCCTCCTCTTCCTCCTCCTCCCTCCTCCCCTCCTGCCGCCTGCCTGCTGCCGCCCTCGCTGCTGGCCTGGGCCGCCGCCGCCGCCCGCTCTCGTGCGTCGCTCGCTCGTGCGCGCGCCCCCGGGTGCGCCCCGCCGCGCCCGCGGCGGTCGAGCGCTTCGGCGGGCGGAGGTGCGCTCGAGGCTACCGGAACGCAGACACGCAGAGGGGGTTGGGAGGGATGGGGCAGAAGGATGGGGAGGGAGAGCAGGGCGGGGGGAGGGGCAGGATGGGGGGTTGGGCGAGGCGCGGGGAGGAAGGAGAGGAAGGATGGGGGGAGTGAGGAGTGAGGAGTGCGGGGCGAGGGAGGCGGAGGGGGGGGGCATGAGAGCAGCCGGGCCGATTGCTTGAAAAGCTACGGGCCGCCTACTTTTACTGTCCCGCCTGCCCGATGAGGCCCCGCCCGTGCGAGTTTGATTTTTCTCTGTCGGGGTTGACCCAGGAGCTGGCATGAACAATTGCAAACAAGCTGGGGGATTGTCAATGAACGAAGAGGTCAGCGAATTGTTCATGCTGAAGGACATGCGGGGAATGAAAAGCGAACTGTTTTTTCTCTTGTCTGAAGAATCATTCTGGTTGATCCCCCCACTGGCGCCCAGTGTTTTTTCAATTGAAGTGTCCCCCTAGGCCCCTAGGCCCTAGGGCACGCACCTGGCTTTTATCCGGGAAAGTATCATTGTTCGAACTGGCTCCCCCAGCCCCCAGTTTACAACACCAGCGGCTCCCGCCTGATATTTCGTTACAATTTGCGCCGGAATCGCGCTCTCGCTTAGGACATCCTTGCACCTTGCAGATCTATTGAGATTTCGCGCCCTCGACGCTCGGGAATCGCGCTGTCGCAGGAGACCTCCTCAAAATACTGCTAACGGCCGGTGCCGCCGACCCTGGAGGCCTGCGCTCCCGACACGCCCCGGGAGGGCGGTATTCTGACCCGAGACCCCCCCCCCCGGGAACCTCCCCGACCTTCCCCCTTTCCGCGGGGAAGGGATCAAAGGGAAGGGGCTTCCCTTCGGCTCAATGACAACGTTGCTTAATTTCGCCGTGGATGGGCTGGTGTATTTCGCTTCGCGCTGTCGCAGGAGACCTTCTTAAATATGATCGGGACTCGTGCTCTCGCCTGAGGCTCCTTCGCAATTTGCATAAATCGCTTCACTGGACCCCCCCGCCCGACCCCGACCCGCCCTTTAGGGCCTGCCCGCCCGACCAGCCCGTTAGAGTCCGCCCGCCCGACCTGTCCGTTATAGGGTCCGCCCGTTCGCCTGCTTGAAGCCCTTCCGCCCACTTCAATGCCCCGCCCACCCGGCCCACCCCTTTCCTCCCGCCCGACCCGCCAGTCAGGGCTTGCCTGCCCGACCCTGCCGTCAGGACCCGCCTGCCGAACTCATGGCTGCTCTCTCCTTCCCCCCTGCCTTCTCTTGTTCCTCCCGACCTACTGTGCCCTTCCTTCCTCAATCTTTACATCTCGGCTGCCAACCTCGTTAACTTGCTGCTGGCTTGAACTCTGTGCGTCTCCAAGCCGCGTATTACTATATCGACGACGACGACGCTGATACTCTGGAGCCCTTCGTGGGGCCCTCCAGGAAGCCTCTTGGGCCCTGTTGGGTGGCCTCGGGGGGACTTGTTAGGACGCTCCGTGGTCACTTGGAGCCTCCCTGGATCGGAACTGAGGCTTCTTGGAGGCATGCAGGAAAATACGCAGTACCTCCCAACAGCAGGTGAGAGTGAGGAGGGTGCTTCCGGGGGCAAGGGTCCAGGAGGAGGGAGTGGCCTTTCGCCTGCTACTGGGAGGGTAAGCTTCGGGGTCAGGAAAAGTAGGCTCAATTTCGCTGATTTTTCTCACTCGGGGTCGTATTTCTATCAAGAACCATGCCTTCCTTGCCTTTTCTGGGGCAGTTCCTCTGGAAATACCTGGCCCAAGCCAGTATTGTTCTCAGAGACTCAGTTTTCCTCAGTTTGCCATTCGCTGACTCTGACCCCCAGGAGTCTGAACCCCATTAGCAGGCGAATGGGGTGGTGGTCCCCTTGGCCACCCGGGGAACTGGGGAGAAAACGTCCCCCCTTCCCCCCTTGTCTTTGTCCGCAGAGGAGGCGAGGAGCGGGGGCGGGGGGGGGGTGCTGAGCTCCCCCTGGTCCACTAGGGGGCCACCCCTTCTGCCCCCCCTCTCTACAGGGGGTGGCCGTGGGGGGGGAGGTGAGGGGGGGGGGCTTTAATGCAGTTCTCCCTGTCTCAGACGATCGCCAACCTGGATCAAGGGGGCGTGGATTAGCGACGGGTCCCCTCGTCAACAGAGGGGGCCCCCCCCCCCCCGGGACGCCCCCCCGCAACCCCTCCCGGAGACCCCCCCCCTCCCCCCTTAGGCGGGGAAGTGACCAAAAGGAAGGGGCTTCTCCTCGACCTGAACTGCGACGACGTTCCACAATTTCCTTGTGGCTGGCGGTTGAAGAGGGCAGCCCAGAGAATCGGGGGGGAGCGGCGACGGCAACGTCGCCGGCGCTGCCACCGCCGCTGACGACGACAGCGACGACGACGACGACGAGGACGAGGAGGAGGACGACGACGGGTGGTCAAACGGAACAGCGTCTTCCACACGTCGACAGGGTCGGCGGATTTTGGAGGCCGCCTCAATGACGTACACGTGGCAGGCAAGGAAGATATTCCCTCAAAGAGGTAGACACGATCGAGGACGAAGAGGACGGGTATCGAGGGTTTGGGGTATACACGAATCACACGCGAGCAAGGATGAGCGAACAGCTTTAGTAATATTGTTGATGCTGCTAATGTGAATACTGAGGATGATGAGGAGGGGTCGGACTCGTCCAGCTCTCAGTGGGATTCTCCATGTGCGAAGTGCGTCTCGGCGTTTTCATCCGCACCTTGCAACCCGAAAGTTGCTGCCGATAATGCCACATAATGCGGAACTGGTTTCTTCCAATAATGCTTGTGTCTTCGTGGAGAAGGAGGAGGCGAAGGGGGAGGAGGTGCTTACAGTTGTGCAGAATATCTTATCATTACCTCCTTCAGCTTTCAGAGGTCGTGCTCGAGGCTTACAAGCAGAACAGGCTGGGCTTCTGGTTGGGGGGATGAGGGGAGGGGGGATGACGGGGATGGAGAGAAAAGAGATGAGGGAGGAGGGAATAATGAGGGATATTATGGAAGAAAGAGGAGGAATGAGTGAGGATATGGGTTGGGAGGCGAGTTGTTGGAGGGGGGAGGATATGTGTTGGTGACAAGGCGCAGGAGTTGAGAGACATAGTGCTTTACTGATTGATTGGCAGAGGGGCTGGGCGGACGGGCTTGGCGTCGCTTTGTTCAGGATTCATTCTGCGCATTCGGCGACGTAGCGAAGCGGAAGAGGAGGGGAGCCTGAACGGATCAAGCGCAATGGCGGAAAGTACGCGAGGCAGAGATAGGCAGTCACGCTTGCAGTGAGCTGCCTGGCGGGCGCCGAACGATGGGGCCGTGAACGCAGGCCCCATCCTGCAGCGCAGATTTTGACGCCTTGGGCATCACCGTCGTGTGTAATGAGCCTGAGGCCTCGCCTGTGAGGAGGATGAAGAGGCAGAGTGGGAGCATGAGAAGGCGAAGGCGAAGGCGGAGGGGGAGGATGAGAAGGAGAGGGCTTCATTGTTTGGGGGCCTCTGAGCCTTCGGAGGCCTCCCCGGGGGGCCTCTGGATGGGACCTCTGAGGATCTCCGGAGCCTTCTCGAGGCGGAGGTGGTCTGGTGTGATCGGTGGTGGTGCAGAGGGAAGGAGGGTAGAGAGCCCGCAGGGCTTGACCTAAACGCTGTTTTGCTGGACTACGGCTGTGTTTTGTTTTTCTTTTTGGCAGGGAGGTACAGAGAAAGACGACAACAAAACGAAAACAAAGCGAAAAACAACGTTTACGTCCAGCCCTGAAAGGCACCCCCCCTGGCTGGGGGAATCCGCCAGCTTGCCGAGCGCGGCCAGGTCAGGTCAGGTCAGGGACGCCGTGCGCCAGAGAAGGCACGTGAGAGCGGCAGGTCACACGTGCCTTGCCAGACAAGATTCGTGTACAGCCTGCCTCCAGCCTCGAATCAAGGGAGGAAAAGCCACTCGGACCCGATACTTGGCGTTTGCTAAACGGTCTTGGGCGTGAGCTGAACAGCCCTGCCCGGTTCGATTTCTTCCTTGGTTGCGTTTGCCAAACGGCTTCGCGCGTCGGGGTGATTACAGTGCAGGCCTATGTCAAGAAATGCCCTGCTCGCCTCCAGGGTTCCCTGGGTTTCTTGGGTTTCGATGGTTTGGCCACGGAAAGCGTGACGTCCCCACACCAAAAATCAGTGGACGTCCTGGAGTCTCAGGGTTGGGTTTCTTCTGGAAGGTTTCTTGTGGACTGGCCCCCACTGTATTCTGAGGGTGGATTTTCTGCTCGCTGTCGAGCTGGGCTGGTGCAGCGGTGGGAAGGCTGCTCTCCTCGGTATCGTTTAACCGATCCCCATCCCCATCCGCATCCCCATCCCGAGCCCCACCATCTCACCACCCCAGTTGGGGATATACCCTCGAAACCCGAAGGGAGCAGCCTATATCCCCATCTAGGGGGGGGCAAATCGACCAGTGGGGCCCAGGGCATACCAGTGGGGATATATATATATATGTATTTATGTATATGTATATGTATGTATGTATGTATGTATATATATATATATATATATGCTCGCACCTTCCCCCAAGATCTACATTTTCGTGCCCTGTTCATGTCTTCAACTCATCTCTTCCTCATCCTCTTCTTTGCTCTCCATTGCCCTCCCGCTCCCAGGTGGCGAATTGTTCCAGTCAGATACGGGGCGACATGTTCCAAGGGGCGACGTGCTCCAGATCACGCAGGGGCGAACTGCTCCATCCAGAGACGGGGCGATAGGCTCCAAGGGGCGAGATGCTCCAGATACATAGGGGCGAACTGCTCCATCCAGAGACGGGGCGAAATGCTCCATCCAGAGACGGGGCGAAAGGCTCCAAGGGGCGAAACGCTCCAGATACATTTGGGCGAAGTGCTCCATCCAGAAACGGGGCGAAATGCTCCATCCAGAGACGGGGCGACAGGCTCCAAGGGGCGAAACGCTCCAGATACATAGGGGCGAACGGCTCCATCCAGAGACGGGGCGAAATGCTCCATCCAGACACGGGGCGAAAGGCTCCAAGGGGCGAAGCGCTCCAGATCACACAGGAGCGAAATTCCCCAGTTCTGTGTTGCATTGCGTTGGATTGCATTTGCGTTGCTGCAGTAGAATACTTTCCAGTACAATACGTGCATTCTCGACCCTCCCTTCCTCATTAATCGCCTCCTCCTCCTCCTCCTTCTCCTCCTCCTCCTTCCTCCTCCTCCTCGCCCTCCCCTCCCCCTCCCCATCCTCCTCCGCTTATTTTTCCTTCTCCTCCTCTCCCTCCTCCTCCCCCTCCTCCTTCTCCTCCTCCTCCTCCTCATCCTCCTCCCCCCTCCGTCTCCTCCTCGTAGTCGTCCTCCTCCTGTACTTCCTCCTCCATCCCATCCTCCTCATTCTCCTCTTCCTGCTCCCCCTCCTCTTCCCTCCTCCTCCTCGTCCTCCCCCTCCTCCTCCTCCTTCCCCTCCCCCCCCTCCTCCTGCCCCTCCTGTTCCTCCTCCGTCTTCCCGTCTTCCCCTCTACGCTTCTTCTCCCTCGCCCTCACTCGCTTTCGACGTAACTTTTTCTTCGTGTTGCAACGCGTTCTGGCCCGAGCCTGCTTCGACGCAGAACTCGCGGCGCAGCTTCCACGAACCCTCGCGGCGGCAATGCCGACGATGCTCCGCCTCGCCTCCTGGTGCGCCGCCAAGGCGCAGCACCCGCTCCTCAACGAGCCCGACGCCGACATGACGGCGGCGGCGGCTAATTGGGGCGTCGTGTGCGACGGGGTAAGCGGGGTCGCGCCCCGCTTCGGCCCTGAGGACCTCTCGTGGGACCTTCGGAACTGCCCCCGCTTACTCCGCCAGCGGTTCCACTGGGCGGGCGACAAGCAAGAGTTCGACGCCCAGGTGGTCCGCGAGATCGGCGGCGACGTGCGGAGCATGGCCACGGACGCTCCTGCGGCGTGGGCGGCGAGGCCCGAGCAAGCAGGAACAATAACAAACGCACGCACCAGACGACAAAGAAAACAGTTACGTAAACCACAGCAACATAAACCACGAGGCTCTTTCCTTTGTGTCTGGCACCAAGATGGCCTACTGCCACATCGGGGACGTATCCATCCAGGTATGGCGCAAGTCGGCTCTGACGGGATGCTACACGCGGCTATTTATCACCAGGGACCACCGCGTCCGCATCGCCACGGCTTCAGGCGAGGTGATCGGTCCGAAGCAGGTCGCGTTTTTTCTTGGCGTGGCCAGGGTTGGCGTTGATCTGGAGCGTGCCGTGGCACAGGCCGACTGCGGCACCGTCAATTTGAACCCGAGAGACATCACCATTTGTTGCTCCGACGGCATCGTTGATAACGTGCTTTACGAGAGCTTCAGGGGCGACCGCCGCGGGGTTGACGGCGACGACTACGAGGGCGATGAGGATGATGATCCGCCCCGCGGGACCCTCTCGCAGGAGCTCGAGCGGCTGTGGGGTCTCCACCGGGCGGGCGCCATCACGCTCGTGGAGTTCAACTCCTTGAAGAAGAGCGTGATCGGGGAGCTCGCGCCCGCCAAGAAGGAGACGGGCAATGCCAAGCAGGAGCGGGCGCGCCGCGCGCCGATCAAGAAGGGCCCCGCGGGCGCGACCATCAAGCGGGAGCCCGCGGGCGCGTCCGCGTCCGCGGGCGGCGTCACTGCTTCGCCCGTGGACAAGGAGACGATGAAGGCGATCTTCCCAGGCGCGGGTTGCGGGGGGGGAGAAGTCCGGCGTCGTTCGCGGGGCGTCGAAGGATTCTTCCGTTTGTTAACCAGCGGGTTTTTGAATGACGGCCCGTAAAGTCGAGGGCATGGTTGTTCCTCTGCTCGCGGCTGTCGGGCGGTTCGTTTGCCCCCCCCCCATCCCCTCCCTCGTCGACAGCCGTGCTTCTAAGCCCTCAACAGGCGTCGTGGCGATCGACTCGGATTCGGACTGAGGCGGCCGCCGCCGCCGTGGGCCAGGCGCTGCGCAGGAGTCGAACAGCTAGCAGCGGGTGCTAGGTGAATTTGCTCGGGGAGGCATGCAACCATTTGGGGTGCATCCAGGTCGCTGCGGGGGTAGACAAAGGGCACGCGTCTGACTTCGCATGGCTGTTGCGCACGTTGCAATGATGAGCGTAGCATGCGCGGGGCACCCTTGCGTCCTTGCCTCTGCGGCTCGCCGTTAGCCAGCCATAACATCGGAAGCCGCTAAGCGGGCGTCCATTGGAATTGCGTCATTGCCGCGCTGTTAACACCGCCAACATGCGGCTTGCTGTTGCGTGCGCTTGCGCAGCAGCCACGCGCGCGCAGAAACCCTGGATGGTCGCCTAACGCTCCTATTTTCTAAGATTCCTAAGGCAACCGAAGGAAGGTGGCCACCAAACACTGCTATTTTCTAAGATTTCTAAGATTTCTAAGATTTTCGCAACCATCCCAAGGCCTTGCGGAGCAGCCGCGCGCACACAGTAGCAATCCAGAATGGTCGCCAAATACTGCTATTTTCTAAGATTTCTAAGGCAGCTGAAGGAAGGTGGCCACCAAACACTGCTATTTTCCAAGATTTCTAAGATTTTTAAGATTTTTGCAACCTTTCAGGCCAGCCTGGGGATGGCTGCGGAAATTTTAGAAATCTTAGAAAACTTGGAAAATAGCAGGGTTTGGTGGCCACCTTCCTTCGGTCGCCTTAGGAATCTTAGAAAATAGCAGCGTTTGGTGGCCATTCAGGGTTGCTGTGTGCGCGTGGCTGCTCTGCAAGGCCTTGGGATGGTTGCGGAAATCTTAGAAATCTTAGAAATCTTGGAAAATAGCAGTGTTTGGTGGCCACCTTCCTTTGGTTGCCTTAGGAATCTTAGAAAATAGCTGCGTTTGGTGGGCATTACTTGCCACCAACACAAACAACGCAAAGCTTCCTTAGAGGAATTTAGTCTTCAGACCCAATCAAAATGTAGATCTTGGGGGGGGGGGGGGGGGTGCGACCATATATATATATATACATATCGGTTAGACGATGTATTCTCCCCCCCTGTGCCCCCTCCGCGACGTGCGGCTAGCGGGGGCCGCCCTGCACGAGTCGGCCGGAGCAGCTCGTGGAGCCTGTGGGTCCAGGAGCGGGCGTCACCGCCCACCAAACCACACCAACCCAACCCGAAGGGCCCGATTTGCCCTCCATTTCCGGTGGGTGGGGGGGCCGGGGAAGATTGAAAAAACACATATGAGGCCCGTGCCCCCCTCCAACCCGAAATTCCGGCGAAATTCGGGTCTTCGGGTTGGGTTGGGGTGGTTTGGCAGGTAGTCAGGGCGGAGCCTGCCAGGCTGTCCAGGTCCAGGCTTGCGTCGCGAGGACCTTGGCACCACTCAGGGGAGGAAGAGGTACCCATGCCGCAACCTTTCGCTCCCGCCTTCTCTGTTTTTTCGGCCTCCTGGGAGGCCCTCGTCGCCACCGCTGGGTTCGCCTCGAAGTCCTGGTTGGAGTGGCGACGTTCGGATGCGCCCGGCCGACTCATGTCGGCACACCCCTCCCACGTTTCGTTGCCCCATAGGGAGTTTCACCGAAGGCCCCATCGGCGACGTTGGCATGCGCCCACCCCCCCGCCCATTTCGTTCGGCACGCCCCTCACACGCTTCTTGACCCAATTGGAGCTCCACTGAAAGTTCGCATGCGTCCCGCCCATTCGCCCCCCCCCTGCCCGCAGTGCCCCGCGCCTCGTTCTTTCTGCGGCGCGCTGCCGGAGAGCAGAGGGTATACCGCGTGCTCCATTCGGGGTTTGCGTGCCCTCCTCCTTCGTCTCCTGCGTGTTTTCGCAGCTGCGTCTGGTTGGGTCGCTGTTTTACGAGCCCAACAGGTTAACTGATGTTGTTTCCGGCGTTGCTCCTTTCCCCCCCCCTCTGCTCCTACTCCTGCTCCTCCTTCTCCTCCTCCTCCTCCTCCGCGATTCCCCGTCGCTTTGCACTTAGCCCACTTACTCCTCCTCCTCCTCCTCCTCCTCCTCCTCCTCCTCCTCCTCCTCCTCCTCCTCCTCCTCCTCCTCCTCCTCCTCCTCCTCCTCCTCCCCCTCCTTCTCCTCCCCCTCCCTCGCAAGCCCGTCCCTCTCGCCGCGTTGCCTCTCTCCTCCCCCCCGCCCCCTGCGAGGGCAGTTCTGCCGACGGTGAGCCGCCGCCTCGTGTCGGACCGCAGTTTCATGCTGCGGGCAGTGCGTGTCGACGGCCTGGCGCTGCGGCGATCCGCGGGGGGGGTGGGTGGGCGCTCCTCTCATGCTGCTGCTCGTCCTTCGTGCCCTCCTCGTCCTCGTTCCCCTCCTCGTCCTCGTGGTTCTCCCTGTCGTCCTCCTCGTCCTAGTCCTGGTCCTTGTCTCACTCCCTCCTTCCTTGCCTCCCCCTGTCTCCGCCGTCCCTCGCCTCCCTCCCTCTCTTCACTTTCCTCCGCTTCCTCCTCCTCAGTCACTCAGTGGCTCGCCTAGTCAGTCAGTCCGTCAGCCAGTCAAACTTTCGGCCGTAAGCTCGTAGCCTGCGAAGGATGGGGCAGAGCAGCCAAGGCAGGCGCGCATGTGCAGCACCATGTACAGGAGAAGAAGGTGAGGGCCACAGCCCGCACCCCGCAGCCCATTCCGCGGCCCGTGGGAGGGCTTCCCCCCCCCAGGCTGTCGTCCTGGCCCTGTGAGCCATGCAGTCGTTGGCCATGCGGAGTCATGCATGGGTCAAGCGGGATGCAGAAGTCCGCAGCCCATTCGTGAATGGTCCAGTCCTTGTCGACGCCCTGGCTATGGGAAAGTGAGCGGTTCACATCAGAGAGAGTGGCGGAGTCAAGCAAGAGAGGCACAGTGGATGAGGGTAAACTTCGGTTTTTGTGTGTTGGCTATTGCCTCTGTTCACCCAAACCCGAAGGGAATGAATCGCACACCCCCGCGCCTCGTAGTCAGCCAGGGCACGTAATGCAGGGCACTGGGCAGAAATCAAAGGAGTGGGTTCGCGAGAACGACTGCCAAATTGACATTGATCAATATCCGATCTTGGTCAATACCAGGATCGACCGTGTGGATCCCAGAAAGACGCTCGAGTTCGTGGAGGTACAAAGAGGAGGGAACATCCAGATTAGAGGGGCGAGGAGCAGGGTGCTCGATTATGGAAAGTATCCTACACCTCCAAGCTGGTAGAGGAACAGCACCATCGTACGCATGAGAGCGTTGCCGAGCTCGACCTGTCGAACTTCCTTCGGGTTCTAAACGGGCAACGCCAAAAGCTCCTCCTCCTCACCATCGTCCTTTCTTCCCCTGCCGTTTCACACGTGAGCTTGGGCCAACCATTTAGGTGTACCTGCCGGGAGGCCTCGCGATCTCCGCCGCCGCCGCCGGCTCTCTCTTTTTGTTGCCTTCTAATCTTTCGACCGTTTCAAGGCTGTGAGCTTGTCTACATCTCTGCGTGGGCCCTGGATCCCCTCCGAGCGCTTGTTGAGGGACGTGTAGTGACAAACAAGATGTGATACATTAGCAAATATGTAGGTGCACACACGTACGCAAACACGTATGCATGCATGTATGTATGTTTGTATGTACGCACGTATGTAGGCAGGTAGGTAGGTAGGAAGGGAGGCCAGAAGTTTGCATGTGTGTATGCACGTATGCATACATGTATGTATGTATCGATGCATGCACGTATGAACATGTATGTATGTATGCATGCATGTATGTATGCATGTACGTTTAGGTATGTCTGTATATGTGTGTACGCATGTATGTATGTAGGTATGTATGCATGTATGCATGCATGTATGCATGTGCGTCTTATATATTTATGTATGTTTGCATGCATGCATGCATGCATGTATGGACGGCTGTCTGTCTGTCTGTCTGAATATATGTACGTATGTATTTATGTATGCACATATGTGTATGTCGGAGGTGAGGGGGTGAGATCGAAGTGGAACAGAGAGCCCCCCACCGGGAAATCGATTTCGGTTTCGTGTTCGTGCGTGCCGTGCGGGCGAGGCGAAGCTGCGTGGGCGGGCGAGGGAAAGTCTCCTGTGGCTGAGGCGCGGCCGGACCACATGTCTCCCTTCCGGGCGGCCGGGGGCCCGCGGTGTCCCGCCGGTGTCCCGCTGGTGTCCCGTGTGGCTGAGGCGCGGCCGGACCAAATGACTCCCTTCCGGGCGGCCGGGGGCCCGCGGTGTCCCGCCGGTGTCCCGTCGGTGCCCCGTCGGTGTCCCGATAATGATGATGTTGATGATGATCATGATGGTTGTGTTGATGGTGATGATGATGACGATGATGGTGTCCTGGTGATGATGATGATGATGATGATGATGATGATGATGATGATGATGATGATGATGTTGATGATGATGATGAGATGACGATGATATTGATGTTCTGCCCGTTGTTGTTGATGATGATGTTGGTAATGCTGATGCTGCTGATGATGATTATGGTATCCCGATGATGATGATTATGACGGTTGTGATGATGATGGTGATGGTGATGGTGTACCGATGATGATATTGATGATGATGTTGGTGACGATGATGCTGCTGATCATGATGCTGTCCCGATGATGTTGATGATGCTGTTGATTATGATGATGATGATTCAATGATGATGATGATGGTGTCCCGATGTTGTTGATGTTGTTGACGATGACAATGATGGTGACCATGATGGTGTGCCGATGATGATGCTGATGGTGATGATGACGAAGGCTGTGTGCCGATGATGATGATGATGCTGATGGTGATGATGACGATGGCTGTGTCCCGCTGGTGATGTTGATGTTGTTGATGATGATGAGATGACGATGATGTTGATGTTTCTGCCCGTTGTTGTTGATGATGATGCTGGTAATGATGATGCTGCTGATGATGATTATGGTATCCCGATGATGATGATTATGACGGTGGTGATGATGATGGTGATGGTGATGGTGTACCGATGATGATATTGATGATGATGTTGGTGACGATGATGCTGCTGATGATGATGCTGTCCCGATGATGTTGATGATGCTGTTGATTATGATGATGATTAAATGATGATGATGCTGATGGTGTCCCGATGTTGTTGATGTTGTTGACGATGGCAATGATGGTGACCATGATGGTGTGCCGATGATGATGATGCTGATGGTGATGATGACGAAGGCTGTGTGCCGATGATGATGATGATGATGATGTTGCTGACTATGATGAGATGATGATGGGGATGATGATGATGGCCTGATGATGATGGCGTTGATGATGATGACGATGATGATGATGATGACGACAGTGTCCCGATGACGATGAAAATGATGGTGTTGGTGATGATGATGATGATGACGTTGAATGTTATTGATATCGGTAGTGAGATCGATAGTCAGACCGAATGTGAGATCGATTGTGAGATCGATAATCAGATCAATTGTGAGACCGAGCGAATGAGATATATCGAGTGATATCGATTGTGAGATCGATCGAGTGAGATCGATCGAGCGAGACCGATAGTGAGATGGATAGTGAGACCGATCGAGTGAGACGCTGCATCCTCCCCCCCCGAACCTCCTGATCACCCGAAGGGTGGTCGTATAGGTATGCATGTATGCATGCATGTATGTATGCATGCATGCATTTATGTATGTATGCTTGTATGCATGCATGCATGCATGCATGTATGTATGTATGGATGTGTGTATGTATGTATGTATGCAGGTAGAAAGGTAGGTATATAGGTATGTAGGTATGTATGCAGGTTGGTAGGCAGGTAGGTCGGTCGATTGGTAGGTACGTCTATATATATATGTATATATGCTCGCCCCCTCCCACATGATCATACACATTCTCCCATCATCCCTCCAGTCATCATAACCCGTTCCTTCCTCCTGTTTTTCTTCATGATGGTTTGCTACGTTGCAAACCGCAATTCCGTCGATTGCAATCCAAACACTTCAGCGCGAAGCGACTTCACTCTTTCGCGGCGCATTGCAATCCAATCTCACCATCTCATGTTTATGATGCCCCTCCTCCTCCTCCTCAGCATCCTACTCCTGCTCAACCTCAAGCTCCCCCTCCCTCTCTTTCTCTTTCTCATCTTTCTTCTTTGAAGCTTTCTCCACCTTCTCCTCATAATTGTCCTCTCCTCCTCGTCCTCCTTTTCCTCCTCCTCCTCGATACCAAACGCCTTGTCCTCCTCGTCCTCCTCCTCATTTTCCTCCTCTACCGTCTCCCAATCCTCCTCCACATCCTCTTCCTCCTTATGTTTGTCGTCTTCCCCCTCCGCTTCAAAATCAAATGCATTGGCCTCAACTCTTCTCTTCCCCCTCCTCTTCCTTCTCCTTCCCCTCGTCCTCCTCATTCTATGAATCCTCATCCACTTCTTCCTCATGTTTGTCCTCATCATTCTCCTCCTCCTACCCCCTCTCACTTTCAAACTCCTTGTCCTCCCCTTTCTCCTCATCCTCCTCCTCCTCCTTGTCCTCTTCATCTTCCTTCTCGGAATCCTCCTCCATCTCCTCTTCGGCATGTTGTCCTCCTCCTATTCCGCTTCCGCAAATTTAAACTCATTGTCCTCCTCCTGCTTCTCTTCCCCTCCTCCTTCTTTAAATTCTCCTCAAGCTCTCCCTCATGTTTGTCCTCCTCGTCAGAATCCTCCTACTATTCTTCCTTCTCCTCCTTCTCTGAATCCTCATTCACCTCTTCCTCCTCCTCCTTCTCATCCTCCTCCCAATGTTTGTCCTCCTGCTCATCGTCTCTTCCTCCTCCCCCTCCACCACCTCCTCCTCCACCTCCTCCTCCAAACCATATTTGCCCTACTCCTCAAAATTGAGCCCCTTGTTCTCCTCCTCCTCCCCCGCGTCATCTGGTGAATGCCGAGCTCCAGTGGCGCCAGCCATAGTTGAGCAACATCCTCCCCCATTTTCCACCGCCTCTTCCTAGCTGTGGAGCGGCGTTCACAACAAGTTTTGTGAATAATGATTCGTAGCGGAAGGTTGCTCGCAAGGTTTGTTGTGGAGTTGCATTCGCAATTAGATTGGAGGGTAACGCCTCGAAGTGGAGAGGAGGGGGCTGAGTGATCAGGAGCCGTAGCAGCAGGAGGAGTAGGAGGAGGAAGAAGAGGAGGGTGAGGAGCATGACGAAGGTGAGGAGCAACACCTTACTCACAAAACTAGGTGTGGAGCGGCGTCCACAGCTAGTTTTGCGAGTAATGTTTCGTAGCAGGAGGCTGCTCACAAAACTGGTTGTGGAGCTGCGTTCACAACTAGATTTGCGAGTGACGCCACGAAGCGGAGAGGTGGGGGTAGAGTGAAGAAACGAAGGAGGAGGAAGGGGGGAGGAGCAGGAGGAGTAGGAGGAGGAAGAAGAGGAGGGTGAGGAGCATGACGAAGGTGAGGAGCAACACCTTACTCACAAAACTAGGTGTGGAGCGGCGTTCACATTTAGTTTTGCGAGTAATGTCTCTTATCAAGAGGCTGCTCGCAAAACTGGTTGCGGAGCTGCGTTCGCAACTAGATTTGTGAGTGACGCCATGAAGCGGAGAGGTGGGGTTGAGTGAAGAAAAGAAGGAGGAGGAAGGATGGGGGGGAGCAGGAGGAGTAGGAGGAGGAAGAAGAGGAGGGTGAGGAGCATGACGAGGGTGAGGAGGAAGACATCACTCACAAAACTAGGTGTGGGGCGGCGTTCGCAGCTAGTTTTGCGAGTAATGTTTCGTAGCAGGAGGCTGCTCGCATAACTGATTGGGGAGCTGCGTTCACAACTAGATTTGTGAGTGACGCCACGAAGCGGAGAGGTGGGGGTAAAGTGAAGAAAAGAAGGAGGAGGGGGGGGAGCAGCAGGAGTAGGAGGAGGAAGAAGAGGAGGGTGAAGGGCATGACGAAGGTGAGGAGCAACACCTTACTCACAAAACTAGGTGTGGAGCGGCGTTCGCAGCCAGTTTTGCGAGTAATGTTTCGTAGCAGGAGGCTGCTCGCAGAACTGATTGGGGAGCTGCGTTCACAACTAGATTTGCGAGTGACGCCGCGAAGCGGGGAGGCGGGGGTAAAGTGAAGAAAAGAAGGAGGAGGGGGGAGGAGCAGGAGGAGTAGGAGGAGGAAGAAGAGGGGGGTGAGGAGCATGACGAAGGTGAGGAGCAACACCTTACTCACAAAACTAGGTGTGGAGCGGCGTTCACAGCTAGTTTTGCGAGTAATGTTTCGTAGCAGGAGGCTGCTCGCAAAACTGGTTGTGGAGCTGCGTTCACAACTAGATTTGCGAGTGACGCCACGAAGCGGAGAGGTGGGGGTAGAGTGAAGAAACGAGGAGGAGGAAGGGGGGAGGAGCAGGAGGAGTAGGAGGAGGAAGAAGAGGAGGGTGAGGAGCATGACGAAGGTGAGGAGCAACACCTTACTCACAAAACTAGGTGTGGAGCGGCGTTCACAGCTAGTTTTGCGAGTAATGTTTCGTAGCAGGAGGCTGCTCGCAAAACTGGTTGTGGAGCTGCGTTCGCAACTAGATTTGCGAGTGACGCCACGAAGCGGAGAGGTGGGGGTAGAGTGAAGAAACGAAGGAGGAGGAAGGGGGGAGGAGCAGGAGGAGTAGGAGGAGGAAGAAGAGGAGGGTGAGGAGCATGACGAAGGTGAGGAGCAACACCTTACTCGCAAAACTAGGTGTGGAGCGGCGTTCACATTTAGATTTGCGAGTAATGTCTCTTATCAGGAGGCTGCTCGCAAAACTGGTTGCGGAGCTGCGTTCGCAACTAGATTTGTGAGTGACGCCATGAAGCGGAGAGGTGGGGTTGAGTGAAGAAAAGAAGGAGGAGGAAGGATGGGGAGGAGCAGGAGGAGTAGGAGGAGGAAGAAGAGGAGGGTGAGGAGCATGACGAGGGTGAGGAGGAAGACATCACTCACAAAACTAGGTGTGGAGCGGCGTTCGCAGCTAGTTTTGCGAGTAATGTTTCGTAGCAGGAGGCTGCTCGCAGAACTGATTGGGGAGTTGCGTTCGCAACTGACGGGGGGCAGCCGGCGGCCAACGCTGCCCTGTTGAAGCTACACGATTTGATTATCATCCTCCTGCTCTTGAAAAAAATACCGTTTACCAGATTTTCCAGATTTCCAAGATCTTCCCAGAGATGGCCCTGGTGAAAAACGCTGTGTTTTCCTGATATTCCTGACCTTCACAGGGATTACCCCTGAGAAAACGCTGCGTTTTCCTGATATTACTGATATTCCTGACATTTCCAAAGACTACCCAGGCGCCGAGGCCTCCTGGGGCTGCCGAAACATTGCCCTGGTGGAAAACGCTGTGTTTTCCTGATCTTCCTGACCTTCCCAGGGATTACCCCTGAGAAAACGCTGTGTTTTCCCGATATTCCTGATATTCCTGACATTTCTAGAGACTACCCTGCAGGCTCACGGTAGTCTCTGGAAATGTCAGGAATATCAGGAATATCGGGAAAACACAGCGTTTTCTCAGGGGTAATCCCTGGGAAGGTCAGGAAGATCAGGAAAACACAGCGTTTTCCACCAGGGCAATGTTTCGGCAGCCCCAGGAGGCCTCGGCGCCTGGGTAGTCTCTGGAAATGTCAGGAATATCAGTAATATCAGGAAAACGCAGCGTTTTCTCAGGGGTAATCCCTGTGAAGGTCAGGAATATCAGGAAAACACAGCGTTTTTCACCAGGGCAGTGTTTCGGCAGCCCCAGGAGGCTCCGGGAAGTCCCAGGAAGCGTTTCGGAAGACTCGGGAAGCCCAGGAGGCCTCAGGAAGCACCAGGAAGCCCCAGGCCCTCCCCCCCCCAGGGCGCGCGAGGAAGAGGAGTAGCAAACACAGAAATATGTATGATCATGTTTTTTTTTTTTTTTTTTTTTGGGGGGGGGGGGGGGGCTACCATATATATATATGTATATATATATATATGTATGCATGCATGCCTGCATGTATGCATGCACGTATGTATGTATGCATGCATGCATGCATGTATGCATGCATGTATGTATGTGTGTACGTATGTATGTATCTATGTATGTATGTATGCATGCATGTATGTATGTATGTATGTACGTACGTATGTACGTATGTATGCATGTATGTATGTATGCATGCATGCATGCATGCATGTATGCATGTATGTATGTATGTATGTATGCATGCATGTACTGATGTATGTATGTACGTACGTACGTACGTGTGTATGTATGTATGCATTTATGTATGCATTCATGCATTCATGCATGCATGCATGCATGCATGCATGCATGTACGCATGTATGTATGCATGCATGTATGCATGTACTCATGCATGTATGCATTGATGTATGCATGGATGTATGGGCGACAAGTCGGGCGCCCCGAAGATGCTTGCCATTCCCCCTTCTTGGGCCGGGGTCGACCTGGCCTCGACGTGGCTCGTCGCAGAAGCCACGGCCCACTCGAAGATGGGGCACCAGAGGGCCGAGAGGGTGGAGGCAGCTCATCGACCTCCAGGGGGGCGTGGAGCCGGATGTGGCGGCGGAGGAGGTGCCGGACGAGGACCAGGGCGAGGGGGATTTGGTGGAGGACACGAGGGGGCAGCTGACCGAGGTGGCGGCGCAGGGGCTGCCCGTGGCGGAGCGCGAGGAGGCGGTCGTGGCCGAGGCCCGCAAGGGCGCGGCCGCCTCCAGGGCTGACGACGCGTCGGGGGCCAGGGGAGCCTCTCGAGCCCTCCCCTGGCGCCCCGCACGGCACCCCCGCGTTGGGTGCCCGTGGGCCACCGAGCCCAGGCTCGTTCCTTGGATGCCGAGTTCTTCCAGAACCTGCCGGCGATGGAGGACGCTTTGTGCCCCGTACCTCTACCAGCACGACCTTTTCAGCGGGGGGGCGGCCGCAGTGGTCGGCCCCGCGCCCGCATGGCACGGCGCATGCAGGCATGGTTGGCCTCGGCCAGCGGCCTGGACGCGGGTCACCCTCGGACGGCGTCGACGAGCCGCACGGCCAGGACATCTATCACGACGAGAGCGGCTTGGAGGAGGTTGCACGCCTTTGCGCTGAAGGAGGCGGCTAGCTTCGAGCGCGACTGCCGGGGCCTCGGCCTGACAGGCGGTCCACTCGACGGACGCGTACAGAAGGTCGCTGGCCGTGAGAGTCATACTCGAGCTCCGTGGACCATGCGAGTCACACATGTACCGATGCGACCTCTTGACATTGACGAACCGAAGTGCGACTCCATTGTGGACATGCTCTCGGCGCTCCCGGAGCACGAGAGGCGCTTCTACGAGCATGAGGCCAACGTGGTTTCCTACGCGGGCAAGGCCGACTCCGTGCTCTGCGAGCTTGAGGACCAGTACGCCTTCGTGCATGACACGGGGGGGGACTACGCCACCTATTTGTGTCGCGAGGACCCTCCCAGGGGAATGTGGTCGTTCGTCCCCGCCTCCCAGGCCCCAACTTGCCCGAGCGCCCGTGCGGTCTGCTTCTGCCGCGCTGCGATATGAAAAGTGATGACCGCTTGGGAGGGCTCTGGCATGCCTCTCGGGGGCAGTTTTGGGTGTGCCTTGTTTTTTTGGGGGGCCTCTTGGGGCCCGGGGCCTGACTGGGGCCTTTCGGGGCCTCTTGGGGGGGACTCTTCAGCGCACCTCGGGGCGCAGGGCTCAGTTCGCGTTCCCCATTTTGGGCCCCCCTGCTTCTTTGGGGGCCTCTTGGGCCGTTATGTGGCGTGATCTTGGGCGTGTTTTTTGTGCCGTCTTGCTCTGAAGACCGAAAGGGTGGTAATTCGAAAACCAGGCAAAGAACCAGATGTGTTTGGCGATTTCGTTTTTCCCCATATCCTAAGGATTGGGGTTCTTGTTCCCCATGTCCTAAGGATTGGGGTTCTTGTTATTACTCTGACGCCTCCCACTGCTCCTCCTTCCTCCTTCCTCCCGCTCGCGCCTCCCTCCTCCCAATGATAATCGCCAGATAAGACAAGACAAGATAAGATACTACAGGATAAGATAAGATAGCACAAGATATGATAAGGTAAGATAAGATATATGACAAGGTAGGATAATAGATAAGATAAGACAGCCTATGGAGTAATAATATAAGACAAGATATGATGCGATAAGATGAGTTGATATAAGATAAGCTAAGGCAAGATGAGAGATTTCAAACTAAGATAAGATAGAGGGGGCCTCATGGTCACAAAACGCTGCCAGTGGCATCATTTGGGAGCCCCAAGGGGGAGCCACCCTGGCTGATCTCACGAGCCCGTTCGCGCCGATTTTGGTGGGACGTCTCAGCTAAAATTGCCGTTTGGCCTCCCCAACATGTCTCTCTTGAGAGCCTCATGGTCACAAAACGCTGCCAGGGGCATCATTTGGGAGCCCCAAGGGGGAGCCACCCTGGCTGATCTCACGAGCCCGTTCGCGCCGATTTTGGTGGGACGTCTCAGCTAGAATTGCCGTTTGGCCTCCCCAACATGTCTCTCTTGAGAGCCTCATGGTCGCAAAACGCTGCCAGGGGCATCATTTGGGAGCCCCAGGGGGGAGCCACCCTGGCTGATCTCACGAGCCCGTTCGCGCCGATTTTGGTGGGACGTCTCAGCTAAATTGCCGTTTGGCCTCCCCAACATGTCTCTCTTGAGAGCCTCATGGTCACAAAACGCTGCCAGGGGCATCATTTGGGAGCCCCAAGGGGGAGCCACCCTGGCTGATCTCACGAGCCCGTTCGCGCCGATTTTGGTGGGACGCCTCAGCTAGAATTGCCGTTTGGCGTCCCCAACATGTATCTCTTGAGAGCCTCATGGTCACAAAACGCTGCCAGGGGCATCATTTGGGAGCCCCAGGGGGGGTCCACCAGGGGCTTCATAGTCACCAAACGCTGCCAGGGGCAGCATTTTGGCTTCCCAAAGAGGAGTCGACCCGGGCCTCCTAGTCGCCAGACACTGCCAGGGGCACCATTGGGATTCAGACTCGCACCCAGACTCACTCATACACAAGCTCACTCACACTCAGATTCATTTCTTCAGAGTCAGGCACACACAGACGTACCCATACTCAGACTCACCCACACTCAGGCTCACCTAACCCAGACTCCGTCAGAAGCCAGTAGCGAGAGAGAGCGAGAGAGCGCTAGAGAGAGAGAGAGAGAGAGAGAGAGAGAAGAGAGAGAGAGAGCGAGGGAAGAGAGAGAGAGAGAGAGAGATAGAGAGAGAGAAAGAGAGAGAGAGAGAGATATAGAGAGAGAGAGAAGAGAAGAGAAGCGAAGAGAAGAGAGAGAGCGAGAGAGAGAGAGAGAGAGAGAGGGAGAGTGAGAGAGAGAGGAGAGAGCAGAGAGAGAATAGAGAGAAGAGAGAGAGGAGAGAGAGAGAGAGAGAGAGAGAGAGAGAGAGAGAGAGGCAGAGATAGAGGCAGAGAGAGAGAGGCACAGAGAGAGAGGCAGAGAGAGAGAGAGAGAGAGGCGGAGAGAGAGAGAGAGATGCAGAGAGAGAGGCAGAGAGAGAGAGAGAGAGGCAGGGAAAGAGAGGCAGAGACAGAGAGAGGGCAGAGAGAGAGAGAGAGAGAGAGAGACAGAGAGAGACAGAGAGAGCAGAGAGAGAGAGAGAGAGAGAGAGAGAGAGGCAGCTCAGTCACACTTAAATCCAGATTCGTCCTCACCGAGTCCCACCACCAAGGGGGCGCCAGCAAGGAGATGCACATATGGGGATCCCCA
>CAUYUJ010018563.1:108934-113934 GCA_963575745.1 Prorocentrum cordatum
CGATCGAGGTCGGTTCGGGGAGCTGCGATTTAGCGAGGCACCCCAGGGGAAGGCGGGGGGAGGGGGAGGGAGCAAGGGCGCCCTCGAGGGCGCGAAGTTCTTCGCGCTTCGCGGTTCGGCTCCTCATCCTCCTCATGCTCCTCATCCTGCTCTTCTCCCTTGAGGGGCGGTGAAAGAAGGTCGGCCACGCGCAGAGGGGGGGGGAGGGGGGGAGGCTTCTTAGAAACACCCATGTTTCTTAGATGGCGCCGGCCTTGTCTGTAGATGTAGGGCCCGCGCTTTCTAAGAAGCAGCCTCCTTCCAAGATGCCTTCCCCCCTCCCCCTGCCCCCCCTGTGCGCGCCGCCAAGGAGGGGGGGGCGACAGCAACGAGGTTTCACTCGCATCCAGGCCTGCGCTGGGGCGCGAGCGTTGTTCCTGAACGACGGGAGCAGGGCGCCGATCCCAAAACGAGGCCAGCGCTGCAGCGGGAGCGTCGCTCTAGTTTTGCGGGCCCTGAGAATATACACCACCACCACGTCGATTCCTCCCCCCTCCTCCACCCTCGTCTTCCTCTCCACTTCCCTGGGAGGGGATGAGGCAGGTGGTGGTGGTGCATACCTTTGGGCCCCGTAACAAAAACAGCTCGGCACCGTCCTGTGTAATGGCACTGCGCGGAGGGGGGCGTGCCGCTCTTTCGGGCCATCTTCGGGGGCGAGAAGGAGTAGCACTCGTGTGGAGTAATTGTGGAGGGACGGGGGAGAGGGAGGGAGGACGTCTCGGAAGAGGCGGAGGGGGGAGGATGAGGACTGAGCACGGGGGAGCAAGACCCCCAGAGACCTCCTGAGGCCCCCGGAGACCCCCAGAGTTTCTCTGGGAGGGGGAGGGGGGTGCGTGGGAGGAGGAGGGGGAGGAGGGGGAGGAGGAGGAGGAGGAGGAGGAGGAGGAGGAGGAGGAGGAGGAGGAGGAGGAGGGCGAGAAGACGGGAGGGGGAGGAGGAGGAGGAGGAGGGAGGAGGAGGAGGAGAGGAGGAGGAGGAGGAGGAGGAGGAGGAGGAGGAGGAGGAGGAGGGGGAGGCGGGGGAGGAGGGTGAAGCGGGGCAGAAAGACATAGAGAGAGAGAGAGAGAGAGAAATAGAAATTATAGTGTATATATATATATATATATATATGTATCTATGTATCTACATATATCTGTGTGTGTGTGTCAAAAGTAGCATGAGGCCGTTTTTGTTTGCTCATTTTTTCGGCCCAATTCCGCCTCCTTGGACCCCCCCTCCGACAGAGCTCGCTCCCTCCCACGAGGGCGTTTTTTGTTTGTCTGCTTGTTTGTTCTCGTTTCTCCCGCCTCCTTCGGGCCCCCCGACCGTGCTCGCCCCCTCCCGCTGTGCCGCTGACGGCTCGACCTGCGGAAAGCCCGCCTTCGTTGTTCGCCTGGGGCACCCGCGCGCCCCGCGACACCTGCAGTGGGGGCCCCGGAGAGGTCGCCGGAGTTCCCCTGGAGGGTCTGCGGCGGCCTCCAGAGGCCTCCGGAGGCTGAGAAGGGGCCAAGCGCATGCAGACATCCTGAGTATCGTCGTCGTCTCCCCCCCCCTCTCCTCCTCCGCCTCCTCCTCCGCCTCCTCCTCCTCTTCCTCTCCTTTGGTTTTCGAAGCCCTTTTTGGTTTTCTTCTGCGCCCCCCCCTCAGGGGCGCTTCTACGGAAGACGAGAAAAACATATACACATAAACTTGCGGCGCTCCGCGCGGATCGCTTGGATCCGCGCTAGGCCCCCCTGGCGGCGCCTCCAGCGCCGCCCCTGGCGCGCTCCGCGCGGCAGGGAGGGGGCCCAGCGCAAATCCGAGAATTCCGCGTGGATCGTCGAAAGTTTGTGTTTCTGTGCTTTCTTCTCCTTCTATTCTAGCAACCCCAGACCCCGCCCCTTGCTCCCACTGCCAGGGTTTATTTCGATTTCGATGGCTTCCGATTCCATTCCGTTTCGACTTTGGATTCCGATTCTGGCTCCGATTTCTCAACGCGGGCCTGCTAGCCTGCCGCTTTCCGCCGATACGACTCTTCCCGACTCGGTTGCCGATCTCCGCCGATCCGATTCGTTTCGATTGCCGATCCGACTCGTCGATTCGATTCCGGGCTCTCCTGCCCTGCCCCCTTGCTGGACTGACCACCAGGACGAGGAAGAGGAAGATGATGAGGAGGAGGCCAGATCTCACTTTCCTGGAGAGCGCATCTTGCAGGCGTCGAGAATGCCACTGGCCACCGCTCCGCTGTCGGAGCTTTCATCCAGACTGCCCTTCTGGCTATATTCTGGGCTCCCACCAGGGCTGGACCCGAACGCTGTTTGGCTGGACTTCGGCCGTGCTTTGTGTTCCGTCCTGGCAGGAGCGTGCAGGAAAGCAGGTCGAGCAGAGCGGACCAAAACGACAGCGACAGCAGAACGGACACACAGCTTTTGGATCCAGCCCTGGTCGAAGCGGCGCCCTCGTCGTCACCGCCGCCGCGCGCTCCAAGAACGCCGGGCCGAGCGGCGGCGGGCGGCCTCGCGGGGGCCGCCCGCCGCCCGCGGGCGCTCGGGCGGCAGCCCGTTTGGGAGGCGGACGGGCCGCGGACAGCGGCGCCGCCGCCGCGGAGATGTTGATACCACCGCTGTGCCCGCTGGAAAAACCCGCCCAGCCCTCCTCCTGCTCCTCCCTCCTCCTCCCTCCTCCTCCCTCCTTCCTCCTCCTCCCTTCTCGTCCTCCTCCTCCTCCCTCCTCTTCCTCCCTCCTCCTGCTTCCTCCTTCCTCCTCGTCACTCCTCCTCTTCCTCCTCCTCCTCCTCCTCCTGGCACCAGCGCCCTCGCCTGCGCAGTCGCCTTTGCACTCACATCTGCTCTGGCGCGCGCGCGTGCTCCAAAAAACGTCTGGCCGAGAACCGGGGGCGTCTCGCGTTTTTTTTTGTTTTTCTCGTCTCCTCCGGGCAGGAGAGCGCGCGCTTCCCCAGAGCCGCACGCGCCCCCGCCAGGCAGCCGCGCAGGCGCCGGAGTCGCTCAGGCGCGCGCGCGGGCCTCTTCGATCCTCATCCTCCTCCTGGACCTTGCTTCTCCTCCTCCTCCTCGATCCTCCTGCTCCTCCTCCTCTTCCTCCTCTTCCTCCTCCTCCTCTTCCTCCTCCTCCTTTCGAGTTTTTTTCCTCCTCCTTCTCTTCCTCCTCCTCCCCCTCTGCCTTCTCGCATTCCCAAGTGTACTCGAACGGGACGGCTCGTATGTTGTGTGTGTGTGCGTGTGTGTGTGTGTGTGTGTGTGTGTGTGCAGGATTGGTTCTCCGCTGCCATTTCAGGTTGATTCTTGTTCGCCTTCATTATCCGCGCCTCAACACACGATCGCTTGATACATCTGCGTATTGCAACCATATTCCATGGTGATCTTTTATTTCAATTGGTTGCGCAGGTTCGGCTCCCTGAACCACTGCCGCCATGGCCCGCGTGGCTTCATCTTCCCGCCATGAGTTTACCGCTCTGGCATATTAATGTCGCCGCCTTCGATCTCTTCGAGTTGGTCGCCTTCTGCATCCCGGCCCGCCCAGGAGTTGGATCGCTTTCGCGTTGCCCTACCATTCTTTCGCGACGGGGAGGCCGCACCCGTACATCCCCGACAACATCAACTTCAAAGACCGCGCCCCCGCGCCGCCCATGTCGGCGCTCTCCCGCGGGCGTGCGCAGACTATGTATGAGCAGCTTGCGGACCCAACGCCACCGTTGCACCCACATGTGGGTATAGTGTATCCTCCAACATCAGGCAGTTGCTGGCACAAGGTCCCGAGCTGCCGGTGAGGACGTCGACGGAGCTCTGTGAGACAGGCAGTGGCCACGATGTTATCATTGCATCCGCCTGTGGGTGTTGCCAAAAAATGTCAGAGAGTTGATCGACACAATGTTTGCATGTCTGGTTTCGGCGAAGCGTCCCGATCTATCGGTGGCCACAATGCCAGAGCCGGGAGAGATTCAAGCAAATGAGAGCGAGAAGATAAAAGGAGGATTTGGCCATTATGTGGTCAGCGCTCCAGGGGGTCGCAACACGAACCTCGGACCGTTCGTCATCGATCTTTCGGAATCAGACCCTATCGCCCACGCAGTCCCTGCTACCTGGCAGACCTGGATCCTGATGCAGACTCCCTTTGACTATCGCGCAGCTGTGGGTGTTCAGCACAGCGACAAGGTGACGCACGACGAGCGTTTCCATGACTATCTAACGGCTGCCGCCTATGCCGCCGGCCCGAATGTGGACAATCCGTCTGGCGGGCATCGCTTGATTTGCGGTATGTTTTTTTGGGTGGGGGGGCCGCGGGTGGGCTGCTCGGCCGTTCTTTTGTGTTGGTTCGGGTTTCCCCCCGCGTCGCCGCGGTGTTGGTGGGAGTGCGTGCAGGTGGACTGTGGCTTGGCGTTCGTTGTCGTCTTAGTCGTGCGGGGATTTTTTCTTTCCTTTCCAACCCCACCTGAGCGACGTGGAAAAAGGGGGTCGTCTTCACCGACGTTGGCGCGTGAACTGCCCGTACAAGGTCGCGCGCAAGCGCACTCGTTTCCGGCGCGGCGTGCCGTGTTAGCGGTCTTCGTGAGTCGAAGCGTGAGGCCGCTATGCTTTTTTCTCGTGAGATCCGAGTCCTTTCTTAGCCCACGCGTCTTGCTTCCAGGGGCCGTTTCGAGCGATTTTCCTCGACCCCCCCTTTTAAACCCCCCGAGACACGCCTCGGTTCAGCAGCGGTTGCGTGCCGACGTCTTGAGATTGGCCTTCTCGAATCCTTCCCCGTCCCTGGTGGAGCCCTCGCCCATCCCACCGTCTGGCGCGAGCGTAGGGGCTATGGGGGCGTTCTCATTCCTCGGATTGAGGGCGCTGGGGTCCCAGATGTGCCCATTTCATCCTCCCCCCATCTGCGCGCTGTGGTTGCCAAGACGTTCCAAACACGCTCCCCCCCCCCGACCTCTGCGCGTTGCCCCTCTCCTGGCGGCCTCCGCCCGATCGGTTGCGTGCCCGCCGAGAAGGGTGGCCCCG
>CAUYUJ010018563.1:118934-122350 GCA_963575745.1 Prorocentrum cordatum
TAAACGATGATGCTGCTGATGATGCTGATGTTGATGCTGATGATGATCCTGATGGTACCAATACTGATGATGGTGGTGATTGTCATGATGATGTTGATGACGCGGATCATGTTGATTCGCATTGGTACCGAAGATTATGATGAGGATGATGATCACGTTTACGATGATGAGAAGGAAGAGGATGATGAGGATGATGGTGAGGATGATGATCATGATGGTCATTATGATCATGCTGATGCTGGTGGCGATGACGATGCCGCTGATGATACTGATACTGCTGATGATCATGGCACTGATAATGCTGATGTTGATGGTAAGTAGGCCGATGATGATGATGATGATGATGATGATGCTGATGCTGATGCTGATGCTGATGCTGATGTGATTGATGCTGACGCTGGCGATACTGATTCTGAATATGATGCTAATGACGGTGATGCTGATGCTGCTGACGACGACGATGATGATGGTGATATTGATGACGTTAATATTGATGGTGATGGTACCGATGATGATATTGTTGATCATGTTGCTTGTTCTGATGATGCTGCTGCTGACGAGGATTATCATGCAACTACTGATGGTGATGATGACGACGACGGCGACGATGCTGACGACGAAGCCGATGATGGTGATGAGGAGGATGATGGTGAGGCGGCGGATGATGCTGTTGCTGCTGCTGAAGGTGAGGCATGGTAGTGGTGATGATGCCGCCGACGACTTTGCAGCAGCAGCAGGAGTATGATACGTCATGATGTGGGTGATGTTGATGACGACGACACAATTATGATGGTGATGGCGATGAGGATGGACATGGTGATGATGCCGAGGATGGCGACGATGCTGGACGAGCAGGTGCACAGGCCTCCTCGTGGCCGCTCGTCGGCAAACTCATCCTCCCCACCTCTATCCTTGTGTGTCCTCCTTCTTGTGCTTCTTAACTCGTGTTTGGGGGTGGGGGCAATGGATGAGGCTAACCCAAACCCCATTCGGGGTGCCCCCTCTGGAGCTTCGGGAGGGGCATGGTCGTTTGTCGCTGTCGCTGGGTTCTCTTGGCCTGGGCCGTCTAGAATGCTTGGGGGCGGGAGTGCACACCCTCCCCGGGGCCATCACGCCACGGAGGCGGTTGGGGCTCCGGCTCTTTCCTCTGTGGGGGCTTCGGCTACCCCCCCGGTTGGGGCTCCGTGTGTCCCCCCTCGGTCTCCTTTTCTTTTTTTCCTTCCTTCGTCCCCGCTGATGACCTACCTTCCACCTCCCCATTGGTTTCCCTTTTTTTCTCCCCTCTTTTTTGTATTATTTTTTTTTTTATGTTTTGTTATGCGGGTGCTGGGGCCTGCGGTGTCCAGTCGCAGTGTCACAGTGCGGGGTCCATCGGGGCAGACCTCGGCGACCTGTCCCTCGTTTGGCCAACGCGCGCGGGTCTGTGCCCGAGTGGGTCGGTGCTTTTGTTTGTTTCTCCTTGGTTGTGCCATGTCGTGTTGTTGAAGGCCCTACGTTTCCTTCAGGTACAACGCGGTGTCAGGAACGTGCTCTTAGGATCCGGGCCAAGAAGCGGATCAAGAAGAAGAAGGCTTCTCGTGCCAAGCGGTGCTGTGCCATGCATAAACTTGCCGTGCTTCGGCGGGAGGGCCGTCGCCGGAGGGCTCACAGGGCTCCCACGGCATGGTTCTTCAGGGGTGGCACTTGGAATACAAGGAAGTTGGGGGCGGAGCGGGGCAACGAGAGCCCGGCTATCAAGGTTGGTGTTTTCCTCTCCCTGCTCAACGGGAGGAAATGGGACTTTGCCTTGTTTTCTGATGTGAAGTTTACATGTAATGGGGTAAGGGAGTATGAGGAAGGGGGGAGGAAGTGGACTTTCATCATTAGGGGGAAGGTTTGTGTGGCTTTAGGTAACAAGCTGGCTGAGGCATGGAGGGAGTCGGGGTCGCAGGTCGTTGTTCGGGGAAGGGAAGGAAGAGCGGGTATTCGAGTGATGGGTGTTGTGATTCCCCGGAAAGGGCGGCGCAGAGGCATCTCTCTGCTGGCGTGCTACGCCCCGGTGTCGGGGACGAGGCCTGCTGCTGTCGCTGCCAGGGACCGTTTTCATGAAGAGCTGCGCTTCGTCGAGTCCCGTGTCCGGGGTGCTGATCAGCTGGTTATAGTCGGTGGCGACTTCAATGCGGAAGTCGGCCAGCCTCAGGGGGACGAGGAGCGGGAGGTGTTGGGTCTTCATGCGTCTCCGCGCCGCACGGACACCGGGCGCGAGCTTGTGGCCGTTTGCCACTCAGTCCCTTTATGTATCCTCAGTAGTATGTATGAGCAATCGCAGCCGGCCACGCGGTGGCACCTGCGGTACCGCACCGCCCATCAGCTTGATCACGTGCTCGTCCGGCCAAGGGACCGGAAGTTCTTTACGTCGTGCCGCACCCTCCATTTCGGGCCCCGTGGGCAGCAGGACGAGCGTGGACGAATGAGTCGACGAAAAGGAAAGAGGAGGGTGGATGGAGGAGGGGCGAGGGAGGACGGGGTGGTACCGTGGGCACCATATACGGACCATGAGCCTGTCGAGTTATGCGGGCGACTTGACGTGCAGTGGGCTCGCGTGGCCCCAGTCGAGGAGGCTCGTGAGACAGTTCCCAATTATGGTGCTTTGACGGGGTCTTCTGCTACTGCCAAGCAGTCCAGGAGCGACTTCGAGAAGCAAATCACTGAGCGCATTTTGGGCTGTGCTTCGCCGCCCGTGTGGCGGGATGTCTGCAGGATCGTGAAGGAAGTCGCGCTGAATGTACTGGGCATGCGGGTGAAAAAGCACCAGATCCCGTGGCTTCGGGGTCACGAGGACACCAAGCGCCGACTCGACGAGGCTGTGTCTACGGCCGAGACAGCTTGGAAGACGGCCACTGAGGATACCAAGGTCGCTGCTGTAGCGGCGCGGCGGCTGGCGCGGCGGGAACGTCGCCGGACCCTGCGGCAGTTGGAGAGCGCGCACTGGCGAGACATTGGGGATCAGGCTTCCGCTGCGGCCCGGAGCGGGGATCAGGGCGAGCTATTTAGGCTCTTCCGTGACCTCCGGCTTCGGCGCGGGGACAGGTGCGACTCCGGTCGTTGGAGCGTCGGTGACGTCGCAGGAGAACGGGAGAAGTGGAAGCAGCACTTTGCTGCCATCTCTAAGGACGTGGGGGTAGTTGCTGAGCACGTGTGGCAGCACGTGCCACAAACGGCAGTGGTTGTGGAATGGCTCGCCGCCCCTCCCACAGACCCAGAGCTGATGGCCTGCGTCAAGAAAATGCAGCCTGGGCGTCAACCAGGAGAGGACGGGTTTGTCGCGGAATCTTTAAAGTATGGGGGTGACGCCCTGCGGGCGCGGGTTTTTGACATCGTACGGGATATGTGGGAGCGTACGTCCCGGGCAGATGAAGACGGCGAGGCCGAAGATT
>CAUYUJ010018563.1:122450-142450 GCA_963575745.1 Prorocentrum cordatum
CCTGTGGCGATTGTTAGAGCGCAGAGGCTGTCCCCGGGGATTGATCCGAGTGTGCAAGGCTCTCCACGAGCACACGGGCTACAAGGTGCGGGTTTTACAGGGTTTGTCGTCTCAGTGGTACCCTCGCCGCGGGCTACGGGAGGGGTGCCCGTCCAGCCCTCCCTTGTTTAACGTGTTTCATGATGCTGTGCTTCGGGACTTCCGCCTTCGTCGGAAGCGACGTGCTGAGGCGGCCGGCCACGCCCCCGGTCTCGCCTGGGACTACCAGATAGATGGCAAGCTCAACAAGCGAGCCAGGACGCGGACTCACGTCGCAGGGGATAAGAGTTTCGCCAGTACGGTTCGTTCTACTGTCATTGGAGATCTGGGTTTCGCGGATGACACGGCATTGGTAGGCATGGCTGATGAAATGCGGGTGGCCGACGCATTGTTCGAGACCACGATGGCCGACTGGGACGAGAGGCTCAACCGGGGCAAAACGGAACGTCTTCGCATTTGTGGTGTTCCCCCGGCACCATACGATGTGCCCATGGAGTTCGAGGTTGAGCAGGTTAAGCATATCGGGGGCATACATTGCAGAAGCGGGGCTCTGACTGCGGATACGACCAAGCGTGTTACGGCGGGCAACGCGCTAGTTAAATCCTTGGCCAAAGGTTGGTCGGTGGGTACGGCGCACGGTCGCGGCCGCACGAGCGGAGTTGATATTAGCACCAGGCTCCAGATTGTGCACTCCTGTGTGATTGGGCTGCTCACGTCCGCTTCGCGGTCACGGGGCTGGACGCGCCACGACCTGGCTAGACTTCAACGAGTGGCCAATTATGGCGTCCGCCGGGCGTTCGGCATGGATGTGCTCATTATGAGGGACCTCGAGGTTTCGGACGCGATGATGTACCGCGCAGCCCAATGGCGGTCGATGGAGGATTTAACGGCGCGCTTGGCACTGCAGTGGTTGGGACACGTGGCTCGAATGCCGGTGTGGCGGGTGCCGAAACAGGTCCTGTTTGGGTGGCTGTCAGCGCGGGGGGGCACCCCTACGGTGGGTCGCATCTGGCAGTATCAGTGGCTGCGGAAGTGTGTCCGGAGGCTGTCAGTCGAAGAAATTGATTGGTTTCGACGCGCCCAGGCCCGGCGAGGGTGGAGACGTGCGATCGACAACAGCTTCCCATGCGCCCCGTTGACGACAGATCAGCGCACGGCCATCAATGCGTGGCGTCCCGGGGCTCCTTTGCCGTCGTCGGGGGCGGGGCCGTCGTCGTCGCCGTCGGTCGTCCCTCCTCCTCCTCCTCCTCCCCCTCCCCCTCCCTCCCCCGACGACGACGACGATGAGGCCCAGGAGACCGCGTACTCGTGCCCAGTGTGTCTTGCGAGTTTTGCCACGGGCAACCAGCTGCAGTTTCATTATGACGCTGAGCACTCTGTTCGGGATCCTACGGTTGTCACCAGCCTGAGCCACCAGTGTCCTGATTGCAAACAGTATTTGGGCAGAGATGTCAAATACCATAAGGCCACATGTCCCGCGTGACTCGAACTGCGTGATGCCATGCAGGTGGAGTTCGGCAAATGGGAGCCTGTTCTCCACGGGCCACACGCCGCGCCGCCGTTAGGCTGGTGGATTGCCACCGACGGTTCAGGGCTCGACGGTGAGGCGGGTTGGGGCGCAGTTATCTTTCGTTATGAAGGGCCGGGCAGCCCGGGGATGGTGCCTGATTTCGTGCTGCATGCCCCTGTGGTGTGTAGAGCTTGGGATCACAGGTGGATCGGCGCCCGGTCCCAGACGAATAATACAGCAGAGCTGTCTGCCATCGGGGAAGTCATGCACTGGCTGCTGAATGAGGCGCCGGATGGTGGAGCTGTTCCCGTGCACATCCGCTATGACTCGGAGTATGCAGCCAACACCGCCCGGGGCCTGTGGGAGGTGAAGTCCAATGAGGAGCTGGCGGAAACGGTGCGGGGGCTGACGGAACAGGTTATGGCTAGACGCCAAGTGACGTGGGAACACGTGTATGGGCACACTGGAGTGCACGACAACGAACTCGCGGACCGTGCTGCGGAATTGGGACGCCAGGGCATGGTTTCGGAGCAGTCTCTGCGATGGCTTGCGCCCCCTCCCCAAGTCGCCGCCCTTCGGTGGCAGGATATCGACTATTGCAAAAAATGCGGCATTGAGGTCCTATCCAAAGACATTAAGTGGCATTTCCGGCGGTGCACGGCCGTAGGATTTGCCATCACACCAGGGATGATTAAGTGTCGTAAGTGCAAGATGGAGGTCAAAGAGGGGTGCAGACACGCGCACGAGAACAAATGCCGCGGGAGTGAGCTCCTTAATAGGACGTGTAGTAAATGCGGCAAAGTTTTTGAGCCCACGGACCCACCAGGCATGATCTCTCGCCCTTGTGGAGCTCATGAGAAATGGTGTCGTGGCGCGCGCGTGCCGGCGCCCCCAGACCCTGCGGCGCCCGCAGCGGCAGCGCCCGCGGCTGCCCCAGCTGTGCCCAAGGCGAAACCGCGGGCTAAGGGCGGTGCCAAGGCGGTGGCCGCGGTCCGCGGTAGGGGAGCGGCAGCCAAAGCATTAGGCCGCGCACGGGGTCGCGGGCAGCCAGATCCTGGTGGTAATATGAGATTAGCGCTACGGCGCCCCGCGGGCCACGGTTAGGGCCATCCCTCAATGCCGCGTTGTTGCCGGTCGATGGCTCGAAAGCTGGCGGTGGTGATCCGCATCCTGTGTTGTGTTCCTCCTCATCTCGTGTGCAGGTGCTGTTTCTCTCCCCCCTCGTGGTGAGTGTCCTCCTCGTGTCGTTGTGTTTCCTGGTGGCTGCTCTGTGCCGGCGGCGATCCTCGACAGTTCGACCGCGGGGGCGGCTGGTGGTTCTACAGTTCCGCCGAGCCGGCCTGTCTCATCTGGGGACAGGTCAAAGCCGCCCCCAAGCCCTTTCAGCCGGGGCAGAGTTTCGTTGTTGTGTCTCTCGGAGGAGGTGGTGTGTGTTGTCTGTGCGTGTTTGTGTGTGTGTGTGCTTGTGTCTCCCCTCCTCTGTTCTCCCCTCTCGGTGGTGGTGGTTGGTCCCCGGTCCCCCGCCCTTTCCCTTCCTCCCTCGTCCTTCTCTCCCTCCCGTCCTTCCTCCCCTTCCCCCGCCTGCTTCCTCTTTCCCTCCCTCGTCCCCCCCTCCCCTCCCTTCCCGTCCAACCACCATTTGTGCTTTTGTCATTCTCGGTGTGCTGCTGCGCGCGAACGCAGCCCCATGTGACACATTGTTTGTGACGCGGCAGTCGCCCCAGCTCGAGCCCACGCGCCGCCCGTCCCACCCCGCGCTGCGATGGCGGCTGCTCGCCGTGCACAGATCGACCAGGCTCTCAACGATCACGCCGATCGTATTGTTCAGCTCGAGCTGACGCAGCGCCGCCACTCTGCGGCTATTGACGCCCTGTTGAAGAGCACGGTCCTGATCGTCGAGGGCTTTCCGCAAGCGGACGTCTTCTACCTGGGTAAAAAGGAGGCGGGGGCCTTCCGCGAGCTCAAGGAGGAGTGGCCCAATGTAGTGTGCAAGGAGGTCGCAGAGCGCCTCGACGTCACTTGGCCGCTCGACGACCAGATGGGCGGCGGCAATAATGAGCGCACCGAAGCTGTTCGCTGCCTGTACAGGGCCCTGTCAGCCCGCGGCTTGATAGTGGGTGTCTACGAGGAGCGGAAGTGGAGCGACGCGGCCGGCGGGGGCAGCGGTTGGCAGCGCCTTCCGGGGGTCTTCAAAACGAGGCTGCGGTTCTGCACAGAGTCGCTCCTCGTCCAGAGCGCGCTCGGGCCCTTGGACAAGCTGTTGAGGACGGCGTGTGGCCTGGACGTGGATGGCCGCCCCACGCGCGTGCAGGGCGTCGAGCCCCCCCCGCGGCGCCTCCTGTACTTGGAGCGCACGCCGGAGGAGCGGGGCAAGGGCAAGGGCGGAAAGGGCCCCAAGGGCGGCAATGGCGACAAGGGGAAGGGCAAGGCCGGCAAGGGCGGCAAGGGCAAGGGCAAGGCCAAGGGCAAGAAGGGTGCGGGAGCAGGTGGCGTGATCCAGGGGGCGCGCCCGGCCGGCCACCTTGCGCGCCCGGCGGCGGCGGTGCCGCCGGCTGCCGCTCCTGCCGCCGGCCCCGCGGACGGAGGTGCCGCCGCCCCGGCGGCGGCCGCCCCGGCGGTCGCCGCTGGCGCCCCCCCGGCGGGGGGGCCCCAGTAAGCCTCCAAGCGCCACAGAGACATGCATGAGAATTCGGCTTAAAGGGCCGCAGAATTGGCTTAAAGGGCCCAGAGCATGGCGTGTGAATTCGGCTTAAAGGGCCCAGAGTCTCTGGTGAGTGCAAAGCATGGACACGAGCTTGGTCGACCTGTCGTGGACCTGTCAGCCTTGTACTTCATGTACGACTTTTTCAACATGCCGTGGAGCTCGGGCTGTGCTAAAAGGGGTGATCACTGTGACTCCTCTCCCGTCGCCGGCGTTTTGCTCGGATTCGGCTCGTTTATGCTCCCTGTCATAACGTGTTTGTGTTTGTGAGGTGGTGTGTTCCTCTGGTTTGGGCTGTGTCGATGGTGTCGGTCCCTCTCCCCCCTCCCTCCCCCTCCTCCCCCTCATCGCCTTCTACTTGATCCTTAGGAGGCACCCGCGTTCGTCGTGAAGGCCCGGGAGTCGTACGCGGCTGTGGACCCGGAGGCGGAGGCGGAGGCGGAGGCGGAGGAGGCGACGATGCTGATGCTGATGCTTTTGATGATGATGCCGCTATCGATGTTTGTGCTGATGATTATGCTACTGGTCATTGTGATGATCATGGTGATGATGATGATCATGATGGATGACGAGGATGCTGATGATGATGATTATGATGCTGGTGATGCTGATGCTGATGATGCTGATGGTGCTGCTGATGATGATGACGATGGTGCTGCTGATGATGATTATGATGATGGTGGTGTTGATGTTGATGATGATGACGATGATGATGGTTCTGATGATGACGATGATAGAGATGGCGATCTCGATTATACTGATGATGCTGATTATGACGATGATGATCTTGATGGTGATTGTTGTGGTGGTGTTGGTGTTGATGTTGCTGCTTATGATGATGATGCTGCTGCTGATGATGATGATGATGATGATGCTGATGATGATGATGATGGCGACGACTGCGACAACGATGAACCAACGACGGTGCTGATGGTGATGATGATGACGATGATGATGATGATGATGATGATGATGGAGCTGATACTGATGATGCCGATTATGATGATTGTTACTATGATGCTGCTGACGATGATGGTGACGGTGATAGTGGTGACGATGATGATGATGATGACGGCGACGATGATGATGATGATGATGATGATGATGATGATGATGATGATGCTGATGATGATGATGATGATGATGATGATGCTGATGATGATGATGATGATGATGATGATGCTGATGATGATGATGATGATGATGATGAGGAGGAGGATGATGATGATGATGATGATGCTGCTGAGGATGAGCATGATGGGCATGTTCATGGTGATGTTGCTGATGATTTTGTTGATGATGATGACGATGATGCTGATGCTGACGATCATGATGCTGATGCTGATAATGATGATGCTGCTGATGATGATGCGGAGGAGGAGGAGGAGGAGGAGGAGCAGGAGGAGGAGCAGGCGGCCGAGGAGGAGGAGGAGGAGGAGGAGGAGGAGGAGGAGAAGGAGGCGGAGGAGTAGAAGGATGGGTGTTCGTGAATCGAGGACAGGGGGGCCTTGGGGGAAGAGACGGGGGCGGGGCTTTCGTTGGACCCCTGGCAGGCAGGAGTGAGGCAAGACACTGCCATGGCGATGGTGCTGCTGATGCCGATGATAATGATTAGGATGATGAGGAGGAGGCGGCGGCGGAGGAGGAGGTGGAGGAGGATGAGGATCGAGGATGGAGGGTGGGGGCCTGGAGGACAGACGGGGGCGGGGATCTCGTTGGACCCTTCCCCCGCAGGCAGGCACGAGGCAAGATGATGAGCAGGAGGAGGATCGGGAGGCGGAGAATGGCAGAGGACGGAGGCTCAAGGGATCCTTGGCCCAGGGTCGGTGCGTACGCTTCCTGTCCCGGCAAGGCGGCATGTACACGGACCCTGGGCCCAGGACAGATGGGCCTTGTCGGGTCGGACGAAAGGGGGGAGCAGGGAAAGGGGGGGGGTCCGTATCCGCTGCATGCAGCTGGTTTCGGCCCCGCGGCCAGGTGCCTTTGCTCGACACATGGGCGCGTCCGCTGGGACAATCAGCTACGGGAGTTCGTCTGCTACCCCCCCCCTTTGCTGTCCCCTCCTTGCGTCCGGCCCGACCTTGCCTGGGATGGGTCTAGGATCGTTTGCTCGGCGTGTCGCGCCGCCGGGTCTGGCCCACCACGCTTCCCCATCACCGAGGAACGCAGTCGACGAGCAGCTGGTCGACAGCCCCCAGGCATGTGGAAACGGCCTCCAGAGTAATGATGTCCCAACCTAATTTAGCTTGACCGCCAGAAAGAATTTCGAGCACCGAGAAAGTACCGAACCTTGAGGGTTTTCACGACTCGGGCCCCGGGAGGCGATACTCGTTCGACACTGTTTCGATACTTTTCTGGGTGATCGAAATTATTTCTTGGATGTGGTCCTCAAGTACGATGGGAACAACAGAACTCCAGAGGCAGAAGGACCGACCGTCACGGTGTTGTGCCTCGAAGCCAGGGTATGAGGTTGCTTTGGGCCTCGGATAGTGACGTCCTGCGAGGGTTAGGAGGGGAACAAACACACAGACACAATTCATCGTCGATTCCCAGGAAAATATAGGAAAATATGGAAAGTGGGGTGGAAGTCGAAAACCCAGAAAATATGGAACAATATTGGAAGTCTTTGGATTTGTGTGTTGTTTTTATTTGTGTGTCTTTGGGCCCCTTCAGAGAGCCTCCAGGAGGCCTCCGAGGGCTTCTGAGGGCCTCCGCGGGCCTCCGAGGGCCTCCGAGGGCCGCCGAGGGCCGCCGAAGGTTGCAGGCCTTCCAAGGGGCTCTCTGAGAGCCGCCGGAGGCCTCCGATGGCGTCCAGCGGCCGCTGCCCAGCGGCTCGGAGTGTCCTCTCCCTCCTCCTCGATCCTTCTCCTGCCTCCTCCTCCTCCTCCTCCTCCTCCTCCTCCTCCTCCTCCCTTCTCCTCCTCCTCCACCTCCTCCCGCCTCCTCTTGCCTCCTGCGCCTCCCGTCCCCTCCTCCCGCCTCCACCTTTCTCTCTTTCTCCCTCTCTCCGCCTCACTTCTCCACCCCCTTTTTGCTTGTTCCCCGCGGGTCGCATGTTGAAGTCTCATCCTCCTCTTCCTCCTCATCTCCCTAACCTCCTCCTCCTCGTCCTCTCTCTCCTCCTCTTGCTCCTCTCCTCCTCTCCTCCTCCTCCTCCTCCTCCTCCTCCTCCTCCTCCTCCTCCTCCTCCCCCTCATTTGTTTTTTTGTCTCCTCTTCCCTTACCCCTCCTCGCTCCTATTCCTCCCCTCCCTTCCTCCTCTTCCTCCTTCTCCTCCTCATCCTCGTCCTCGTCCCCATCATCATCAACATTATCAGCAGTCTGATCAGCATCTGCATCATACTCATCACCTCTTCATCATCACCATCATCACCATCATCACCATCATCATCATCATCATCATCATCATCATCATCATCATCATCATCATCATCGTTAGCATCATCATCATCATCATCATCATCATCATCATCATCATTACCAACATCATCATCATCGTCGTCGTCGTCATCGTCATCACCATCCTGTTTCCATCATGATGTCCATCACCACCACTATCATCATCACCACCTTCATCACCATTATCGTAACCATCTTCAGCATCGTCATCATCATCATCAGTATCATACGCATCAGCATCATCATCATCATCATCATCATCGTCTTCATCATCATACTCATCATCGTCGTCGTTATAAGCGTTGTCATCATCATCAGCATCATGTTCATCTTCATCGTCATATCCATCTTATCTTGCATGGCCATCTTAACCGCCATCTTCGTTCTCAGATTCGTTTCCATCTCCCTCTTCATCTTCATCTTCGTCTTCCTCCCTATCTTCATATTCAACTTAATATTCAGCATCGTCATCATCACCATCATCAGCATCAACATCAGCACCAACATCAGCATCAGCATCAGCATCAGCACCACCATCTTCTTCACCATCACCATCACCATCACCACCACCATCATCACCATCATCAGCATCACCATCAGCATCATCATCAATGCTATCTCATGCTGCCCATGAGTTGTAACTTATCCCGAGTCCCCCCAAGACTGAAATTATAGTTGGCTGGTGCCTGGACGCATCCCACCCACAACATGCATTTTCACAAAGACCTCGTTTTTTTGGTTCTTCCGGATTTTGCGGATATTTAGGCCAGTCCCGGCTCAGTTGTTTAGCGAATCCGTGCCGCCCACATACCATAACCAAGGCCAGGCGCGAGTATCCGATCGTATCTCTTGCGACTGTTTCCCGAGTGCTTAGCTAGCATGCCTTTTTCATTACTACGTGATGGCGGACATCCTGGGAATGCCCCCTCTCCCCGACCCCCTGTTCCTATCGCCTCTCCCCCTTCCCTCCTCTCTCTTCTCCTGTATCTTCACTCCTCTCTCATCTTTATAATTACGATGTCTTATGGAAGAAACATCCCCGGGAGGCTTGTCCAAAGGGGGTTGTCTGTGGGGGTTGTATGGATCCGCGCTGGGTTGTCGAAGGGTTGTCCAGGGCAGGTCGTCCTGTCGTCATGCATCAGCATGGGTTGTCCGGGTTGTCGAGGGGGTTGTCTGTTTTTTTTTGTTTTTTTTGTCGAAGTCTTTTCCATTGCACGTCATACACCACTTGAATACTAGTTGCCCGTCTCCCGTGATTCTGGGCAGAAGATGTTCGCTTCCCCTCCGCGCATTTTTCAACAGGATGTCAACACGTGCTTCTGGTTCTTACGTGTCTTTGCCAATCCGATTGTCTTGGGTGTTTCAAAATATGGCCCCCGCTGCAGCGTGGGCCTCATTTTCGGATCGGCGCTGTCTCCCATCGTTCTACATGGCGCTCTCGCCCCAGCGCTGGCCACTTTCTGGATCCGAGTCTTTTCCATGATCGTCGCCCCCCTCATTCCCCTCCGCCTCTCCCTGGTCCTCCTGCTCCTCTGGCCCCCTTCCACTCCCGCTCCCCCTGCTGCTCTTCGCCCTCGTCCTTCTCCTTCCTCCCTGGAGCGATTCGAAGGTCGAGTGCTCGTCATGTTCCAGATGGGCCTGGGTGTCTCGCCTGGAGCAGTGTCGCAGTGCTTGTCTCTGTGGCGCTCATTTCAGCAACGTGCCGCCGCCCGAAGGCTCCAGCGAGCCTCGTCGGGGGATGGCCAAGGGCCTTGGCCAGCCTCGCCAAGGCCTTCCCCCTACGAGGCTCGCTGGAGCCTTCGGCCTTCGAGGGCGTCGGCCCCAGGCCTTACCTTTACGAAGCTACGAGGCTCGCTGGAGCCCCCCCCCTACGAGGCTCGCCCAAGCCTGAAGTCGGGCGTGTCCCTCTACAGGTGGAATATTCTAACCTGGTCAAGCAAACATTGCCTGGGGCCGATGTTTGAATCTGTTTTGACTGTTGGTGAGTCTTTCTTTGTGACGATCTTCAAGTTTTCGCCCAACATCCGCCTGTAGGGGGACGTGCCCGACCCAGCCTCGCACTTGCCCCTGGCCTTCGGCCACGGGCAAGGGCGAGGGCCGCGGCGCCCCGGCCCCGCCGCCCTCGCACGCGGGGGAATGCCACGGACAGGCGCAGCTCCAGGCGCTGACCCAGGCGGCGCTGGGGCGAAGTCGGGCATGTCCCCGCTCAGGAGGAGCTTTCAAACATAGTAAAAGCATCGTCGGGGGACGATGTTTTGTTTGAGTATGTTTGGCCATTTGTTGGAATCTGTTTCATGTTTCTCCCAATCTCTGCCTGTGGGAAGACACGCCCGACCTAACGCCAGGGTCACAGGGCTCATTTTGATTCCTCCGATCCGATTCGATTCGATTTTGATGGCTTCCGATCCCGACTCGATTCGACTTCGGGTTCCGATTTGGATTCCGATTCCTCAGTGGAGGCCTGCCAGCCTGCAGATTTCTGCCGATTCGACTTCTCCCGACTTGGCTGCCGCTTTCCGCCGATCCGATTCATTTCGATCGCCGATCCGACTCATCGATTCGATTCTGGGCTCTCCTGCCAGGGTCAGAACAGCCACTGGCGGCCCAGAACTTGACGGGCGCTGCCAGAGCGGAGTTCAAGAATCGGCGGCGAGCGAGGGGAGGGAAGCTAGAAGGAGCAGGCCTTCTCAGAAGGCGGCGTGGCTTCTCGGAAGCGCTCGTGCCCTCTGAGAGGTATGCCGTGCCGTCGGGGGACGCTCAGAAATCTTCTCATGAGGCTGGGGGGTTTCCGAGCCTTCTGAGAGGGTCGCCCCTTCTCACTTCCCCCCCGCGCTCGCCGCTTAAAGGGAGGAGGCCTCAATGCCCATCGCGTAGCAGGCGGCGGCGGTCACGGCCCGAGTCCGCATGGCGCGGACGGACTTCGACAAGCTCTCAGGGCTCAGCAGGCCAAGCAGGTTGGCGTCTAGACGGACAAGGTCAAGCAGATGCTCCAGGAGGTGATCGTTTTCTGATTCATTGTTTTGCCGATCGGCGCGGGCCCTCGCGCCCCCTCCCCCACCTATGGAGTAGATTATGGCGGCTGTTTTTGGCGCCCGTCTCAAGCAGGTGGAGTCTCTTGCCTAGGACGCACTGTTGCAAACAGTCGCATGAAGCAGATGTCTGGAGCCAGATCCCCCTTCCCCCCCTTTGGCCCAATGTCGAAACGTCGGATAAGAACACGCGCACAAGTTCAAGCAGAAGCTCCAGGAGGCTGCTCTCGCCCTGGCGGCAGCGGGAAAGGAGCGGGCCCAGGTTGCCAAAGGTGTAATGCCAGCAGCCAGCAGTGCGCAGAGATCGAGCCCGCCCACAATAGAGTTGAGCGGGCTGTTGTCGACGGGTGCGCTGGATGAGAGTTTTCTTCATTCTGAACTTGGGTGACGAGCTCAGCAATTCGGACGGTGTGCCGGACGATGGAGAGAAGAAGGCTGTCATGCGGGCCTTGGACGAGACCATGAGGCCGACTTGCGCGGCTTCACCTGTCCCACCGGTGTCTGCCTCGCCTGGCAGACCAGCGGCGGCATTCTCGTCTACGGGAGCGTCCTGAAGATGACCGTGGGCACCTTGCTCGCACCCGTGGGTGTGGAGGAGGGCACGCCTACACCAAAGGGTGGTGGGGACCGCCAGGATGAGCACGAGGTCAAACACGATGCCACCCGCGAGAAGCTCAAGCGCGAGGCGGAGACCATGTTTGAGGTTGCGAGGGCGGCGAGTGCGGTGCAGCCAGCGAGCCTTCAACATCCGGGTCGCTCTCGGCTTCGATGGTCGACTGGAGGTCGAGGGGCCGTGCTTTGCCGACCCGGCACACGTGCTAGGTTGGCCTTTTCAATGAATGTTGTTGGGCATCGTGGACCAGACCGCCCTCTTGTGATGAGCCGCGCGGGTGCCGCGCGCGGCCTGCTCCGCGACCCTCCTGAGGGGTCAATCCTTGCCGCGTGCCGTTCGGGCGCAGGACCCTTTTCGGATGGGGGAGTCTTGGTCCGTGATATGCAGCAGGAGAGGGTGGTCACAAACCAAGTGCGGGTCCTAGCCTGGGACGGACGTCGTGTCCAGCCAGCCCGCGTCGGATTTGAATGCTGGGGGCAGCCTTCGCCCCTGGAAGCGCAGTGTGCGCGAGTTGGAGGTGTACCTGGCCTGCGTGGGCCTACCTGTGGACAGCTGTTTGACGCCTGCAGGGGCAGAGAACTTGCCATCGAGATGCTCGGGCAGCGCTCTGAGTACGTTTTGTGCCTATACCTTCAGCGGCAATAGCGGCGGTCCCGATGTTCGCACAGAGGGTCCTCCTGAGCGCCGCCTTTGACACTGGCTGTGGGTGCGCCCCAACAGGGAAGCGGTCGGGAGCGGAACGCCCTCCAGGATGGTGGCCGATGCCTCCGCTGACGAGGGCCCCGCGGAAGGTGAGCCAGCCCCCGTTGGTGGTGCTCTGGCCGTCGGAGTTCTGACGGGGCTGCAGTCGGGAGCGGAGCGTCCTGCGGGACCGCGGCCGAAGCATCCGCTCAGCGGGGGCCCCGCGAGCGGGGCACGTCGGCACCCGTCGGTCTGGGCCCTGGCTGCGGGCCCTTCGCAGTCGCAGTCGGCAGCAAAGCGTCCTCTGTGACGGTGGCTGATGCTCCTGCTCGCGGGGCCCTTGCGAACGAGGGTGGTCGTTGCCCCCGCTGGTCCTTGGGGTGGGGATGTGATGGGTTGTGTTTCCAGTGTTCCCAGAGAGTGCTAGTGCGACTGGGATGGTTGGGGAGGCCAGTGCTTCCAGCGAGCCGGGCACGCAGGTGACCATGCACATCCGTAGCCTCACTGGATGAGCCCGCGGCGAGATCTTGGAAAGGTTGTAGACGTCATCGTTGTGCCGAAGGCCCGCGCTCTTCCGCACCAGCCCAATGATGTTCTGTACGGCTGGCGCAAATCACGCAATTCGGGTATTTTGGCAGCGGCCTGCAGACGCCGCAAGGAGAGCTAGCAGGAGGCTCCTCTACGGATGTCAGGAAAAGGTTCAAGGTTGTCCATCTCCGTGAGTTCGCTTACCTCATGATCAGATCGGGTTGCGACAGCCCGGCCAGGGTGCGCAGCCAGGCCTGGATTCTAGCGTGCCACGGTCGCAGCGCTCCACTCCGCCGACTGATGGGCTCAGGCCGCGCACCCCGCCACGTCGTGCTCCACGGCCCCCGCAGCAGCAGCAGCTGCAGCAGCAGCAGTACCGGCGCAGGGACAGAGAGATGGAGTACGGCAGCGACGAGGACTGCGCCACCTTTGTGGAGGCCCTCCTTGCCACCGCCGCCATCGTTTCGGCCACGCTCAGGCTTTCATGCACGTTTTTCTGGGATTCAGGGGCCACCGAACATACACAGATGCAACCTGTTCGACTTCACGCCACTTCTACTCGTGAGAGCTTCTCCGGTGCCGTCCCTGAGAGCACGAGCGAGCTTCCGACAGTTGGTGGGCCCGACTTCCGCCGTGCCGCGCCGTCAACCCAAACAACGATAAGGTATTTTCTTGAGTTGTGAATGTGCTTGGGGTTGGACAGTTCTGGCTCATTTTCTCTGTTCTTTCTTCTACACCGAATCTGCTTGATTTCCCGCGCAAGCCCAACTCAAATCGGATGCTCTGCCGCCGTTTGGATTCAGCGCCAGCGCGTAGAAACAGTATGTTGATTAACGGTACGCTCGCAGTTGTACATATTATTGCCGCCGTAATTTCTGTCGTCATGCCCCCCCAATTATGGTCTTCTCTCCTCTCCTCTCCCTCCGCAGACGCAACGCTGCGGTTGAGACAACTGCCCCCCCCTTAGGCGCTCATGCGATCGGGAAGCAGTGCTGGCGGTATCTTGAATATTGTGCAGGAGCTTTTGGGCTTCCAGCCTTAAGTCGTTGTGAGGGAGCGGTCGCCCCTACAATTCCATGCTGTAGTTGATTTACTTGCCGCGAAATTGACAAGTCGCCCATTGTGCTTGCACGGGCGGTGGATTAGGGCTCTAGTTCGGATTTATGTTGGCGCCAGTTCTTGTTGTGTCTTATCCGTCATATTGGGCTTGAATCTTGGATCCGGAAGGCTTTGAAATTCTGCTGTGGGCGTTCAGTCGGCCCGTTGAGGCTCCCATCGGCGCCCGCGGCGGACCCTCGATCGGCGGTTTGCCCAGGCATTTTGCGTTACTGTTTTGCCACCCCCCCTCCTCCCCCTCACGTTTTCCTTCTGTTTTTTTCAGACAGGTTCATGGTGAGCCACACGCCTTCCCGTTAAGGCGTGTTGCCCCCAAAGTTCTGCGGCCCGTGGCCCCGCATTGTGGTTTGGACCTTCGCCTCGGTGGCCGCCGTGGCGTTTTGTATTCTGCTCTTGTGTGGTGTGTGTTTTTTCGCCCCCAACCACAGCGGTGTGGTGCTGGTTTGCCCGATTGGGTCGGCCGCCGCTGCCCTCTTGCTGCAGCGTGGTGGTGGCCTTTCTCCATGTACACTTGGAGGCGGCCGCCGTTGTATTGTCCGTTCTCAAGGCCATGGGTCGATCGGCAACCATGTGCGAGTTCAGGTTTATCGCTGCTAGCATGCGTTGCTGTAGCTCGCTGTTGAAAGACCCTCCTGCTCCTGCTGCTTTCCTCCTCTCTCCTCTCTCATCTCTCTTTCCTTATGCCCGTCCTCCTCGAGGATCGCAGATCGAAGCCCCCTCCATGCGTGTGATCCAGCGGAGGCTTTTGCGCTCGTCACCGAAGAGCTGCGCGGCGACCGTGGCGTTGCCCTGGAGGCGCGCGCGCGCGCGTCTCACGCAACCTGCTCTTTGCCGAGCGCGGGGCAAGGGGAGAGCAGGTGGAGGGAAGGAACGGGTGGGAGGGAGGGACGAAGGCTGGAGGAGGAGGAGGAGGAGGAGGAGGAGGAAGAGGAGGAGGAGGAGGGGGCTGCGAACGAGCCCAAGGCCCGTGCGCTTGCCGCCGCTGTCCGTTTCCAGCTGTTCAGGTAGGGCAGGTGGTTGAGGAGTTGTGGATGTGCTGCGCAGTCCACGTGCGAGGAGGAGGAGAGGGCTGCGTGCTCCGAAGGCGCAATTGGCACGGCAGGTTTGCTGCCGAAGTGTGGTCGGACAGGGACGGAATCGCAAAGCCAGGGGGTCCATGTTTTGTGTGACGGGACGGGACTCAATTGGTACCCCCGGGTCGGGAAAGAGGAGGGGTACGATGATGTTGATGGGATGGTTGATGTTGAGGATGTTGTTGTTGCTGATCGTGATGAAGATGCTGATTGTGGTGATGGTGGTGGTAGTGGTGATGCTGGTGATGATGCCGTTGATGTTGTTGATGATGGTGAGGCTGATTAGGAGGAGGACGATACTGATATTGATGATGGTGATGATGATGATGATGATGATGATGATGATGATGATGATGATGATGATGATATTGATGACCATGAAGATGAGGATTATGATGATGAGTACGATGATGCTGATGATGATAATCATGATGGTGATGGTGATTATCATGCTGGTGATGGTGGTGATGATGATGATGATGATGCGGATGGTGATGATGATGACGATGATATTGGTGGTGATGATGATGATGATGATGATGATGAGTGTGTTGCAAATTATGATGACGGTGCTGATGATTGTGATGCGGATGTTGATGATGGTGATGACGACGATGATTATGATGGTGATGATGGTGGTGGTGGTGACGATGATGTTGAGGCTGGCGATGGTGCTGATGGTGACGACGCTGATGATAATGGTGATGATGGTGATAACGATGATGATGCTGGAGGTGATGATGATGCAGATGATGATGATGATGATGATGATGATGATGATGATGATGATGATGATGATGATGACGATGATGATGATGATGATGATGATGATGATGATGATGATGATGAGGAGGAGGAGGAGGAGGAGGAGGATGATGATGATGATGACGATGCTGATGACGACGACGATGATTATGATGATGATGATGATGATGATGATGATGATGATGATGATGATGATGGTGGTGGTGGTGGTGGTGGTGGTGGTGGTGGTGGTGGTGGTGGTGGTGGTGGTGATGATGATGATGATGATGATGATGATGGTGATGATGATGCTGATGATGATGGGCGCTGCCACTTGCAGACTCTGGCCGGCGACAGGAGCGCCTAGGGACCCAACATTCACAAGTCATTGTCCAGGAGTCCCTCCCGTCCACTTCTCGTACAACACACCCACGACAATGCAGAAGTGCACTTTGCGGAGCCTAGATGCAACCGGTGAAGTACAATAGTGGATTGACCATGATGCCGAGAGAGACAAATTCGCGTACTGCAGTCGTGCCGCCACCAGCGCCGACCACACAGAGACTGTAGGCACAATGCCCGTGCCGCCACTGGCACAGACCACGCGTTCGCCACAGATTGCTTAGCGTGTTTGGAAAATTCGGTACATATACAAATAACGGCGCACCGTGTCCGGGCGCCCGTGGCCAGCGCCACTACCGCAAATGTGGGCTCTGGGGCCCTCGGGGAGCCCCGGGGCCTCACAGAAGACCGCCAGAAGGCACCAAGGAGGCCCCAAGAGGCTCCAGAACAGACCCGGGACGCCCGAAGGTCGCTCCCAGACGCCCAACATGGCCTCCAAGGCGGCTTCAGAAGCCCCCAAGACACCCCAAGCGACTCCCAATAGGGCCCCAAAGCAAAGAGAGCCCCAAGGGGCCAAAATAGCCCCATTCCCTTCGTAAAACGTATATTTTTAACATATTGCTTGTTTTCGCTGTCGGTCCGGCCGAGGACGCGCCCCAGAGGGCCCCAATACAGCCCCAGAGAGCTCCAGGACGGCCCACGAAGGGCCCAAGACGCCCCAAGAGAGTCCCCAAGACGGGCCCGAGAGGGCCTCAGAGGAGGAAAACCACCATCGAATTCCAAGCTTTCGACCCCAAGTGGCTCCAGGAGGCGCCGAGAAGCCCCCAAGAAGCGCCCGGAAGGCTCCCGAAAGCATCCCAAGACGCTCCAAGAGGCACCCCAAGAGAGCTCCAAGAAGCACAAATCGTCCCATCCCTGCGGGAAAACGTATATTTTTCGTATGTTCGCCTGTTGGGCTGTCATCGCGTTCAAGACGGCCCAAGGGGTTCCAAAGACGGCCTAGGAGGCCCCCCAAAGAGCTCCAAGACGGGCCACGAGAAGCCCAGGACGGCCCAATGGGCCCCCAAGACGGCTCAAGAGAGCCCCAACACGCGCCCGAGAGGAGTCCCAGAGAAAGAAGCCACTCTCGAATTCCGAGCTTTCGGCCCCAAGAGATCCCAGGAGGCGCTGATGCGCCCCCATGAGGCCCCAAGCAGGCCCCCAAAGCACCCCAAGATGCTCCAAGAGGCACCCCAAGAGAGCCCCAAGAAACTAAAATCCGTCCATTCCTATTGGAAACGTATATTTTTCGCATGCTCGCCTCTTGGGCTGTCACCGCGTCCAAGACGGCCCAAGCGGCCCCCCAAAACGGCCTAGGAGGCCCTTAAGAAATCTCCAAGACGGCCCGGGAGGAACGCAGGACGGCCCAATCGGCCCCCAAGACGGCCCACGAGAAGCCCAAGAAGCGCCCGAAAGGGGTCCCAGAAGAAGACAGCCACTTTTCTAAAGAAGGGAATTCCCAGAATTCCCTTCTTTAGAAAAGTGGGACTCCTACTCGGGGGTCCCACACATCCCCTGACATCTGGCCGGTACCGCGCCTCCCGGCTTCCCAGGGGGAGACTCCAAGACGCCGAAGGACAGCCCATGACGACCCCAAGGAGCCCCCCAAACGTAAAGAACGGCCCAACACGCTCCCGCGCAGCCCGAGACACCCTTCCGACGGCTCTCCAAGCCTCCAGGAGGCCTCCAGAAGCCCCAGGGGGCCTGGAAGATCGCACACCCCTGAGGGGCCCGGCTAACAAAACCCGCGAGGCACAAACAAAAAACAGCGCCGAACAGCGCCGAGGAGTTGGAAAAAAAATGGAATCCCACATTTTTGTTTTGTTTTCCAAGCTTGGCCCCTGGACTACTCTTGCACAACAGACCAAAATTACGATCCCCCTCACCTTCAAAAATAACTCAGGAAGCCTTTGAGGGCCCCAAGTCGTTGAATACCTTCCGCACTTCCCCTTCTATACGATTCCGAGGCTTGCGCAGGGCCTCCAAGGGAGTCCATGGACGCAAGAAGCGACCAACATGATGTTACATGAGTTAGCCGATCAAGCCTAGCTAGAACTTGAGCGCGCGCGAAGCGCGCGCGATGGTTCTAGTATACATATAACGGCGCACCGGGTCCGGGGGCCCGGGGCCGGGACCCCGACCACAAATGTGGGCTCCGGGGGGCCCGGAGGCTCGTCGGGGCTTGCCGGAGGCCTCCCCGGTCAGACAAGACGGCCCCAGGAGCGCCCAAGACGGCCCAAGAAACTTCCAAGAGGCCTCCAAGAGGGCTCCGAGATGCTGAAGATGGCCTCCAGACGTCCAAGGACGCCCCCAAGAGGCCCCAAGAAGCCTCCAACATGCGTCCCAAGAGGGCCCCTAGACGCAAAAATTGGCCCATTCCCTTCGTAAAACGTACATTTTTTTACAGGTTTTTTTCCGCGACGACGGGACGGCCAAGAGGCGCCCAAGACCGCCCCAAGACGGCCCAAGAAGCTTCCAAGAGGGCCCCAGGACAGCCCAAGAGGGCCCCAAGACGGCCCAAGAGGCGCCCAAGATGGCCCAAGAGGGCCCCAAGACGGGCCCAAGAGGGGGCCCAGAGGGGGACCACGAACCGCAAGCTCGAGCCTTCCGCCCCAAGAGGCCGCCAGGAGGCCCCCAGGAGGCCCCTCAAGAGGCCCCAGGAGACCCCAGACGTCCAAGGACGCCCCCAAGACGGCCCCAAGAAGCCTCCAACATGCGTCCCAAGAGGGCCCCTAGACGCAAGAATTGACCCATTCCCTTCGTAAAACGTACATTTTCAACAAAGTCGCCTTTTGGGCTTTCCGACGTTACAGGACGGCCCAAGAGGCGCCCAAGACCGCCCCAAGACGGCCCAAGAAGCTTCCAAGAGGGCCCCAGGACAGCCCAAGAGGGCCCCAAGACGGCCCAAGAGGCGCCCAAGATGGCCCAAGAGGGCCCCAAGACGGGCCCAAGAGGGGGCCCAGAGGGGGACCACGAACCGCAAGCTCGAGCCTTCCGCCCCAAGAGGCCGCCAGGAGGCCCCCAGGAGGCCCCTCAAGAGGCCCCAGGAGACCCCAGACGTCCAAGGACGCCCCCAAGACGCCCCAAGAAGCCTCCAACATGCGTCCCAAGAGGGCCCCTAGACGCAAAAATTGACCCATTCCCTTCGTAAAACGTGCATTTTTCACAAAGTCGCCTTTTGGGCTTTCCGGCGTTACAGGACGGCCCAAGAGGCGCCCAAGACCGCCCCAAGACGGCCCAAGAAGCTTCCAAGAGGGCCCCAGGACAGCGTCCAAGGACGCCCCCAAGAGGCCCCAAGAAGCCTCCAACATGCGTCCCAAGAGGGCCCCTAGACGCAAAAATTGGCCCATTCCTTTCGTAAAACGTACATGTTCAACAACGTTGTCTTTTGGGCTTTCCGACGTTACAGGACGGCCCAAGAGGCGCCCAAGACCGCCCCAAGACGGCCCAAGAAGCTTCCAAGAGGCCCCAGGACAGCCCAAAAGGCCCCAAGACGGCCCAAGAGGCGCCCAAGATGGCCCAAGAGGGCCCCAAGACGGGCCCAAGAGGGGGCCCAGAGGGGGACCACGAACCGCAAGCTCGAGCCTTCCGCCCCAAGAGGCCGCCAGGAGGCCCCCAGGAGGCCCCTCAAGAGGCCCCAGGAGACCCCAGACGTCCAAGGACGCCCCCAAGACGCCCCAAGAAGCCTCCAACATGCGTCCCAAGAGGGCCCCTAGACGCAAAAATTGACCCATTCCCTTCGTAAAACGTACATTTTCAACAAAGTCGCCTTTTGGGCTTTCCGACGTTACAGGACGGCCCAAGAGGCGCCCAAGACCGCCCCAAGACGGCCCAAGAAGCTTCCAAGAGGGCCCCAGGACAGCCCAAGAGGGCCCCAAGACGGCCCAAGAGGCGCCCAAGATGGCCCAAGAGGGCCCCAAGACGGGCCCAAGAGGGGGCCCAGAGGGGGACCACGAACCGCAAGCTCGAGCCTTCCGCCCCAAGAGGCCGCCAGGAGGCCCCAAGGAGGCCCCTCAAGAGGCCCCAGGAGACCCCCAAGAGGCCCAAAGGAGGCCCCGAGAAGCCCCAAATCGGCCCCCAAAATGCTTCGAACCTGCTTCCAGGAGGCCCCCGACAGGTTCAGAGGCTCCCGAGAAGCTACGTCAAACTCCCAGCGAGCGGCCGGACGAGGCCCCCCACAAAATCA
>CAUYUJ010018563.1:147450-201217 GCA_963575745.1 Prorocentrum cordatum
CCCCTCCTCTCAGCAGGTATGGTGCTGTGCTCACAGGCACGGCGTGGTGCTGAAAGGCATGTGTGGTGCTCACAAACGTGTTGTGGCGTTCGCAGGTTCCCCACCTGTTGCGGCGCCGAAGTCGCAGGCATGACGTGGTGGTTTTAGCATGTTTCGGTGCTCACCTACCTGCTGTGGCGCCTGCAGGCTATTACAGTGCGCAGACTAGTGTGGTTTATACAACTACATCCCTATGTTCTCTTCCCCTGCTCTTTTTCCTGGTGGAACTTCGGGAGCAATGCTGCCAGGGGATTTCGCAGCCATGTATGGGTGGAGCAACGGTCGTTCCCTCAGCACGAAGGCCGCGGCCATCGTTGAGGCCTCCCCCGCGAGAGCTTCAAGGACGAGCCCCGAGGGCATGTTGAGTCCGCGGCGAGCCCCGCAAAGCGGCATGGGAGGAGGAGGAGGGGGACGGGGAGGAAGACCAGACGCAGGAGGAGGAAGAGGAGGAGACAATGTGGTGCAAACAGGCGTTGTGGCACACACGGTTTTTGCACTATACAAAAACACTGCGGTGTACACGGGCGACGTGATCAGGGCTTCCGCGGTGTGCGGCGGGCCCCGCAAACAAAAGAGGCTTCGCAAGCTACTGGTGTGCTCGTTGGCACGTTTTGTTGTAGACAGGCGTCGTGGTGCACGGAAGCATTGTGGCGTGCGCAAGCGCTGTGGTGCACATGGCTGCTGTGGTGCACGCAGGCGCTGCGGCGTACACGGACGCTCTGGTGCGCGCAGGCAATGGGGTGTACACAAGCGTTGGTGCGCACGCGTATGCGCAGATATTGCGGCGTACATGGGCGACGTGGTGGCGTTGTGCACGCAGCTGCGCACGGATTGCAGCGCGCGCAGGCAATTTCTGTGCCGATGGCGCGGACGCACCCTGGCGGGCGCACGCCGCGGCCGCCGTTACCGTGACCCGCCGGCCCCCCCAGGGCAACAGCCGTTACCCGGAATGGTACAAAATCAGTCTCGCATTATTTCGTAAGTGATCGTTTTTAAAACGTGGTTTTGCCGATCGGCGCGGGCCCCCGCACACCCCCGTCATCCCCTGATGGAGTAGATCTTGGCTGTTTTTGTTGGGCGCCTGTTTCGAGCGGGTGGGGTTCCCCCCCACACGCAACAATTCTCTTGCAAACAGTCGCATTAAGCAGAGGGTTGGAGCCAGACCCCCCCTCCCCCCCTTTTCCGCCGAATGCCGAAACGCAGAATAGGAACGCGCATATCTATTTCGTAGGACCGCACAGCGTTCATCGACGCATTGTTACAGCCGCGGGTGGCATGTGGTGATGCATTCGCAGGAACGTTGCCCATAGGAACTGCAGGGGGAAAAGAAACGAGGAGGAGGAAGGAAGGCATGAAGGAATAAAGGATGGAAGGGAGGCATACCATAATATGTGGATATCGCCTCAGCGCCGCGCGCATCCTTTCTTTGAAATTGCGAGAGCTCCACGGATTCCCATGGCCAGAGCGCGCCAGAAATTGTGTTTTGGAAAGATTCTGGAGTACGAGGGTGCAACAGCTATTTTGATTTGCGGTGTTGAAATCCCAGGATTGGCGTTCTGACATTATTCAGGTTCGCCAAGACGCAACAGTCAGGTTCATCCAGGGCGACGCAGTCCCGAAAATAATGTCTTAGCATGATGCATGGTCTTCAAAGGGTTGTCTTGCAACGAGGCAGCTCACTCAGTTGACATGAGTCCTTGTATGAGGCCTATGAAGAGGGAGCTTGGCGGGACGGTTTGTTCCAACATCGTTGATGATCCTTTGGTTGACACTGGTCCTCCTTCTCCTCTTCCTTCTCCGCCTCTCCCCCACATCCACTTTTCCTCCTACTGCTCCTCCGTTTCCTCCTTCCCCTCCTTTTGTTCTTCCTCCACATCTTTTTCCTCCTTTTCCTCCTCTTCCTCTTCCTCCTCGTCTTCCTGCCCCTCCTCCTCCTCCTCCTTCTCCTCCTCTTCCTCCTCTCTGGCCCCCCCCCCCTCGGAGCCCGCGCGCCGCTCCCAAGCCGCCGGCCCGCGGCCACCGGCCCCCCCCCCTGGGTGCAGGGCGTTCGTGCTCGAGGCCGCGCTGTGGGGGGGGGGGCGCCGCCCGCGGGGGGCGCTCGTCGTCGTCGTCGTCGTCGTTGTCGTCGTCGTCGTCGTCGTCGTCGTCGTCCTCGTCCTCGGTCTCGTCCTCGTCCTCGTCGTCCTCGTCGTCGTCCTCGTCCTCGTCGTCGTCCTCGTCGTCGTCGTCGTTCTCGTCGTCGTCGTCGTCGTTCTCGTCGTCGTCGTCGTCGTCCTCCTCCTCGTCGTCGTCGTCGTCGTCGTCGTTCTCGTCGTTCTCGTCGTCGTCCTCGTCGCCGTCCTCGGCAATATCGATCCCGCACTCGGTGGTTACGGATGGATCTTCTACGGATATATCATCGGCTTGCAGCCTGGTGTGTTCGGCCATCGCGGCGACGTTGCTGGGAGCCCCCCAGATCCATTGGAGCAGGCCCATGCCTCAGGGCGCACGTAGTTTCTCTATCACGTCGATATCGCATTGCCGACATGGACCGTCATTGCCACCATTCCACATCCGTCTTCTTTTGGTCTGCGTGCATCGAGTCTCTGAAACATCACACCCGTGCGCTGCAGGATTTTTCAAAGATAGAGGAGGAGACCCCCCCTTGTGGGCGGCTCAGGAGGTTGAGCAGGGCGACGGGGAGGTGGAGAATGGGAGGAGGGAGCGGATGATGAAGGAGAGAATCATGAGGCGGAGGAAGAGGAAGAGGGACAACGAAGAGGAGGGAGGAGGGAGGAGGAGGAGGCATAGGAGGAGGAGGCGGAGGAGGAGGCAGAAGCGGATGCGGAGTGTGGGGAGGATGAAAAATAGTATCCATTTGAATCGAACCCAGACCCCAACCGTCGTGATTTGTTTCACAACGTTAACCCCCAGAGGTCTGGACCCCTTCCCCAGGACGAGTTTTTCATCATGACTCGTTTTTTGACGGTCCCGGGGCCCCGTAGAGGCCCCCAGAGATCGAACGTCGTGAAAAATCTCCCGTCGCATTTTTTCACGACGCGAGGGGGTCTGGGAGCATGTCACCTCGTCGGAGGTCTCGGTCTGGGTCGCGGGGCCTGCCTGTGGAGGGTGAGTCTCGTGACGACCGCGCGGCCGCTCGGCAGTGCTGCCGAGAGCCCGAGGCCGTGCGGGTGCAGGGCAGAGCCCTCGGCTTCGCCTCCGACGAGCTGCGGGCGGACAGGGAGGTGGTGCTGGCCGCCGTGAGGACTCGGGGGCGGGGGACGTCCTTCGCTCGCTAATCCCAGAGCCCCTCGCGTCGTGAAATTATTCACTGCGTGGGGATCCCCATATGTGCATCTCCTTGCTGGCGCTCCCTTGGTGGTGGGACTCGGTGAGGACGAATCTGGATTTAAGTGTGACTGAGCTGCCTCTCTCTCTGCTCTCTCTGCTCTCTCTGTCTCTCTCTCTCTCTGCCCTCTCTCTGTCTCTGCCTCTCTTTCCCTGCCTCTCTCTCTCTCTCTGCCTCTCTCTCTGCCTCTGTCTCTCTGCCTCTCTCTCTCTCTCTGCCTCTCTCTCTGTGCCTCTCTCTCTCTGCCTCTATCTCTGCCTCTCTCTCTCTCTCTCTCTCTCTCTCTCTCTCTTCTCTCTATTCTCTCTCTGCTCTCTCCTCTCTCTCTCACTCTCCCTCTCTCTCTCTCTCGCTCTCTCTCTTCTCTTCTCTTCTCTTCTCTCTCTCTCTCTATCTCTCTCTCTCTCTTTCTCTCTCTATCTCTCTCTCTCTCTCTCTCTCTCTCTCTCTCTCTCTTTCGCTCTCTCGCTCTCTCTTGCTCTCTCTCGCTCTCTGTCGCTCTCTCTCGCTCTCTCTCTCTCTCTCTCTCTCGCTCTCACTCGCTCTCTCTCGCTCTCTCTCGCTCTCCCTCGCTCTCTCCCGCTCTCTCTCTCTCTCTCTCTCTGCTCTCTCTCTCTCTCTCGTCTCTCGCTCTCTCTCTCTCTCTCTCTTCTCTTCTCTCTTCTCTCTCTCTCTCTCTCTCTCTCTCTCTCTCTCTCTCTCTCTCTCTCTCTCTCTCTCTCTCTCCTCTCTCTCTCCACTTTCTCTCTCTCTCTCTCTCTCTCTCTCTCTCTCTCTCTCTCTCTCTCTATCTCTATCTCTCTCTCTCTCTTCTCTCTTCTCTCTTCTCTCTCTCTCTCTCTCTCTCTTCTCTCTTTCTCTCGCCTGTCTCCTCTCTCAACTCCCCCTCTCTCTCTCTCCGCTCTCTCTCTCTCTCTCTCTCTCTCTCCCTCTCTCTCGCTTCCTCTCTCTCTCTCTCTCTCTGCTCTCTCTCTCTCTCTCTCGTCACGGGCTCGTGAGATCAGCCAGGGTGGCTCCCCCTTGGGGCTCCCAAATGATGCCCCTGGCAGCGTTTTGTGACCATGAGGCTCTCAAGAGATACATGTTGGGGAGGCCAAACGGCAATTCTAGCTGAGGCGTCCCACCAAAATCGGCGCGAACGGGCTCGTGAGATCAGCCAGGGTGGCTCCCCCTTGGGGCTCCCAAATGATGCCCCTGGCAGCGTTTTGTGACCATGAGGCTCTCAAGAGATACATGTTGGGGGCGCCAAACGGCAATTCTAGCTGAGACGTCCCACCAAAATCGGCGCGAACGGGCTCGTGAGATCAGCCAGGGTGGCTCCCCCTTGGGGCTCCCAAATGATGCCCCTGGCAGCGTTTTGCGACCATGAGGCTCTCAAGAGATACATGTTGGGGGCGCCAAACGGCAATTCTAGCTGAGACGTCCCACCAAAATCGGCGCGAACGGGCTCGTGAGATCAGCCAGGGTGGCTCCCCCTTGGGGCTCCCAAATGATGCCCCTGGCAGCGTTTTGCGACCATGAGGCTCTCAAGAGATACATGTTGGGGGCGCCAAACGGCAATTCTAGCTGAGACGTCCCACCAAAATCGGCGCGAACGGGCTCGTGAGATCAGCCAGGGTGGCTCCCCCTTGGGGCTCCCAAATGATGCCCCTGGCAGCGTTTTGTGACCATGAGGCTCTCAAGAGATACATGTTGGGGGCGCCAAACGGCAATTCTAGCTGAGACGTCCCACCAAAATCGGCGCGAACGGGCTCGTGAGATCAGCCAGGGTGGCTCCCCCTTGGGGCTCCCGAGTGATGCCCCTGGCAGCGTTTTGTGATCATGAGAGAGTTTGAGTGTGAGCTTAACTTATCTTATCTTATCTTGAAATCTCTTCTTATCATATCTTGTGCTATCTTATCTTATCTTGTAGTATCTTATATTGTCTTGTCTTATCTGGTGATTATCCTACCTTGTCATATATCTTATCTTACCTTATCATATATTGTGCTATCTTATCTTATCTTGTAGTATCTTATATTGTCTTGTCTTATCTGGTGATTATCATTGGGAGGAGGGAGGCGCGAGCGGGAGGAAAAAGGAGGAGGAGGAGTGGGAGGCGTCAGAGTAATAACAAGAACCCCAATCCTTAGGATATGGGGAAAAATCACGACGGGAGGCTTTTCGCAATTTTTGGCATCCGGGGGCCTTTACCGGGCCCCAAGACAAGACAAGACAAGACAAGAAAGCTGTGCATTTATGAAGCACGCGTGGGCTGAAAACGCAACTAATGTGATGTAGTGTTGCAGGAAGTGGTCTTGATCCGGCACGCGACAGCACGGTGGCATCCGAAACTATCGAAAAATAATAATCAGGAGCGCCCAATATATTTCGCACGCAACTGCAATGAAAAGCGTCCAGCCATTATCTATCATTCTTCAGCAGCCACCAGGAGTCCAAGGAGTAGAGGACCTTGTCTTACCGATTGCAGCGTGCTTCCAAATCTTGCATAACTGATGGAATACCTTTTTCCCTTCGCCAAGTCGCCGGTTCAATTCATTGCCCTCTCGCCCATCGTGTGTGATCAAGCCTCCCAAGTATGCTGCTTCTGCAACTCTTTCAATGGGCTCCGCGGTCGGCCTCGTCACCACGCTGTCTGACGACACTGTCATTTGCACAGTTTTGTCCCAGTTAAGCTCCAGACCATATTTGCGTCGTTCCAAACCGATAGCATCAAGTAGAGCTCGACAGCTGTCCCCATCCCTTGAAAGAAACAGTGTATATGGAGATAAAGGAGGCTATACCAGCAGCCTGTCGTCTTTCAGTAGAGCAGCCGCAATGGTCTACTGTGGTGAAGAAGCGCTCCGCGTACATGCCTTTGATCATGTCCACCATCGGAGAAGGAATTCCAAAGCGGAGCAACGCTGAACACAAGCATTCTGGCGTTAACTTGTCGAACGCCTTCGCCCAATCAAGCAAGAATATCGTGAGGCCCCTGGTGTCGTCCACGTTGGCTGCGCGATGATTCGTATGATCAGCATGAGGGCGTCGGCCGTGCCTCGCCGGGGCTGGAAACAAAATTGCGATGGTTGGTTTTATGCGTTCTTCAGCACCTGCTCGCAGAAGACTTTGGTGTAGCATCGATGCCAAAATCTTGCAACCAACTGTCAACAAAGATATTGGGCGGTAGTTGCTAGGGAGCGTGTGGTCTCCCTTCTTAAGCAAAATAACAATTTTCGCTCTCCTCCACATGTCGGGTTTGCGGATGACATTTTGCTCACTGGAACAACTCATGCGCATGTGCGGGACATGTTGAAAGACCTAACGGCGCGTGCTGGAGAAGCGGGGCTGAAGTTACGCATGGGGAAGACAAAACTCCTTTCTGACGTTGTTGACCAGAGAGGGGTCCTTGCGCAATCGCACTTGCAAGTTTGAGCTGGCAGAGTTGAAGTGCTGCCAGTGGACGGAAGCGTCTACTACCTCGGGCGCAAACTTTGCTTCCAAGGATTTCATGACGTCGAAATACAAAGCTGCATTGCGAAGTAATGGGGGGCTTTCGGCAAATTCATAGCAGTTTTGTAATAAGCTGTATATTTTGCGGTCCCGGCTTCGCCTGTTCGACGTTGTGTTATCTTCGATTGTCCTCTACGGGAGCGGCACGTGGACCATGACGGCGGCAAGGGGAACTAAGCTTCAGACAGAATTGCGGAAGATGCTCCGGAAAGTCATGTGGGCGGGCCAGTGTGGACGAGCCGTGTGGACGAGCCGTGCGTGGAGAGGATTGGCCGCGCGACCCGGAAATCAGTGGGTGAGTTCGAGAAGGCGGGTTTCAAGACTTGGGTCGAATTGCAGAAGCTCCGTATACAGATGCCCTGCTGCAGAAAACCGTCGGCAGCACCGATGGCAGGTGGTCGGAGGCAGCGCTGGTGTGGACCCCGGCCGGGCGCAGTGCGCCAGGCCGACCGCAGAAACGCTGGACAGACGACACCATCATTTACAGTTAAGAACTTGGCAACCGGTAGCCCGCGCAGGGCGCGCCCCGGCGCGTGCCGGCCTCAGGGTCAGCCTCCACATGTCGGGGATGTTTTTTTGTCGCTCAGCAAGTTTGGCAGATTCCCAATAGAGCCCCACGCGCATGAGCATCTTCCGAAACGACCTTCAAAAGCTTGGCGGGACATCATCTGGGCCTGCAGCTTTCCTTTTCTTCGTTTTCCGCAACGCATGCTGTAGTTCCCCCAGCGCAAAAAAGTAGTCTGCCAAAGCGTTTGGTCTGCCGGCGGTGTCCGTCATATTGTTGTTCAGGTCACGTATTCTTGCGTGTCTGATGTGCGGTTTCGTCTTGAGCTGTTTTACGGCGTCCCAGTTTCTTCCAGCCAACGTCGCATGAAGCCATATTGTGCAATCTTGTCGGGCTGCTTTCCGGATGCGCTTGTGTAGTAGGCGCTCTGCTTGATAATCTGCGTTGCGGCGGCATGCGTCTGGCTGTTTTATCAAATCCAACGAGACCGAAATCCATTTTTCTGGGTTTCGGCAGGTCTTGTCCGTAACGTGGTAGACGCTGGGGCAAAAGCGCGTTCGATGTTGCTAGCCATGTCGTTTTGTGAGCCTTCCGTCGAGCGGTTCGCCTCCCAAGCGTCGTGGAAACATCTCGCACATGAAACTTCAATTGCCTGGTCCCGGACAGAAGACGCATCTATTTGACATAGCGTTTGTGTGTCATATTGTTTCCTGACAGCATAATTCACCATCACCTTGGTCTGGAAGTGGTGGCTTTTCAATGCTATCGTCCGGTCGGTCCTGCAATCTTGCACCCATGGCCCATGGCAATACCGTGCTATGGCAAAACACGTGGTCAATTTGACTGAACTTGTCCGGCGTATTTGGCTCTGACGGAATCCACCCCAAGTTTCGGAGCATATTTTGTTTTTTTTTCCGCTGGTACCTGGAAGAACGTATTCGCTATAAACATGTCTTTCTGGATGCAATGCCTGTTGCAGGATACTCTGGGCTGATCCCCTTGAGAACATAAAGTCTCCTATGATATGTGTTTCCCCCAGGCCTTGCTGCAACAACTTGGCGTTGAAGCCGCCCAGAACTATAGTTGTGCTGAGGGTTGTCGTGGGTTGTCGTGGATTTCGTAATTGCTCCTAGCTCTGAAAAGAAATACTGCCTGTCCTCGTAGTCGTTCCCGCTGTGGGGCGCGTCAGTCATGCCACCCTTGGGTAAGTTGCCCTGAAAGCTATGGTGCACGTGCCCATGGAGCAATTATGAAACCCACTCCTGCGTTAGAAGCTCGTTCTGTGTCCAGTTTCCCGGATAGGAAAATTTGAACCGCGATTTTAATGTGCGCGGTGAAGTTGGGGGTGCCTTTACTGGGCCCCAGGACTGTCAAAAAACGATTCAGGATGAAACACCGGTCCCGTAGAAGGGGTCCAGACCTCTGCGGGTCAATGTTGTGAAAAATCACGACGTCGGGGGCTTGGGAATGGGGGTTAGCCTTTTGGCAATCAGGAAAAGATAAGCTCAATTCCCTTGATTTTCCTGTTCAGTACGGCATCTGTCTGAACACATATTTCTGCAGGTGTTTCTCTTTTGGTTGCTCTTTCTGACGTTCTTTGCCCAGGCCAGCATTTTCTCAGAAACTAGTTTTTTTTGTTCCTCAGTGCCACCTTCGCTGACTCTGATCCCCAGCCGGCGGAGTAAACACATCACGGCTTGTGATTGTTTTTTCATTCATTGTTTTGCCGATCGGCGCGGGCCCCCAACCTTTCCCCCCCCCATGGAGTAGATCTTGGCTGTTTTTTGGCGCCTGTTTCGAGCATGTGGGGTCTCCCCCAGAGGCAGCACTCTCGCAAACAGTCGCACTAAGCAGAGGTCCGTTGCCAGACCACCCCCCCTCCCCCCTTTTCCGCCCAATGTCGAAACGCCGAAAAAAAACGTTCATTTGACGTAACCTCGTGCAACCGTCGCGTTACGAAATAACGGCTTGACTTAACCTTCGTATGACACATAGCAGGCGGATCTCTCGTGCAACCTCCCCCAGATGGCGGACCTCCACCAGCGGGCGAGAAAAAACGCATACTTTCGGAACCGCTCCGGAGCCCGCGCCGCCGGGCCTGGCCCACCGCCCACCGCGCGTCGGCGCAGCACGCTGGCCTTAAGTCGGGCATTTCCCGCTGCAGGGGAAGTATCCCAAAGTAGTCCAAACATAGTCTGGGGACGATTTGCCGATGATCTGTTTTTACTATCGTCGAGCATGTTTTGACCATTTTTATTTTTCTTCCAAAATCGCCCTGTAGGAGGACAGGCCCGACCTACAGCCGGGGCGCTGAAGAAGGACCCTTTTCGTTGGGGAGGGGCTCGTTGTTCCTTGGTTGTTTTACAGTTTGCCATGGGTGTTCCTTCGGTTTTCCATGGGAAACCGAAGTAGAACTTATGGGACACAGGCGCCTTGTTCCTTATGTAGGGTTCCTTGGGTCAACGCCCCGACTGTGAAGCTAGTCTCCTCTCAATCCCCAATCGTCGACGTCCCGAGCCTTTCCCACCCGATCGGCGGGACGGCACGCCATCCGCCTAGAGGGCCTGGCGCGCTGCCAGGGCCGCCGCTGCGACGCGCGGAGCAGAGCGTCTTCGACCGCCGCTGCCCCTGTCCACGGCCTCGCAGTGTGGATTCCTCGCCCGCGGCCCTGACGCCTGACTCTCATGGCGCCAACATCGCAGAGCGGATTTCGCTCGGAAAACGATAGGCTGGGCCCGGATTGTATTGGAGAATTTCGTTCCTGATTTCGAGGTGAATTTCGTGGGTTCTTGTTTGGGCCATGAATGAATAATTTAGATACAACCCACGCGAAACTCACTTCGTTTTTCATTCGCCGTTTCGGGGTTTTGCATTGGCAGAACTGCACGCAACAAAAATCCGCTCCAGCACGTCTGCAAGGTCGGTGCAGTGATGAATGAGGGGAGGAAGACAACCACCCCGACCCCGATGAGTGGGCCCGACGAGGGCAATTTTTTCCCCCGCCCACGTATCGCCCCCCCCAGTCTTTCGCGCCCAACCCGACATGGCGGCAGCGGGGGCGAGGCCCGCGGTACCGTTGCTGCTGCCACCGTCGGTTCTTGCCCGGTGCTCAGCAGTCACTCGCGATGATGAACCCTGACTTTAAACGAGGTTTAAGGAAAGGCTTCATAGCGAACGCTATATCCGACGCTGTCTTGGCTCAAGGCAGTGCTGTCTTACATGCCAGGTGCACGCGACTGTGTGCGCCTCAATTGGGATCGTAGCAACGGACAAAGGCCACGTCCTTCCATGATCCATGTTCCATTCCCATGGCCCCTCTCTTTTCTATCTTTTCGCTTGCCATCAAGGGATGACTTGTGGGGTACTTCGATACGTCGCTGACGTTATCCTAAGAGTAAGGTTCTCAGCTTATTACCTCATGGCCAATCATTGTACCGTTATTTTTCACTTGGCAGCGGAGCTGGCTACATCTTCGTGTGGCTCGCTCTTACGTCAAGTGTTATGTGCATAACAACTTACTACGGCACAGTGGAGTGCCCGAGTGCGCCGGCTCTCAACCATTACGCCCCCACTTTTCTCGAACCAAGTGGTAACTTCCAGTCCTATACCTCCATCTCCCCACCGCGTGACCACACGCCACGAGCAACCCAAATACCGATACTTATCCGCAAGCTGACGGCCACGTCAAACCAGACACCCATTCGCAACCCCATGGGCGCGACAATATCCAGTGATCAGCAACCTAACATCGTCAGCTACCACATGACTATGCACTACGATAAGGTCGCCATTCTTGGAATTATCTGGGCGTGCCTAGGCTTGACCGTGGCATGCATGCGAGGGGGGGGGGGGACTGGATGACACACGCACTCGGGCCCCTTCTGGGCCTCCGCAGGCAACGTGCCCTCTCGCGACCTTGTTCGCGAAGTGCACGCATGGCTTAACGTCGCGAGCGGAAGCATGACTCCACTTCGACAGGCTGCAGCCTTACAGCGCGGTCTAGGAGGATTGGCTAGGACACGAGCCATGAGGGTGCCTCATAAACTACGGCGCTGCACTACAAGGGAGACGCACCGACGGAGTCACATGCATCATGGACTGATGAAGCGCCAAATTTGAAAGCCTCGAGGGCGAGCGACAGCTCACCTCGGGGACAGCCCTCATCGACTGCAGGGTCGAGAGAGGCGAACGCTTTGATTCAGTGCTGGCCGGATTCGAGATGACATGGCTGGAGGCCGACTCCGCAGGCTTTAACATTCCCAACTTCCAGATCCATCTTGTAATATTATTTCGCGCCTTGGGGGTTGCACCTTCCGAGCGGCGCTGCTGCTGCAGCCGCTGTGCCATCGGATGCCCCATGCGCAATAACAGCGCGACCAGCTTCTGCAGCGAATGCGCAGCCGTGGTCACTTGGCTGAGCGCTCTCCAGGGAACGTCTGGGGCATCTTCAGCGGGCGCAGCGTTTGAACTTACCGCGACGAAATAAGTGGCGCACCGGCAGCCGCGCCGAATCGCGTCTGGAACGACTGGGGCCCAGTGAGTCCACTACGCTTTAAGGCCAAGACGCCAGCAACGACGGCGGACAGGCGCCTGGCTCAAAAGTGGGCCGGCCGTCAGCGGCCGGCCAAATGCCACCCAGCCACCAAGACGACGATGCATTCGATTTTGGCGCGGATGCCGATGCGGCCCCCTCCGCCGGTGTCGACGACCTCGACTGGTGAGACCTACCCGTTGGCGATGACGCAGCTACTCGATACCTCTGCCTAGAATATCACCACGCGCAAAAAAAGGCGGGGCGACATATGGAGAAGCCAGTTGGGAGGTTCAGGCGGGCTGCGCGTCGCGTATTCTTCCGCAGAGGAAAGGGTCGCGACGGCGGTGGTAGGCGCGCCCGTTGATTGCACGGCAAAGGCGTGGCCGTTTTCTTGGCTCTTGACCGACGGCGACTTTGAAAGCCCGTTCCTAGGAGGTAAATGTAGAGGCAAGGGTCGTAGGCACATAACAGGTGAGGGCATGGGGCGCAGGCTTAATCCTATGGGCAAGGATGGACATATGGGGATGCAACACCTGCGGGGCGACAGACACTTCAAAGCGCAATGTTCAAGGGAGGTGGAAAAGGGGGCGGTGCTGGCCACTCTAAGGGCAAAGGCTACGCCGAGCCAGCCGAGCCCATGCACGGCTCGAGCTCCAGCGACGGAGGACGAGGAAAGACGCGTGCCTCCATCCGAGCGCAAGGTGATTACTGAACGCAAGGGATACCGCGTGCGCCCATGCCCAGCTCGCAGTCAGCATCGTGACGAATGCCAGATTGACCGCCCATCATGCAGTCCCAACCATGGGAAGACGCCTTGGTATCCTGGTCACGGTAACGGCATAGGCGGGTGGCCATATCCATTGCATATTATGTCTCAGCGCCCGACGCAGAAGTTCGAGAAGTAGAAGAAGCATAGGTGGGGTGGGGTGGGGGTGGGTGGTGGTGGTGGGGGGGGGGGGGTGGGGGGGTGGCCTACCAGATGATCGCGTCTTGAAGGTATGCCAAGCGGACTGGCAGCGTCGCCATCCTGATGACTATCATGTTGACGACGCTAACGACTGCGACGACAGCTCTCTTTCCCATCAAGGCGAGTTTAACGCGACAGGTCAGACCGTTGGCAGTTCTAGGGCCGAGGGTCCTGAGCCCTCTCCATGATCGACTCGGGCGGCAGATGAATGGATTGGAGAGGAGCGGGGGCGGGGCGAACGGCTCCCCGCGCCAACATCACCTGCCGGGTCAGCGGGCGGACGCGCCCAGGAGACCCACGAAGACGCGGCTCTCAAGAAGAAGCTGCGTCCTGATCAAGAGGTGGATCTGGGAGAATCCCCCGAGTTCGAAGACAAAGGCAAGAACGAGGATGAGCGCGGTTCTACTGGATGTGAAATCAGCGCGAAGCAGAATGCTGAACGGTTCAATGGCAGTTTGACACCTGTGCCCGATCAGCCGGTCATTGAAATATCAGGGAAATCACCAAGGGATTCGGCTTTTCGAGGTGCCTGGGCACCTGGGCGCCCGAGCTATCGGCTGCGAGCCAGAAAGGTTCGAGGCCGGCCACGGGCAGAGATCAGCCCGCACCTGACACTCCCTTCGACGAGGCAGCGATGAGACAATTTCAGGCCACATCGCACCTGCCGCCGAAGACCAAGGAGGAACAACGCCAGGGCACTGGCAAATTGCCACAATCGCTGCCGGTAGGCATGCAACCGCTGCTCAAGCCAGAGGGTTCCCAAGCGCAGACTCTCTGGCCATCGGCAAAGAAAAAGGGCATGCTGAAAAAACGCCGCGCAATGGAAGTTCCCGGGCGGACCGCCTGCCGAGGCGTCTGCCGGCTCATCGGCCGCGGTCTCTTCCTCAGCCCAGCCGCCGCCGACTGTGCTACTCGTGCCGAGGTCAACGGGCATGCCCAGCAGGCAGTGCGGCGCCGACGCCTCAGTTGGGGCGGACGCGCCCAACAGGGCAACAGCCCTGGCCCATCTGCGACGCCGACGCAGCCTGGTGCCGAAACACCACCACAAGAAGCCGTGCGCAGGAAGCTTCACTGGGTATCCTCAAACATTAATGCGGATGAAACAATGCAAAGTGATCTGACTGCTATGTTTGCGTGGTGGTCTCGCATCTGCAGGCGCAGGCCATGTCGGAACAACCCGTACTGCCGGCGATTCGATTGGGATTGCTCGTCTTGGGACCCTTGCGACGGATGGATAGAGGTCCCGGGTGCTCTGTGCCACCTTTGGGGTGGTCGTCACTACGAAACAATAGCCGCTTGGGTGATTGGCCCACCGCCTGAAGATGTAACGTGGCTACTACTGGACATCGCCGAGATTGCGGACAATTCGGTCGCCGCGAAGGCGCGCCCCCAGCTGGATTACACGCGCGCTGACGACGATGTCGCCACACTGTGGGTCAGAGCCACCAACTGACACTTGCCTCCCGGCATCCTGTGTCCAGAACCGCTGCGCTCTCCATTGGCAGATTTAGTTGGCGATGACTCCCCAAGTTTCTTCGCGCGTGGAACCGGGGGAGAATGCTTCCATGGCGTCCTTGAGCACGGGCTGCGCTGCCGTGCAGAGCATAACCTAGAAGCGGGCATGGTAGGCAGTTTGCACACATATGCCCATATCTGCCAGGAGACCCTATGATCGAATCAGGCCTCAGGCCCGACTCGAATTTCTTCATGTTCGTATTCATCCCGCGCCTGTTAAAAGACGGAACAAAGGTGTGGCGTTCTGCCTGCGGCGTCGTCATGGCGGACGGTTTCGATGGCGCCATTCCGACCAATTACTCCATCCAGCTAGCGCTGAATCCCGAGGCAGAGCGGAAACGTGTCTGGCACAATCCCCCGATTTTCTATGGCGAGTTTCACGATCTGCGGCATTGGCCGATTTCCGCAGAGGACGTCCAATTCGAAGGCAGTGTGTTCGAACCCGATCAACCGTATGGTATCGGGGGTGGACGTGCCCGTGGGGTTCCTCGGTATGGAATACTATGCACATGGAGTCACCATGAGACCACCTCGCAGAGCTCTCGAACAAGACTCTCCGTCGTCGGTTTTTGAGGAGACACGCGTCAGCCCGTTGATAGACGCAGGGGCACCTGCCGGCGGAGCCGCGCCAACGTATGCCGGGCCACCGGCAGCCTTGCCAGCCGACGCAGGCTCATCCTCATGGGTGCTGCCTCAATCCAACGACGTCTCAATTCTGTCGGACGTGCTCGGCAAGTTCGATCCGTGGGCCGACGCCCTGCGCAATGCTCCAGCAGGGCCGCCCATAAATTCCGGACCGGCAAGGCCACGGTCGAACGCTGGCTCTACTATCTTCGAGCCCATGGCATTCGGTTAGCCGAGGTCAGAGCTGAGCCTAGCGTCAGGGGCGGACGCGCCCAGTGGATTACAGGCAGCACCGACGAGCAATGAAGACCTTATGCAGCGCATGGCCATATTGCACCAACGTCCTGACCTGGCAGCCGCCACAAGGGCAATTTCTCCCTTCGGCAGTCCACGCCAGTGCCAGGCCACTGGCAGTCTAACAAGCTCGCCGATGGCACTTCGAATGGGGGGCCAGCCTGGGCACAGGCGGACCGCGCGCGAGCAGCAGAGGCCCATGCAGCAACAACATCAGCCAGCCTAGGTTGAGATGAGGTTGCTCGGAGCGGACGGAACAGGCCAGAGCAATTGGGCACCTTCCTGGGAATGGCACCCCGATGCGAGTCCATCGGCAGACTATTCAGATAGGTTGCCATTTATTCCGGCATTCGCCGCGCTCCTGACGTATTTGGCATTGCGAGGCCTAGCGACGCCACGTACGGATTATCCGGTATTTCCCGAGCACTATGCGGAGACCAACGGAACACAAATGGTGGGCCACTTGGCCCAGAGACAAGTGATTCGGGACGTGGCGGATGACTTCTATCGATCACCAGCGGTAAGTGTATCAGGATCAGACGTGCCCGCGCATGAGTTATCACTTCATCACCCTTCGCCTACGGACCCAGGCGCGACAGCGCAGCCACCAGCACTTGAGGTCAACCCACTTGCAAGCAATTTGGCGTCACAGTTGCATGATATCCACGCAATGATGCAAGCAAGCAGGGAAGCAGCCGAAGAAGCCCGAAGGGCCGCGCGTGACCGGAGCTTGGGGCGGATGCAACACATCGCCAATCGCAACGCGCAGCGCAGACACGCTCCGACCGCGATGTCCAGTCCAAGTTCCAGAGATCGACCACCGCCGCCCCCCTATGAAGCGGGTGAGTCTACGCATCAACGGCATGGGCGGACACGCCCGAGCTCGGACACACCTGTGGTGTCGAACACATCATGTATACATTGTGCTATTTGCCGTGAGCATTTCGCATTGCGCGAGAAGATGTGCAGGCTCCAGTGGGGTAGATGGGTTCTGAGCACAGAGCGAACCTACTCATATTTCAGGAACCCTTTGGTTCCCGCCCGTTCTCATCACAGCCTGCGATCAAGGCCGACAGCAAGGACCGCGGTCTGTAGGCATGCGGACGTCACTCCTGCGAGGGTGCTTACCTCCAAACATTTTGTTTCTAACTGATGGAGCAACGCACCACACCTCAAGCACAAGAAACAATCCGTGCCGTCAGAAACGGGAAAGAGAGCTGGGCTATGACCCAAGGCCTCGGTAACATTCATGTCATGCTGGACCGGCCCAGGGCACTGCCCAGGAGTAGGCTTCAACACAGACCTGGATCCCCGCTGGCACACCGAACAACGCCACATGTTGTCGTGGCTATGCCAGTCATGAGAGCGAACATCGAGCGGCGCTGGCGGCACTCGGGCCGCAGGCCGAGAATCGACACCATTCAACTTGAGGCGAGGCCCGAGACGTAATAATTTCGCAGCCAGACGATCGACAGCGCACGCCGTAGCCATGGTAGCATCCATCTTCTCGTGCTCAGTACTGGACGCCCGAGGGTGGGTCAGGGCACCTTGCTTTGCTGCAGTGTGGGCACATCCGTTGCCTTGACGCCTCCACGAATCTCTCATCGATCCCTTCCTCGTGAGGGTCGAGGTGCGCACGCACCTTGGTCAAGCTGGCAATGTCAGAGCGGGCATTTCTGAACTGAAACAGACCAGCGTATTCACGGATGTGTGATAGCCGTTGTCTACGGAGCAATGGGAAATGCTTGCGCCATGCCAGACAATCAGAATCCATATCACTCGTTCGGTGCTGGCCTTTTGAGAAGGCGGGGTGCTGGTCAGAAGGAGGAGGAGGAGGAGGAGGAGGAGGAGGAGGAGGGGGAGGAGGAGGAGGAGGAAGAGGAGAAGGAGGAGGAGGCGGAAGGGCAGGATGAGAACGCTGGATGGTGGCAATTGGCGCCTTCAGGTATTCGGGTCTGAATTGTGGAGGTACGTTGGCACCCCTCCGAGGATCCTCCCTACGGCCGCCTTCGTTGGCCGAGGGGCTGTAGGGAGGGTTTCGGCCCCCTCCGTTGCCGATGACGGCTTCCTGCATTGGTGTGCTGATGGGAGTGGGACCCTGGCAGCCCCTATGATGGTAGCTGCCGAAGGGTGGCGCCTATGATGGTCACCACCGGAGGGGCCTAGGCCATGATGGTCCTCGCCAGAGGAGGGGAGGGAGTAGAGGCCGATGTCCAGGATCGTTTGGCCGTTCGTGAAGCCGAGACCTGACCGCTGGGATCCTGAATGAGGAGGGCCTGAATGAGGCAAGAAACAGTGCCCTACCCCCGGGAGGAGGGGGAGGGCAGGGGAAAAGCAAAACCGAGCTCCCTGAAGTGAGGACAGATATCCGGGGGCCAGCAGATCCCTCATCATGCAGGCTGGAGCTGGGGGCAGGATATGTCCACCCCCGCCCGGGCACAGCAAAGTCGAGCGGGACCAACCCACAGAATTTCCCCAGTGAGAGAATCCGTTAGGCAACCTTCGTCGGCCAGCCCTGCACACATATTGTTGCGAGGCGGCCTCGAGGCACGGATATGACGGTACATGCAAAGTACTGAACCCCAGGCAGACCGTTCGGTGACCTGTTGTCCGCCGACTGTATCCCCCCTGGCCATTGAAGCCGAGGAAGTGTCGATACGGCCAAAACAGAACCACCCCCGGAAGACGCACACCCGACAGAACGGACATACACGTTTATACATGTATTCAGATGTGAGGTTATCATGCAAAGTGGTATTAGTTTTCTGTTTTAAAGCTTGTGGGTCATACTAGCTGGTCGCTCAACTTCCTCACTCCAGGTCGGTACAGGCCTCCCGTACCCAAGAGGGTCCTGGCAGGAGTCGGTTTTGAGATTTGAGGCTGCGGCGCTGAATCGGGGCGGGTAGAACGAAAAGCGACCCGATGTCCCCAAGCACCGCGACGCCTAGCCCTGGGGGACAACGTGGGCAAGGGGAGCAACTGAAGACGAACGGGCATAGCAGCAGCGAGTGGGGCATGGACTGGCTGCGTGAATAAGATGTTTTCGCCTATGAACATGTTTTATGCCACCCAGGGCCGTCCTCGAGGAGCACGCAGAAGTGGCGGGGAGCGGGAACGACCACATAAGTGACATCACGGTGGCACATGTGACGCCGCGGCGGAATTGGTCGAACCATCACCCTTGTAGGGTGCGGGGAGAGGGAGCGACCGCATGAGTGGCACCACAACGGCACATGTGACGCTGTGGCGGCACGGGTCGAACCGTAACCCTTGTGGCTGGAGCGTGGACGAGGCGGCCGTATGAGTGACACCGAAGTGTCACGGACAGCCCTCCACCCCGAGTCAGGTTTTTTGAAAGGTGGGGGGGTGGCCAGTGCGCCATAGTGCGTAGACAAACTGGCATTGACAGGCCCAGTTAGTCGGGAGTGGAATAAATCCAGTTCACGGCCCCGAGGAGGTAAACAACACATGGGCGATGGTTTATGAGGACGATGGGTGAGGATCAGGTGGGCGAGAAGGAGGACGGAGGATGGAGGATGGTGGTGGATGGAGAAGGGAGGATGGCGAGTGGGGGCTGGAGGATGGAAGAGGAGGAGGAGGATGACTTATTTTGGGGAGGACGGCCAGTTGGGGGCAGGCTGGGCTCGTACCCAGCAGCACCCTGCGGCCCGGTGGCCCAGCGAGGCAGTGCGGGCTCGCGCTCGAGTGCGCGGGCGGGGCGCTGCGGCACGATGCCGAGGCTGCCGTGTGGGGGGGGAGAGCGGGGGGGTGGCTATCGGCTCCTCGACCTGGGGGGATCCAGGAGGATCCAGGATCAAGGAGGAGCGATGAGGATCCAGGATGAGGGGAGGAAGAGGTGGAGGAGGATGGCGTGTTCAAGGGGGACCGAGGAGGGTCGGGGATCGAGGATCGATGCTGATGATGATGGTGATGGTGATGGTGATGGTGATGGTGATGATGATGATGATGATGATGATGATGATGATGATGATGATGATGATGATGATGATGATGATGATGATAATGCTGATGATGATGATGATGATGATGCTGCTGATGATGATGATGATACTGATGATGATGATGATGTTGATGATGATGCTGATGATGATGATGATGCTGGTGATGATGCTGATGATGCTGCTGATGATGAGGACGATGATGATGGTGATGTTGATGATGCTGATGATGCTGATGGTGATGCTGATGCTGATGCTGGTGATGATGCTGCTGATGATGATGATGCTGATGATGCTGATGCTGATGCTGCTGCTGATGATGATGATGACGATGATGATGATGATGATGATGATTATTACGATGCTGCTGATGATGATGCTGATGATGATGCTGCTGATGGTGATGCCGATGACGATGATGGTGATGATGATGCTGGTTATGACGATGGTGATGATGCTGCTGATGATGATGCTGATGATGCTGATGATGATGATGACCATGATTATGAGGATGCTGATGATGATGATGCTGATGCTGATGGTGATGCTGATGCTGCTGATGATGCTGATGATGCTGATGCTGATGATGATGGTGATGATGATGATGATGGTGATGATGATAATGATGATGATGATGACGATGATGATGATGCTGCTGCTGATGGTGATGATGACGATGATGATGATGATGATGATGATGATGATGCTGATGATGATGATGATGATGATGATGATGATGATGATGATGATGATGATGATGATGATGATGATGATGATGATGATGATGAGGAGGAGGAGGAGGAGGAGGAGGAGGAGGAGGAGGAGGAGGAGGAGGAGGAGGATGGAGGAGGAGGAGGAGGAGGAAATGGAGGAGGAGGAGGAGGAGGAGGCCAGAGCCATTTAGGTTCAAGCCATTTTGGCTCAAGGCTGAAATCCCGAGTCGTGGGGCTTATACCGTAGATAGCCGCTGTGTGCGACAACCATCGATGGGAATGCCTAGACGCATTCCTTTCACACCCCTGTTGGGGATCCTGTCACCTGTCACCACGTCCTTCAGCAATTCTTGTCCTTCCCAGGTGCTGCCACGGCGACGCGCGGCCCTTGCGCACACTCCGCTGACGCTCCTGCAGAGGGAGACCACCGTTTTCGTTCTCCTGGCTGTAGTCGCGGTGATGCTCGGCGCTCCGCGACGCCGCAGGCGTCACCTCGTGGAGACCGACGCGGTGGAGGAGGCATTGGTGCCACTTGCGCCCCAGGGCGTGTGCTGCCGCAGCCACATGCACAGGCGCCTTCGGCTTCTCGTGGATGCTGTCCCTCATCTTCCGGCCTTCCCCCAGGCGAGCGTCCCGCCGATGACGGCAGCAAGCATCATGTGGACAACATCAAAGACACCATCATGGCGGCCATCCGCTCCATGGAGGCACCCGCATCTACCCGCGCATCTGCAGTGCAGACTTCGTGCAAGACCCTCGGCGAGCAGATGGAGCGGAGGATTTCCCCAGTGGAAGCCACCACACATGTCCAGAGAGCTCGCATCTCTCCGCGCTGGAGGGCAAGACTGGCCGGCAGCATGCAGACCGAGCGTCCCAGCGTGCAGCCCATCTTTGGCGACAGTTTCACTCGCGGACCCGACGCGACAATCATCATTGTTCGGGCGAAGGTCGTCGTATACAAAGAAGATTCATGTAAGTTCCCAGCCCTTTGTTCCAGCAGTTCCAGGTCCCGAGCGAAGATATCAACATGGAGGGCGACCCCTCCGACTCCAAGACGACGACCCACTTCCTGGCCCCCCCCCCTGAGGACGCCCCTTGTCGCCAGAGTGCACAAACACGTTGTACTAGCGCGAAAAAGCCATGCGGCACGGAGGGGGAAGAGGAGGGGGGGGAGGGGGAGGGAGGGAGGGAGGGGCCGAGAAAACAGCACCAGCTCAGTCAGGCGGTCCGGAAACATCGCTCCATTCAATTTTAGGAGAACTTGCATTGTCGACATGCACGCCTTTTTCGTTCCAATCGGACGATCGGACTGGCCATCGAACGTACCAGTCGAATGCGCGCCTTTTCTCCGGGCATTCCGAGGATGGCCGCGCACATCTGAGCGCGTGGGCGCCGCAGCGACCGCTCGGCGCGCGCTCCCGTCCGTGTGCGCGGACCACTGATCACCGCCCCTCTGGGCAGACGTCAGTCCTGTTGAGCACATGCGTGCAGCTGCCCCGTGGGTTCCCACTGTCGGCTGCGCTCGCCCCGTGTGGCCGCGCTGCGATCGAGATTTCCCATCCGATCCTGGGCTGCTCAGGGGCCCGCCTCCAGCGGCTGACCCCCGGCCGGCGCCTCGAAGCGCCCTGTGCCGTGACATCTCTCTCGGGCTCTCTCTTGCATCGAGCAGTCCTTGCCACTTTGATGTCTCGTTTCAAAACTGGTTCCCGCATCTAGAACACGACGTTGACCTAATCGAGCGGGGTGAGGCGCAGGAGGCGTGCTGCTGTATGCTTTCAGCTTGAAGTTTCTCGTGCATCAACTCGATGTTCGGGAGCTGGGCCATGGCTGCGGGACTTCAAGTAGACTGTGATTGATGTAACTTCATCCTTGCGTGTGAGCGCGATCTTGTGCTTCGCCATTCCGTGTGTCCCAGAGTCACGGATTATTATGCGGAGATTCTTAACGTCTCCCCCTCCGCCGATCTCCTCTCGAGCCCCGGTCTCAAGTCCACAGTCTCCGGCCGGTGCCGCGTGTGAGTTTGGCATCAATGCTCACGCCCTGTACCTTGCGCGCTGCCGTTTCAAGCTACCGCGCACCTGCCCGTTACAGGGTGGCCCAGTCCGCGGCACCACAAGGGCGAGCCGTTTTTTACGAGGTCATTGAGGACATCCGAACTTTACTGCGGCTCATGGCATGTGCCAGCAGGAGGAGGAGGAGGTGGGCGAGGAGGAGGAACATCAGGAGGCGGAGGAGGAGGAGGAGGAGGAGGAGGAGGAGGAGGAACAACCGATGTTGGAATAGCCCTGCAGGTTCCTACAAGGGCTAATTTCTACTGAGGGAAGTGCCGTGTTGAGAGACAACCTCTTGAAGACCCTGAAGCGTGCCAACACATCATTGTCGGGACTCCACCGCCACGAATCAACATGACTTATGCGTAGGGGCGACTCTGAACCCTACCAGAACACCATTCTTGGGACTTCAACATTAGTTTCAACATGAGACTCTCCCTTGAGTCCGCTCCGAATGTCACGGCCAGAGTTGTAGGCGTGTGCAACAGTAACATGGGTGGGGTGGTGGTGCTTTCCGAACGGGGATCTCGCTGGACGCCTCGTTGAGATGTGTGATCATGCGTCTTGCTTCCCTGATTCTGCGCTAGACGGCGGCCGCGCCTGAATGGTAGGCCCATGGGCCATGGTCTTTCAAGGGGACGCCTCTTGTAGTGAAGAGGAAGCCTCGTAGGGACCTGTGAAGGGGGGGACTTTGGGACGGCAGGGAGTATTGCAGCATTGCCCCTCCCACCTTCTCCTCCTCGCTCATTCTTTTCCTCATCCTCCTCGACCTCCTCTCCCCTCCTCTACCAGCAGCAATTAATGACGCTGACAGGCGCCCGACGCTCCCAGGCCCGTGCTCTCTGCGCTGAGGCCGAGCTGCTGCCGAGTTCGTTCGCTCGCTCGCTCTCCCCTCCTCATCCCCCCCGCTTCTTCGCCATACGGCGAAGGGGTGCTGAGTGGAATTGGCCAGTCTCCGTTATGCCAATCTCTCTCTCTCTCTCTCTCTCTCCCTCTGTCTGTCTTCGTGTGCATGTGTGTGTGTGTGTGTCTCTCTCTCTCTCTCTCTCTCCCGCCTCATCGACCTCCCCACCTGCCCCACCACCCGTCGGAGGCTGCCAGAGGCGCTCCCTGCCCAACAGTGCTCTCGGCGCCTCGCGCCATGCTGACCGCCCTTGGAGCTTCCTGGGCCCCGTGAGGGGCTGAGGCCATCTGAATCTCCGCCTCCCTGTGGGAGGACGAAGGTCGGCGGCGAGCGAAGGGGGGGAAGTGAGAAGGATACCGCATTCTCAGAAGCTTCGGAAATCCCACGGCCGTCTGAGAGAAGTTGTTTGTAAGCCTTCCCCGGGGACAGAACAAGCACTTCTCAGCAGGCGACATGGGGGCGTCTGCGAAATCCCGCCGCCTTCTGAGAAGGCCTTCTCCGTCTCACCCCCCCCCTCGCTCGCCGCCAACAAACAGCATCAATGACATGCCGCCGTTGGGGGACCGTCCTCATTCTACGCCTTCGTGCGTGTCCGAAGGCCTCACGCCCCCGCAACAGCAGCACACTGATGAGTTCCCCACGGCGGCATGTCGCTGATATTCTTTGTCCCTCTGGGAGGAGGTGACCCGACAATCTTGCCAAGCAGCACTGGTTCCAGTCGCTTCCCTTTTTCCCAACCCTCCTGCGTTGGGTACTCGTTTTGAATAGAGCACTGTGGTCTCCACCTCCTCCTCCTCCCGCCTCCTCTCTCCCCTCTTCGTCTCGCTTGCCTTTTACCAACCTAGCTTGCCGCTCGCCATCCCTGGGGGGCGGCGATCTGTGAAACTGTCGCCAGTTTCGAGGGTTGCTGGGGTGGCCAGCGGAGTGGCGCCCCACGGGGACTCAGATTAGACCTCGCCGTCTCTGGGGGGCTGCGATCTGTGAAAGTCGCCAGTTTCGAGGCTGCTGGGGAGCCCAGCGGAGTGACGCCCTACGGGGATTCAGATTAGACCTCGCCATCCCTGGGGGGCTGCGATCTGTGAAACTGTCGCCACTTTCGAGGCTGCTGGGGAGCCCAGCGGAGTGACGCCCTACGGGGATTCAGATTAGACCTCGCCATCCCTGGGGGGCTGCGATCTGTGAAACTGACGCCACTTTCGAGGGCTGCTGGGGGGCCCAGCGGAGCGACGCCCTACGGGGACTCAGATTAGACCTCGCCATCCCTGGGGGGCTGCGATCTGTGAAACTGTCGCCACTTTCGAGGGCTGCTGGGGGGCCCAGCGGAGTGACGCCCTACGGGAATTCAGATTAGACCTCGCCATTCCTGGGGGGCTGCGATCTGCAAACTGTCGCCACTTTCGAGGGCTGCTGGGGGGGCCCAGCGGAGTGACGCCCTACGGGGATTCAGATTAGACCTCGCCATCCCTGGGGGGCTGCGATCTGTGAAACTGTCGCCACTTTCGAGGCTGCGTGGGGGGCCCAGCGGAGTGACGCCCTACGGGGATACAGATTAGACCTCGCCATCCCTGGGGGGCTGCGATCTGTGAAACTGTCGCCACTTTCGAAGGCTGCTTGGGGGGCCAGCGGAGTGACGCCCTACGGGGACTCAGATTAGACCTCGCCATCCCTGGGGGGCTGCGATCTGTGAAACTGTCGCCACTTTCGAGGGCTGCTGTGGGGCCCACGAAACTGTCGCCACTTTCGAAACCTGCTGCGGGGTCCAGCATAGTGACGTCCTACGCGGACGCAGATTGGACCCGTCATTCTACTTCGATTATCCCGCATCTGCGATCGACTGTATGTGTGCGAGGAACTAGACATGGAGTGGTCTGGCACTGACTGACGTCAAATCGTTGTGTGCCAGTGTCTCCTGGGGTGTTGCCTGATGTGGATGCAGCTCGTCGGCGCTGCGACTCGAGCTGGCGGTCGTCCTTCGGACCCGCAGAAACATCTGCTGAGCTCGATGAGCTAGGGGAACTACAGGAAAGAAGTGCAGGAAACGGAGGCCTGTCATGCACTCGCCGATACCTCGTTGCTCTGTCATCGTCTTTGCTGTTGCATGATCCTTATCTGGCCTGCCGGCGCCGCGGCTCGAGCTGGCGATCGCCCTTCGGGCCCGCGGGAACATCTTCTGAGACAAGTGGACGCCGCCGCCTTACTTGCAGGCAGCGCATTGCATTCGCGGACAGCAGCATGGCAGACCGCAGTGAGATCCTCAGTCGCGTGGTGTTGCCAAGCCTGGTGGAGACGCGCGTGATCGACCTGAAGTCCCAATCGCGCGTGCACTGTACCTGCGTGGCGTTCAGGCACGCGCGTGATGCTGCTCGCTCCGCGTTCAACCAGTACGTCGCCAGTGCAACTTTGGACGATGGACAACCGATTGATGATGCGCGACCCCGGCCTTGAGTTTCTTTCCCGCGGGCCGCCCGCAGACCTGGCGGCGCGCCTGCGAGCGTTCAGCTCCCGCGCTGAAATGTGCGGGAAGGAGGCGGAGAAGCTAGCGGGCGAGCTACGCCTCGCTCGTTCCTTGCACTCTAAACAAGTTTTATCATGTGGAACTCTGCGACGACATGGCGCAGGCAGCGCTGCGGGTTTAGCTCGCACTTGAAAAACGCGGCAGTCTTCTGTCTCCTCCCGCCACTTTCATCGTCGTCCTATTCCCCGCCTCACCTTCTCCATGCATGCTGCTGCTTCCGCGATGGCCTTTCGCCCCCCCCGCCCTCCATTCCATCCCTCTCCTACCCCTCGTTCCCGTGCCCGTTCTTCTTCGATCCTGGGGCCTCAATCCTCGTTCTTTCGATCGTCGTCCTGTGAATCGTGCGACGCATGCGCATCCCATGTAGCTTGCGCAGCAAATCGCCGCGTCTACACTGTCGTTGTTCCTGCCAATGTTGGCATAGTCCTCTTGCCATTTGATGCGCGTGGGTTGGGTACGTCGCAGGGTAATTTGATAGCAATTTCAGGCATTTAATTATCTGTTCAAATTCATACTCTCCTCGTGGTACTTGTTTACTATCGGTCTCGGGTCTCGAGCCAATCTATGGCTTGACATGGAATTTACCACCCAACAGAAGACTAGCAGCCACTGCGACGCCAGTGCGCTCGCGCAGCAGGGTCGGGCGGGTGGGGAAAAACGCATCCCGCCAGCGGGACGGCCACGCGTGAGACAAATCCCATTCACCTGCGACGAGAACGCGCTCGCGGGCGCGCAGGGTGGGGATCCGCCTCAGCCGTGAATAGCCGTCCCGCAGCATTAGAGACAAGCAAGAAGATAGCCAATAGGGGCCACGACGCTCGCGCGACTTCTCCCCGCGCTCAAATGCTGCCCAGAGCGCCCATGAGAAGTCGCGTCGAGGCTGGGCCCGCGCTAACGCAGGGCACAACCGTCGACTGGCGCAGGCCCAGGCCAGGCGGTGGGGTGAGCGCGAGTCGGCGTCGCGGAGCCGAGCAACCTCGCCGACGCCTCCCGATGCATGCTCGGCGGAACGACGCCCAAGCGCGCTCTAAGCAGACCGCAGATGCCTGGTCTGCTTGACTCACGGCCTGGGCGGCCCCTGCACCGCTTCCGCGGCGATCGGCGCGTCCTGCGCGCCACGCGCCGCCGCGGAGCCCCGACCCCGATGCCTGCAGGGCGGCGCCTCGTCGGAATCGGAGTGCGCGATCTCGGCTTCTGCCGCCAGCACCATGGCTCGCGTCTTTGCGGCCGGGTACCTGTGCGCCGCCAAGCGCCGCGCCCTCGCGACCCAGGCAGCGCGGCCGTGCCCCCTGTCGGAATGGAGTGCCCGAACGCGGCCACAGATCTCCAACCCCCTTCGAAGAACAGCGCTGCTGGCCCCCCGGTGCGGAGTGCCTGTGTGCGAGAGACACGAACTGCGCGCGGGCCCTGGGTAGGCAGGGGACGGCAAGGGGAGCCCATGCCTGGTCGGCCCGGCCGCGCCTGAAGCAATGCGCCCCCCACTCCAATGCCCTATGGAGCCCGAGGTGGGCAGCGGCGAGCTTGACGCAAGCCAGCCCGTCCACGTAAGAGGCCCGGCAGGAGCTGCTCGCCGGGCCGGAGCGAATGCCGAATGTTGCAGACCGCACGCAAGCGTTTGCCCTGGAGCTGGCATGCGCATACCCTCCAGACCTCGCGATGCGGGGAGCCCGGGGCGCGCCCCGCCGCGCGCGCGCGCTCGGCCCGCCGGGTCGGGAGCCACTCTCCCCTTCCGCTGGCGGAATTGCACCTGCACCTGGTGCTTTCCTTCGTCTACGTGGAGCGAGACGGCACTATGCCCAGGCGCATTCAGCCCCACTACTTCGGAGCCGAAGCGCAAGCAGAACTGCCAGCATATGACGAAAGCGTCGGCCATATCGCCGCGTCCGATCTGCCAAACGCCAGGCCCGCGGGCCGGCACGCACGGCAGGCCGCTTAGTTCGAAGAGCGCGCGGCCGCGCCTCGCGCAGCCAATCCGACATCGCGCGCACGTTTTCGGCCGTGGCGCGCGCGCGAAATCTTTGCGCACCAGGCGGTTCCGCCTGCCGCCGATATCATGGGCTCGCGGCCGACGCGCGCGGCGGCCGTACCTTTCGGGCACCGAATACCAGGGTCCGCGTGTCCGCCAAAGACCCTGTGTCTGCGCGGAGCAGATGCAGGACTGAGCGAATGCCCTGCAAATAGTTCGACAGGGTCCCCGGGCGGCGACAGAGCGCCACCATCATGTCCCGCGCGATGGCGCACGGCGGCCAGGGCGGGACGCCTGCCGCATCGCACGCCTGGCCGTACAACTCCACCGCCGAGGCATACGGGTATGCCGAGAGCTTCCACGCGTGGAATTCTCGCCACAGCGCGGCCATCTGGATGCGGCGCATGCACTCCAGTCCTGCTCCTGACACCCGCAATTCCTCGGCGCGCCGACGAGGTGTTCCTGGCACCCGCCGCACGCCGATGTCCTGCCTCGCGCGCACCTCCCGCGGAATGCCGCCTTCGCTTATGAATATCGCGGGCGGAGCCTGGAGTTTCGTCAGCTGGCGGATTGCCTCTGCCAGCATCGGCGGCGCTGGTACCTCCGCGCCGCGCGCGGTGCACGAGGACGGTGGCGCCGCGCGGTGGTGCCTGCCGTGCCTGCCTTGCCGCTGAGAGCAACGCGAGGGCTTCTTGAGGCGTCAAACCCCCGCCGGGCCGGCGTTTCGCGCGCAAGCCCGGTGCCGGTGCCGGGCACTTGGCCGCTTTCTCGAGTAACGTTTCCGCCGCCTTCGCGCCCACGGGTCAGCGGGCGGCGGCCGGCCTTGCTTGCTCCGCCGGATGGGGCGGAGTTGCGCGCGCGCGCTCGACCTGGGAGAGCGATGCCGCTGCATCGTCCTCCCGGGGCCGCTTTGCATTTTCGTGGGTCAGCTTACGCGCGTGAGTAATAAGCGTCACGGTGAAGCACTCTGACCACTCCCGGAGGCACGGGAACACTTCCCTCGCCTCCTTCGCCGTGAATCCGGACAGGTCGGGGGGATACGCCGCTCCTTCGGCTGCGAGCATGGATGTCAGACACTGCAGAGCTTCCGCGCCTACCGGATGCGAATCATTTTCGGGCGTCCACCGCGACGCGTGTGACAAGCACGCAAGCATGGCGCCCGCGGGCCCCCTCTCGCGGCGGGCCTGGTCGTCACGCGCTCGCCGCGCAAGCCTTTGCGCCCCCTACAAATTGCCCTGTGCTACTTGCTATGCATGCCCGCGCGAATGCCAGGGCGCCGCGCGGGGCCATGGCCACGCCACTCGGGTGAAGCCCTCGCGGTGCATGGCCGCAATCGCGGCCGCCTTCGTGGCGGGCCGCGTAGGGGCGTCTGCCACGTTGAGCGCGGATGGCACATACCACGCGCTCAGGAGGCACCGCGCGGTCGCTGCTGCGAACCAAATATCTGCCACGAGCGCGTTATAATCTGCCTGGCGCGAGGTCCCGCGTAGGAGCACCCCGAGCGCGGCCTGGCGCGGTCAGCGGAGCATCGCACGGGCAGCTCGGCGACCCGCGCCCGGCCGCGCCTTCGAATCGACAAACAACACGATTTCCGCATCGCGCAGCGTCGCGAGCAAATGATGCAAGGCGCAAACGGCCGCGACGAGTTCCCATGCCGCGACCTTTCGCAACACGGCGGGCTGTCCGCCAGGCTACGCGTGGCCGGGGCGCCCCCGCCTGCGTCTTGCGGTGCTTCGTCCACCGCTTGATCGACGAAGGCACATCAGCCGCTGCATAGCGCTTACCGCTGGGCCCAATGATGACCCACGCGAGCCTGCGGAGGCGGGGCGGGCCGGGCAATGCGGGCGCCGTTCCAAACAGGCGCGCGCGTATGTCGCCTGCCGCCGCCCGTCGCGTCGGAATAGACGAGGTAGCGTGGCCGCTCCGGGGCCACCCGCAGGGGCACCGCTCGTTCCGGCGCGCTCCGGAGGAAGCGCAGCCACCATTCCAATGCCCCGCGGAGCCGCGACTTCAACCTCCGTCCCCGCTGCTGCGCGTGCCAGAACAGCGGGGCGAGGTATACCCGGGCACCTGCCGTCGCTCTCGCGCGCGCGCGTCGCTCGCGCGCGGGAGGTTGGGCGTGCCTCTGCCGAACACCGCAGAGGGGCCCCATCCGAGTCTGCCGGCAAGTTTTGATGCCGCCGCCGGCGACATTCTCCCTGCCTCCAGCACCCACTCGTTGTGAAAGGCAGTGCCTGCTAGGCCTATAGGGCCTCCAGAAAGGCCAAAGTACCTCCCAAAGTAGGTTTCGGAGTAGGAATAGAAGTACCCCCCGAGCCTAACAAGTAGGTTCCAAAGTACCCCCCAAAGTACCTCCCAAAGTACAAAAAGTAGGCTCCGACGGGTTGTTGGCTTGTAACAAGTAGTCGATTCAGAGCTCTTTCGCTAGCGGCGCGTACTTCGAAAACTCCTCGCCTCGCTTCTCATTGTATGTTCTCTCTTCTATGTTGTCTCATCCACCCCCAGGAAGTCCACGCAATACGTACATGAACAACTAAATGACGAAGGGCATTCAACACTAAACAAAAACATGCAACTCTCTCTCTCCAAGAAAACCCCCAAACTCGGCGGATTGCGCAGCATAGAATGTATTCTGAAGCTTGCCACCGCATAGCTCACACCACACATGTGGCACCGCGTTGCTTGCACCACGTAGATTGCTCAACATAGGTTGCACCACAAAAGTGACACCATATAGGTTGCTTCCCATAGAATGCACTACATAGCGTGCACCACATAGCTTACGCCACATAGCTTGCACCACATATATCGTGCTACATGGCTTGAGCCACATAGATTGCACCACGCATATTGCCCCCCCACATCCTCCCACCCTAGCCATTTTGGCTGTCAGCCTCCCCCCCGCCATGAGCGGGGGCGGGGCAGGGTGGGCCCTCGTCGCGGAGGCCGAGGCCGCGGCTTCCGAGGGGCTCGCCGCGGGCTGGGCGGCCAATGCCGCAGCCGCCGAGGAGGCCGCCCTCGGCGGCCCCGCCGCCGGCTGGGGCGCGGTGGCGGCCGACGCCGCCGAGGCGGCGGAGAGCCCCGAGGGCCTCGAGGCGTTCTCCCACTCCCTTTCCCCACGGTGGGGAAAGGTAGTGGGGGTACTTCTCGTAGGCAGTGGACGTCCGCGGCGTCGGCCATCGCGACCTCGAGGACGTCCACCTGGACGGCCTGACGGCCGACGCCGTCAGGCCGCTGACGGCCTCAGCGGCCAGGCGGAAGGCCCATGGTCAGAAAACAGGAGATGAGGACGAGGTGAGGAGGGACAGGAAAACAACTCAAGGACTAGGAAGAAGGCCTAGGATATGAGGAAGGATGTGGAGGAAGGATGGAGGACACAATGAATGAGTAGGCGTAGGCGTGAGGAGGAGGAGGAGCACGGAGGATGTGAGAGGATGAGGACATACGGGACGGGAAGGGACAGGATGGATGTGTTGTTTACGGCGCCGCAGGCTATGTGGCAGCCGCTGGGGCCTCTTCGCAAGAGGTTGCGGGAGTGCCTGCGTGCTGCTGGCGCTGCTGCTGCTGCGCCTCATCGGCCAGCTGTCGCGGCGGCGCTGGAGGCCGCCGAGAGGGCGGACTTCGACGACGAGGGCTTCGATCTGTTCGGCAGCTTGACCGACGACGACGACGACATAGCAGCCCCCGTCGACGGCGATGGCGACCTGGCCCGCATCGACGAGCCCGACGGGTTCCTCGGGCCCCTCGCCGCCGCTCCGCCAGCTCCGACGCAGGACGAGTTCAGGCAGGACATCGCGCAGATGGTCGAGCAGATCAGCACGCTGGCCAAGGCCAACGATACCGCCAAGGCAGAGTTCCACAGCAGCAAGCAGGTCGGCGTGCTGGAGTATTTCCTGTCGGGCAAAAGCAAGACCTTGCCGTTCCACGAGGAGTGCGGCAAGTTGGGTGTGGACCGACGTGGCGCCGACACTGTCCTGAAGGCGGCTGCTGCTGCTTGCTCGCTGCTGCAGAACAGGGACGTTGCCAACATGGCTCGCCAGCTGGTGGACTCCATCGTCGCCCGCGGAGGCCGAGCATTGAGTTGGGCCGAGAGCGTGAGGTACGACGAGACGCCGATGCACATGCGACTCACGGACATCGAGAAGCAGGCTCCACCAGTGACGGACGTGGTGCTGCCAGTGGCGGGCGCGCCAGACAACGGACACGTGAAGTTGGTGCCACTCTCCAGCACTTGTTCGAGCGCGCACGTCGCCAAGATCTTGAATACACACCGCCTCTACTCGATGCTGTTCCACCTCCCCGACGTCGGGTACGTCGCCGTGCGCGTGCCGCTCGAGACGCCCGTCCAGTCGATGGCCAGGACCACGGGCGAGGTGATCTACGATGCGCTCAAGGCCAGCCAGCCGCCGATGCACGAAGTGCCGCAGCGATTCGACCGACGACAGCGGCTGGTATGCACTGACGGCGCAGGCGGGATCACGAGGATGGAGCGCAACCTGGACCGCGAGGAGGGGGACCAGTGCAACACGATGAAGATCAAGTGCGAGGTGCACATGATTCACAAGTGGCACAAGTGCGCATTCTACCACATGAAGGCCGACACCACCTGCATGGTTCACGTTGCGAAGGCGCTGCGCTGGCATGACGGCATGAGGTCATTCAGGGCTGCGCTCAGGCAAGAACTCCATGCGTCTCTGGACTACTACGCGGACGTGACGCCGTCGCCAGTGGACACCGCCTACAGCATCAAGTGCCTGGACCTCTTCCTGGAGGAGACGTCTGCCCATCGGCGACTTCGGCGCTGCATCATCCTCTCCTTGGCGAACGGGGACTGGACCAAGAGGCAGCGGCAACGCAAGCTCATGTCGCGCCCGCCTCTCGAGCCGCCCATCCCCCGAGCTAAAAACATGCGAGTGTTTTTTTTTCCAGGCTGTAGCCACCGTCCAGGCAGTTTTTTGGAGGTGGTGCAAGTTGTCTCGTTTGATGGGTTGCGGCCCGATCGTGGCCTCGGGCGTTCGGGAAGGGGGCTGGGGTACTGGACCTAGGTAGCTGAGGAGAGCGAGCGGGCGCGCCATGAGCTTCGTTCCAGGGGGTGCGTGCAACACTACTGCGACGGGTGCTGCATGTCTCGCGCCGACTGCATTTCGAAGTTCACGACGCTCTTCGTGGCTGCAGTCGCCGCGACCGGCCCGACGGTGTGGCCGTCTGCCAGGTGGACGGGGTTCGACCACAGCGTCGACTGGATGGGCGTCTTGGAGTCGTGCCACGGCCTGCTCAGCCGTGTCTTCGTGCGGTGGGCTGGCGTCAAGGACGTGGGCGGTGGGGGCAGCATCGTTGCCAAAATCGTGCCAATGAGATGTCGGCCCTCATCCAGTTGAGCCCCGTGCCCCCCTCCCCCCAACAAGCAATGCCCCGACGGTGGCGGGGGGTGTAAGGGAAGCGGGAGGTGGGTGGGAGGGTAGGTCCACGTAGGGTTGGAGGAGCTGGAGGGGGAGGGCAGTGGTGAGGGGGTACAGTAACCATGACGACGATGAGCACGACGACGAAGAATGGGCCAGCGGGACAAATCAGTTGGCCCCGGACCCCTGCCATCAAACCTTAGATTTCGGACTGCTCACCCCTCCTACTCCAAGCCACGCCCGCCCCCACCCCCGCCCAGTCCGCGGCCACTCGGGAGCCCCTGTGGGGCTCAAGCTCAGGGGGCCCCTGGCATGTTTTTGGCACCCCCCCCCGTCGACTGAAAGGTTGAAGCGTTCAGGGTCGGAGAGTCTCTCGCCGACGCGCTGCGCCTGGAGAGAGGCCCAGGCGGCAGCAGCTCTGGCCTGCGTGGGGCTGACTGCGCAGGAGCTCCAGACGGTGCGCGGCCGCCCGAGAGCCACTTCGGCGGCGACGGCCATCAGAAGAGCACCGAGGACGAGTGCAGGAAGGAGGACTCGATCCATCGATGGTGGGGCGCCAGATGGTTACACCAGGGCGACGTCGGCGCGCGGCTCATGGTGATCAGGGTGGTCTTGAGGCCGCTCGTGCAGATGATGTACAGATACCTCGGCCAGGCAGGCATCAACCACGACTGCGAGATGGAGTATCGCAAGCTCCAGGCGGCGGCGGGCAGCGGGCCCGATGCCACCAACAAGCTGTTTCCGATGGTTGCCGCGTGCAGGCGCGTCTTCGAAGGTGAGTTCCGCCAGTACCTGAAGGGCGCCATCTTGACTCCATCGCCATGGGTCACCATCGTGCCTGCGCTCAGGACCCACGCCCTCCGCACCACGGCGTTCTTGATGTTGAGCGATATCGGCTGCCTCTGCCACGAGATGTCAGTGCTCCACACCATGTATCCCTTCAAGGTGTTCAGGCTGCTGGACGGGGACAGCGCGGCCGACATCGAGAGCGACTGCGAGGACATGAAGGGCGGCTGGAGCAAGGAGCTGATCGAGAAGTACGCGAAGACCGAGCAGGGTTTGCTGCACCCAGACCTCATCGCGGAGCTGACGCACGTCGCCGCCAACGACCAGCGCGAGACCTGCAGCATCGAGTCCAGCCACGCTTCCATCCGAAGGGGCCTCGCCGCGCTGAGCGTGCAGACCCACCCAATGCACATTAGGCGCTTGTCTGCTTTGAGGACATGCCAGCGGTTTCGGACGCGAGTGCACCGACTTCGCAGCGGGCCTGGACGTTGCGCGATGAAGGGCATGGGGACGGCGCAGGTCGACAGGAAGCCTCCAGTCAAGAAGCGGTTCCTCGGCTTCGGGGGCGCTTGGCGGGCGTTTGTTCGGCAGCAGTCGCTGGGCAGGAAGGGCTCGCCCGACTTCGCCGAGCTCGCGAAGGCGTGCGCCGTGCTGTCTGCCGCAGAGAAGAACCAGCTCAGGCAGATGGGGAAAGCAGCCACCCGAGCAGCACGGGCTGGCAACAAGACCCCGTTCGGAGGGAGCTCGCGCTCACTAGAGGCGCGGGCGAGGATGGCTGCTTTGGCACGTCAGGTCAACGAGCTGCACGAACGCAAGCTCGCTGCGCTGCTGGGCTCGTCGGGTGGAGTTCAGGGGGATATCGCAGTTGCCACCTACGACGGCATCATCAGCATCGCCTCGTCGAACCCCAAGCACCTCGCCGACATGACAGAATTGCGACAACTTGAGCGTGCGGAGCGGGCCTGGCGCCAATCCGACCAGATCGTGATGCACGACGCTGTTAGCAAGTGGTGCTCGGAGACGGGCGTGGAAGCGAGGGCTGCTTGCTTGTTCCACGAGTCGGCCATCAGCAACAGGCTCGACGAGTTCCTCCCCATCGTTCCCCCGTGCCAAGGTTTTCAGCTCTTCGAGTGGGAGCCCGTGGGCGTCTTGGATCGGGTGAAGAGCGCGCTCTCGGTGCATCGCCGCTTCATCGCTGACACCTTCGCTGCCTTGGCGAAGTTCTGGGATGACTTCCACGGCACGATCGACCACCATCCGCGCCCCGAGTGGGACGAGAACGACTGCGCGGACATCCCAGCTTGCATGCGCGCGGGCATGTGCGTGTGCACGGGCGCGGGCTTGGAGGTCGGCCAGTTCGTGGAGAAGTTCGACGCTGCTGTGAAGAAGGCATGCCCAGTCGGGCGTATCAGGACAGAACACTTGGCCCACGGCTACATCGTGGTATACGTCTTCGCGCAGCGCCAGCCAGCCGACGACGAGAAAGATATCAATATCGCAACGGACGGCATCGTCGAAGGACTGCCCATCGTCGACGGCAAGTGGCTGCACATCGGCCACAACAATTTGTCGCCTTGGCGGTCGTGCTTTCAACTCCTGAACGGCCCGACGGGCCCGATGCATCCCAACATCGAGATGACCAACTGTCATTTGGAGGGCACGGCCGAGTTCGCTACGCCGTGGCAGGCGTTCAAGGACTTCAACAGGAACCTTCGGTGGGCTGTGTGCGTTTACAGCGTGGACATGAAGAAGAGCCCTCTCGGGACGTTCGTTCCAGACTGCATCGACGTCCACTTGACCGAAGCGATTGAGAAGGAAGGCGTCCCGACGTGCAGGGTCATTTGGAAACCGAGATGGGCGATGTGGAGGAGGAAGCCGAACAAGGTTGACAAGATGGACGTGCACGTCAAATCTGGATGGCACGGCCTCGCTTCGATCAAGGACGGTGAGCTGGGCAGCGACAAGGACGAGGGCCCCGACAACGACGACGGACCGCTCGAACCTGGAGGCGAACCACATGGAGGCGACGCAGTTGTCTGCTCTGGTGGCGGTGAAGCAGGTGGCGCCGACGTGGGCGGCGAGGACAACGATGACGGTGAGCCAGGGCCACCACTGGGCCGAGCATAATGGCATTGCCCCGCAGGCGCACCCCCCTCCCATAGCTTGCATGTTTTAGTATCCTCCATGGGCCCTTGCAGGGCCCCTCGGTGTATGTCCAGCCTCTTGGGCGCGCTGGGTTCCGGCTCGCCCTGGTGCCTGCGGGTGTCCCCTAAGCTTTCGCAAATCTAAATGCGTCTGCGGTGGTGCCATTCTGCCAGCCTTGTCGGCGACCTTGGCTTCGCAGGTGACGTGGTAGACGCGCACGGTGAGCCCGTGCTGGCGAAGGTCGTGGAAGCGGGCGTGGAGCCAGCAGGTGAACCTTCCTCATCTTCGAGTTCGTCTTCAGACGCCATAGTGACACCGCAGACCTCCGCGGCATCATTGATTCGGACAGGTCGAGCGAGTCAGGTGACGACCTTCCTGGCGGCGGAGGCGGAGGCGGAGGCCAACCTTCTGCGTCTTCTGGGGCTGCTGCGCCACCACCGCCCCCGCCGCTCCCGCCGCCTGCTGGCGGTGCGCCAGAGCCAGCTGCGCACTTCATCGAGGTGGAGGGCGGCAGGATCGTCTACAACGCGAAGAAGCTGGACTTGATCGCTGAGTGCAGGGACGCCTCGCACGTGAAGTGCAGGAAGCACAGGACAATCAAACATGGACCCAGGCCACAGCAGGGGCGACCCATCGGCTACCTGGTCGCGTGGCTGCGGAAGCACGCGGAGTACGGGTCCCAGCTGACGCACGGGTCGTGCAATTGGATTTCCAAGGAGGATCGTGTGGCTGCTCGGGCAGCCTTTGCGGGCATGGGCCCCCGTGCTCAGGCGCTGCTGGCTATCGAGAGGCCGCGGCGGCCAGGAGAAGCCGCGGAGCCCGACGTTTGCCCTTGAACTGTTTTTTACTTTCATGCTGGACAGTCAGCACGCCGTGTACTTGTCCTCGCCGTCTCAGCGAGGCACTGCGCCCTGTGGGCAATCATGGCCAGCCATGCGCATGGTCGAAGTACTTGATACTGTAAGTGTGTGAAAAAATATTGGCGCTTCGCGCCCTTATGCCAGCCCATCCGACAAAGGTACCGATGCAAGTTGCATTGGTGAGGGGGCGTAGTGTAGCAATGCATAGTGTAGCAGTGTAGCATAGACTTCAGGAGGCTCTTTGGAATCATGTTCGAGGTGGCTTGGGGCGCCGCCTGTGCTCTCTTGGAGCCCTCTTCGAGCCCTCCCAAAGCCTCTTAAGGCCATCTCGGGGCTCGGGGGCTCAGGCGCCTTCTCGGGTGAACCGTAGATGCCATCGGTCAAAGCAGTAGGCAAAACATGTCCACCCCCCCTCCCGATTCCCCCACCCGCCGCCTGGGCCAGACCAACTTGCCGCCTGTTGCAATCTCGAGGCACGCTTGGGGCGCCCTTGGGTGATCTAGAAGCCGCCTTAGGCCACCCTGGTGTGTTTGCAAAGCTCGCTTGGGACATCTTGGAACGGCAGCGGGGCTTCAGACGCCGATCGGACACGCAATCGGCGACGCTACACAGCATCGCGCCGTTGCCATGCAGCTGTGAAGGGATGTCGGCCTGCCGATTGCGCCCCTGGAGGGGAGAGGGGCGTGACAATTTGGGGTCATTTTCTTGGTGGGGATGTGCGGTCTGGGAGCGCACTGGAAGCACGTTGCGGGCGATCTGGGGCAATCGGTGCTACAGCGTACCATCATGGGGTCCAACCTGGGCGATCAAGGGCCGTATCGGGGCCACCTTGTGTCACTATGAAACATTCGGGCCCTCCGTGAAACTGTTCGTTCAGACCCAAGGGGGGGGGGGGGGGCAATGACATTCACCCGACGGGGGGCGGAGGTTGTACGAAATGATCCGCTAAACTGCTCTCACCCTAAGGGCCTCCTGGGGTTGCCAACATTGCCATTCTGGGGGGCGGTTCTCGAGACATCGCCCAATATTGTCTCGCCCTGGCCCCTCCCCACTAACGCAGTCGCCACCACGACATCGCTCGTCGTCGTCGCCCCCGTCCTCGTGCGCACCGTACCTACTCACAGAGCGCACGAGGCGTAAACAGATGCACAAACGATTACCGCTCCCAAACAAATACTTGCACTTTGGGGTCCTGACTCGCGTTAACCCTCTCGGGGCCCTCACCGCAAAATCGCCACCGTGCCGCCCGTCGCCGCCCGCGCCGCCTGTCGTCGTCGCCGTCGCCGTCGCCGTCGCCGCCGTCCCTGCCAATCGCCGCCCGCGTTGCCCGTCGCAGCCCGTCGCCGTCGCCACCCGTCGCCGCAATCTCCGCCAGTCGCCGCCCTTGCCGCTCGCCGCCGCCCGTCGCCACCTGTCGCCACTGCCTCGTGCACAATGCCGCAAAATCGCCGTGCCGCCCATCGCCGACCGTCGGCGCCCGTCGCCACCCGCCGCCCGTCGCCGCCATCCCCGCCCGTCGCCGCCCGTGCAGCCAGTCGCCGTTCGCCGCCGCCCGTCGCCGTAGCCGACCGTCGCCGCCATCGCCGCCCGTCGCCGCCCGCGCCGCCCGTCGCCGCCAGTCGCCGCCCGCCGCCGTCGCCGCATCGCATATATTGCACCACGCGTAGATTGCATTACTTAGGTTGCATCGCATACGTTGGCCGCGTAGATGGCACAGCATAAGCTGCATTCCATGGGTTGCACCGCATACATTGCACCACATAGCTTGCACCGCATACGGTGCACCCCAGAGGTTGCACCGCACACATTGCACCACACATGGATTGCGTTCCATTTGTTGCATCGCATACATTGCAACACATCGGTTGCACCGCATTGCCTTCCCCACAGAGGCTGCGCCGCATACACTGCACCACATAGGTTGCACCGAATATACTGCATTACCTAGGTTGCATCGCATACCTTGCACCGCGCCTAGATTGCATTACATAGGTTGCACCGCAGGCGCTGGTCACATAGGTGACACAGCATAGACTGCATTCCATAGGCTGCATCGCATACATTGACCCCCTCCATTGCACCGCATTGGGTGCACACTATAGGCTGCATCGCATACATTGCACCATATAGGTTGCACCGCATTGACTGCACTACACAACCTGCGTCTCATACATTGCACCACCTACGCTGCACCGCACAGGGTGCACCACATATGTTGCATGACATGCATTGCACCACGTAGCCTGCGCCGCAAACATTGCAGCACATATGTTACATTGCGTATGTTTGCGTCGCCTACATTGCACCGCATAGGTTGCATTTCCTAGGTTGCACCGCGTGCCTTGCACCACGTGTAGCGCGCCGCATAGTTTGCAATAACCCACTAGTTTGGGGCCACGCTGGCTAACCTATAGTGGGTTGGCTCGTCGCATAGGCTCAAACTTGCGCGCGTTTCGCGCGTTGGCGCCTGGCGGCTTGGACATGGCGCAGCGCGTGCAACAGGTGCTCGGCGCAGGCGCCCGCCAGGGCGCGCTTTGCCCCAGTGGCCGCAATGCTGGGCAGACGCGCCACGCTGGCATGTGACATGTAGCTTCGCCCGCGCTCGAGCAGCCGCGCGCGGCGTCGTCCGCGAGCAGTTGCCGCGCAGCGCTGGGCCCCGCGTTCTCGGGGATCGCGCGCCTGGCCGCGCATATTCGCGCGGGGCAGTTGTCATGCGAGGCGCGCGTTCGCATGCCGAGCGTCGCTTGTCGGAGCGCGCGGGGCCAGCTTGCCCGACGCGGCGTCGCGCCGCGGAGTGCAGGCGCGAGCTCGGCGCGCGGCGCTGCAGACCTGCCCTTGCGGGTCGCTGGCGGCGCGGCGCAAGTGTCGCGAGGGGCGCGCGGCGCGCGGTCGCGATGATCCCGCGCGGCGCGCTTTCGCGCGCGGCGAAGAAGGCGGCACTGCCCCCAGCCAGGGGTCTGGGCGAGGATGGCGGCCCGCCTGCACCGCCGCAGCCCGTTGGTCGGCCCGACGGCCGCACGCCGCCTCTGGCCCTCGGGCCGTTTCTCCTTCATCCGTTTCCCTTAGCCAGTTGTCGGCGCACGAAGCGCGCGAACGCGGGTGCTGCGGCGGGGCGAGGGACAGCGGCGCGCGCGTGCGCGTTCGCTTCTTATACGCATTCTCCTGGCGCGTCGCAGCAGATCTTGCCGACGCCGCGCCTGGGGGCCTGGCGGCTCGCGCGGGCGGCGCCGCGCGGGCTGGCTGTTTGTTTGAGAGGGGGTGCGGGGGGTGGGCCGTTGGGCGCGGGAGCTGCGCGGTGGCGGCGGCGCCTGAGCGGTGATTGTGGCGCGTTGCCCGCGCGGGCGAACGCCCGCGGGCTCGGCCGCGGAAGCGGCGACGTGTGCTTGGCCCCGTGGGCGGCCCCATGAGCGGGCCCGCAGCGCGCGGGGCGTTGTGTGCAGGCCCCCACGGGTGCTTCGCCTTGCGCAGGACCGATAGGGCGCGCCCCCGCGCGATGGGCGCAGCGGCATGGGCCCTGCGCGGCGGGCTGCGCGAACCTCTAGGGGCGAAATGCCGCGGGCGGGTCCCGCGCTGCGGGTTGGCGCGCGGGCGGCCCGATTTGGGTGTGAGTTTTCGGGCGGGGCTCGCGCGCTGCGGTATGCGGGCGTAGTTCTGTCGCGGGGCGGCGTCTTCGGCATGGCCTCGTGGGCGAGGCCGCGCGCGGGGGCCCGCGCGTTCGGCTTCGCTGCGGGAATCCACGCGTTGGGTGTCGCAATCGGGTTTGCGTCAGAAGGGGGGGGGGGGGGGGTCGCGGTTGCGTCCTGCGCGGGCGCCGCCGAACAACTGCCCGCCGATGTAGACTCATTTGCAAGCGGCGGGCTAGCGCGCGTCAGCGGGCGCGTCGCCCGCCGTCTCGCTGCGGCGCGGGCGGCGGGTAGATGGCGCCAGCGAGCCGAGCGGAAGGTGGCGCCGCAGCCGCCGTCGCGCTGCGTCGTGGAGGCGCGACTGCGGCGTTGCCGCGGCGCGGCAACGCGGCGACTCAAGATAGCGCTACAGCTGATGGCGCAGCCCGAGGCGCATCGCGCGCGGCCGCAACGGTGCAACGCGTCGGCGGAACGCGCGCCGCGCGCCAGCGGGGCAACGCAGCGCCCGCGCCAACTGAGTGGCGTCAGTGGTGTAGCCAACGCTGGCCGCTCAGGCGCCCCAGAGCATCTGCGCGTCTGAAGCTTTGCATCATACCATAATTCCGTCAATGGGTGGGTTTCGGGGTCGGTCGCGGCGCAGCGGCGCGCGGGGCGAGCGCCCTGGCTGCACAACGTCCGCAGGTCGGTCGCATGTCTGGCGCGCCAACCGCGGCGGTCCCCCCCCCCCCCCCACCCACACCACCGCCACCACCACCCGCGCAAGGGCGCTGGCGGGGCGATGTCATTCGCGCCGCGGCGGGGGCGCGTCGCTGGAGCAACCGCGCGCGGGGGGCCCTGCCATCGCGAGCTTCAAGCGCGATGGTTGTCCTTTGGCGTTGTCGCCCCCTTGACGGCGCTGAAGAGCAGCGCTGAAATGCCGATGCAACGTTGGCGGCTGGGCCGCGACATCGGGGCGTCGGCCAGACGCAAGCCGACGGCAAGGCGCCGCGCCCATAATGCACCGCCCAAGTTTGGTCTCGCCCGCGCCGCCCAACCGGGCGCTGTATTTATTCGGCGCGCCCCCGCGCGCGCGAGCTTGCGAGCCTCTGCGCAACGCGTGGCGAGCGCAGGCGGTGCCGCAACGACGATTGCGAGGGGGGCCATGCTCGCGCGCGGGGCCACCTTCGCCGCAACGGGTAGGGACTTACAATCTACATTCGCCGCGCCCTCGGTCTCGGCCGTTTGCATCCGCGGCTGGGTGGGGGGGGGGCGCGGCTTGCGCGCGCCCTCCGCGACCTCGGGGTTCGCCGCGGCAAGCAGTGGGCGGGGGCGCCGCGGGCCTGGTCGACTCGGCACCGCCGCAATAGCCTGGCCCATGGCGGCGGGCAACGTATCGGGCCCGACGCGGCGAGCCCAGCCGCGGCGCCAATGGCCCACCCGTCCAGGACATTCATGCTACATGGAAGCGCACCCGCACAGCGTAATTCCATGTGAAGGTGTACGAGAGCAGCGCAGATCTTGGGGCGGGTGCGCTTTTCTTCGCGGGGTTTACAAGCGAGCTGCTGCGTGGGGTGCGCGCGCTCCTCGGGCAAGCGCGCGAAGTTTGGGCTTGGGGGCTAGCAGCCGCGCGGGGCAAGCGCGCGCGATTGCCAGGCGCGCGCGGAACGCGAGGGGGATGGGCACAACGCCCCCTTCAACGCAATGCAAGTTCGGCGCTTCTCGCGGAGGCGCCAGCGACAATGCAGGTGTCTCTTGGGGGCAGGGCGCAGGTTCAATGACTTTCCGACGAGAATACAGCGGTGTCCATATGAGGAAACCCCGCCCCAGGAGATGTTCCAAGTCAAGGCGCGCCATGAGCAAGCAACGCCTCAGGTATCATGCGTGCGAGCTCGGCGATCGAGGCGCCGCGGCGCGCCCCTGCGGCTGAGCCGAGGGCCCTAAGGCGCTGCGGGGTTCTGAAGTACGCGCGGCGGTGCGCGGCCCTGGGCGCAACATGACGTCGCGTGCAGCGCCGCGCCGCCATAAAGTTCGAATCGCCGAGGAAGGCCTGAAGAACGCCGAACGCGGCCCATTGGCTCTGCAAGCCCAGGGGGGGGGGGGGGCGAGGGGCGCCAACTGCCGAATGCTGTATTTGCATAATATTTGCAGCTCCAGGGGTGCCACCTGGAAGCCAGAAGGTCGCTTGCCACGGCTAAGGGCCCGCTTCGTTAGCCGACCCAGCTGAGCTGCATGCGCGTGGCAAGCGGGTCCGCCATCAGCGCTGCGCGCTTTGGCGGTGCCGCGTAGAATTGGGCAAACTCGCTGGTTGCTCGCCAGGTTAATCCTGCGACGCGCCTCTTCAACGGCGCCACCGCGCGCGCGCTGGCATCCGCCCCCCTGTGCTACCCCCCAGCGGCGGCGGCGGTAACCCCACGTGCGCTACATTATCGCCAGGCATTCGCCGACGCGGTGCGCCTGCGGGTACATTTTCGGTAGGTACTTCGGGATGCACCCTGCTCGGTATCTAGATTCGGCGAGGTACTTCGGGAGGTACTTTGGGAGGTACTGGGAGGTACGTAGGTACTTAGGGAAATACTTTTTCTGTCCGACGGTACTTCGGTATGTACTTTTTCAATCCGACGGTACCTGCGTAGGTACTTTGGGATGTACTTTTCCAGCTCGACGGTACTTCGGTATGTACTTTTTCAATCCGACGGTACTTGCGTAGGTACCTGCGTAGGTACTTTGGGAGGTACTTTTCCAATCCGACGGTACTTCGGTATGTACTTTAGGTACCTGAGGAGGTACTTCGGGAGGTACGTAGGTACTTAGGAAGGTACTTTTTTCGCCCGACGGTACTTTGGGAGGTACATTTTTCGCCCGACGGTACTTCGGGAGGTACTTTTCCCGTCCGACGGTACTTCGGTAGGTACTTTTTCAATCCGGCGGTACCTGCGTAGGTACTTTGGGATGTACTTTTCCAATGCGACGGTACTTTGGCAGGTACCTTTGTAGGTACTTGCGCAGGTACTTCAATTTCGGAGGGTACTTGCGCATGTACTTTGCCGCGCCAGTGCGATGTTCAAGCGCGCGGCTAAAAAATCGGCATGTACTTCGGGATGTACTTTGGGAGGTACCTCGGCGGCCGCGGGTATTCAGTGGCCCGCCCCGCCCCCCGCCCTCCCGCGGGCGGGTATGCCGCGGGTCGGGGCAGCCCGCGGGCTGGGGGGCGCCCGCGCTAAGTTCGCGCTGGGGCAGCGGGCGCGCGATGCCCGCCATCGTATTCTACTGGCGCGCGCGGGCGCAGTGGCGTGGGCTGGCGATGCGAGAATTTTCGTTTTTACCAGGCGCGGTGAAACCTGCGTTTTCAGGTGGGTTTTATCGAAAATGCACACACCCCGCTCAACCGTGGCCTGTCGCGCCTGGGAGAATTTCGCCGTTCGAAAGGTTGGGCATGTGCGCGCGATGGCATTTGCCGCCCCCCCCCCCCCAGCGCGCAGGGGGCCATTCGCAATTTCACTCGCCTTCTGCATTGCGGCAGGCTGCGTTCACCATTGTCTGCCAGGCGCGCTGCGGGCCTAACGGCGACAGCGCGGGCTGCTGGTCGCGCGCTGCGGCGTCGGGCCTTCGCCGTGCGCCGCGGTGGGCAAGCGGCGCGAGAGCGCACCTTCCTTTCCACTCGCCAGCGTCGCTGCGCTCGGCTACATGCGCCCCTCTTGTAGGGGCGCTTCCCCTGTGGCCCCGACGGCGCCCCCAATGCAAGCAGCGACGCCGCTGGGCGCGGCACCATCTGGCGCGGTGGCGCCGACGGCGGCGGCAGCGGTGGATGGGCGGGGTGACGGTGGTGGTGGTGGCGGGGCACGCGCGCGCACGCGCGTGCGTTGCGCGCGCGCGAACGGCGGTGGCGCGCGCGCGGGGCGGGCGGGCGGGCGAGGATGCGGCAAGACGGGGGGGGGGGGCGCTGCGGGGCAACAGCCCGTGCCGCGCCAGCTCGCAAGAGAACCGCTGGGCCCGCTCAAACACCCGCTGCCTGGTGCCCGATGCCAAGTTTCAACAGGGCGCTTGCAGAAGGGCGTTTTGCTTCGGGCAAGCTGGCGGCCGCGGTGGAAGGGGCGGCGGCGGCGCGCGCGGCGCGGGGTTGGCCCCGTCGCCTGGCGCGCGGCTGAGCAACGGTTCCCGTGGCTGGCGATGTGGGGCGTTTGGCTTAGCGGCCGACTGCACAAAGCGCGCGGTCGCGGGCGCGCACGATTGGGGCGTCGGTCGCGGAGGTCGGCGCCGCTGCCGCTGCGTGCGCGATCGTGGCCCGCTGCAGTTGGCGATGTGACTCGGCTACTTGGTTGGCGCTGCGAGTCGCACGTCTCCCCGTGCTGATCTTGCCCCCTGCCCGCGCCGCGCAAGTGCCTGCCCCGCGGGCGAGGGGGGGCGACGCGGGCCGACGGACCCTCGCCTGGGCGCATCGGGATCCGAACGCGCGGGGGGCAGGCCCGCGGCCGCGGCTTCGGCCGCGCGGCGCTGGGCGTCGCGCGCGCAGCGGGCGCGAGACTCGGGCGCAGCTGCGTTCCACCAGGGTCACCGCGCTGGGGGGCTCGCGCATTCGAGCTGCAGGGGGCCCATCGCAAGTGGCACTGTGGATTTTGCCATTGGCCTGGCGCGTCGGGCTCCTGGCAATCGTCGGTCCGCTTCGCTTCGGCGCGGGTGTCGCCCGCGGCTTGTCGCGCCTCGCGTCTACCCCCCGCCCGCTGGCGATTCCGCGGAGTGCTGGTGCATTCGCAACTGAATGCCAGGGCCTGAGGGGTCGGGCCCGCGTTCGGCCGCGAGCGCGGGCGCGCTCGCCCGCGGCGTTGGGATCTGCGCCCGCGTCCCACGGCACGGGGTCTTCAGCAGCTGGCCTGCGCCTGCGGCATGGGGGCGCGGGGCTCTTGGCCGCGCGCGCGCCGATCGCGCGGGGCCGAAGCAATTGCAGGCGCGGTGTTTGCCCTCCCCCCCCCCCCCCCAAGTCGCAGAGCGCGGTGTTCGCAAGCGGGCGGGGCCCGCGGTTCATGGCCATGGATGCAGGCGCGCGTGCGGCGGGTCAGCAGGTCGCGACGCTGGGCGACGCAATGCGCGAAGTTTCGGGCGCGGCGTGTTCCGCTGATTCGAAGTCGAAGTTCGCGCCCGCTTCGCGGCCAACGCATTTCGGCATCTGCTCCTGCCTCCAGGCGCCGCGCTCTCGGACTGCATGGCCCGCGCGCGCAGTGGTGGCCCGTTGCGGCGGGCGCCGAGTTCGGAGATCTGGCGCTGCTGGGTCAGCGAGCAGTGGAAGGGAGCGGGCACGCAAGTGCAACATTATTGCATGGTGGTTGGCGCGGCGGGCGCCACTGACGGGCGCGCAGCGCTGCGGTCCTTGGGCGTGGCGCATATATGCGCGCGCGTGCGTGCGTGGTGGTGGCAGGGGCCAACGCCAGCGGCGTTCGGCGCTGGGCTGGGCTTCGCGGTTCGACGCCAGCGCGCGCGGCGGCGGCGGCGGGGCAGAAAAGGGCGGGGCGAGGGGGGGGGGGCGGTGGCGCGCGCCAGCGCGGCGTCGGAATTGCGGCGCGCGGCAAGGATTGGCGCGCGCTGCCAGGGCGACGGGCGTTTTTTTCCATCGGGCATGGGCAGGGCGCTGCGCTGCAGCCGTGGCGCTCAGAGCTCGGGGGGCGCGCGCAAGCGCGCCGCGCGTGGAAGCGCGCGGGCCCGCGGCGCATCGCCCCAGGGGCAGCGGCGCAACGCGCGCCGCTATTGGGGCGAGCGCCGCCCCGTCTCCTTCGCCAAGGGGAATCGTGCCACCGCTGTCTGCGCAATCGCTGCGCCCGCCTGCAGCGCCGCGCGCCGCCGCCGCCCGAATTCTTGTTCGGGCAAGTACTTGAATGTAGGGGTTCGTGTTTGCGTTGGCCATCTCGCCCCCCGCCCCCCAGCAAAATCGCGGCCGCGCCGCCCGCCGCCGCCCGTCGCCGCCCGTCGCCGCCGCCGCCCGCAGCCGCCATCCCCGCCCGTAGCTGCTCGCGCTGTCCGTCGCCGCCCGCCGCCGCCCGCCGCCGTCGCCGCCCGTCGCAGCCCCGCCGCCTGTCGCCGCCCGCGCCGTCCGTCGCCGCCCGCCGCCGTCGCCTCGGGGTCATCGCAGCAAAATCGCAGCCGCGCCGCCCGTCGCAGCCCGTCGCCGCCCGTCGCCGCCGCCACCCGCCGCCGCCGCCCCCGCCCGTCGCCGCCCGCGCCGCCCGTCGCAGCCCGCCGCCGCCCGCCACCGTCGCCGCCAGTCGCCGCCATCTCCGCCCGTCGCCGCCCGCGCCGCCCGTCGCCGCCCGCCGCCGCCCGCCGCATCGCACGCATTGCACCGCGTATATTGCATAGCGCGGTCTGCGTCGCATGCATTGCACCGCACAGACTGCACCGCGTCGGCTGCGTCACGCATGTTGCACCACTTACACTGCACCGCGCATGCTGCACCCAACGGGTTGCACTACATGGGTTGCGCCGCGTGCATTGCACCACGCGTAGGTTGCATTTCATAGGTTGCGTCGCGAGCATTGCACCACGTAGATGGCACCGCGTAGACTGCATTGCATAGGCTGCATCGCACAGATGGCACCACACAGACTGCACCACACGCATTGCAACACACAGGTTGCCTCTCGTACGCACACCGCGCACATATTGCATCACGTAGGCTGCAACGCCTACATTGCACCGCAGAGTGCAAAGCATGAGCTGCAACGCACAGGATGCATGGCATACATTATTACCATATAGAACGTACCGCAAATATTGCATTTCATCGGGTGCATATCATACACTGAACCACGTAGAGTGCACAGCATAAGCTGCATTACGTGGGATGCACCGCATACATTGTACCACATAGGTTGTACCGCGTATATTGCACTACGTAGGTCGCACGGCATACATTGCACCACAAAGGCGCTGCACTTACTGGAACACATAGGTTGCATCTCATCTATAGCAGCACGTTGAATTGCACCGCAAAGTTTGCATTCCACGGTTGCATCGCATACACAGCACCACGTATACTGCACCGCGCCTGTTGCAATAATGGGCCCTTTGGGGCCCACGCTGGCTAACGCATGCAATTCTACAGAAATCAAATACCATCACCACTCGGCGCTGCTCATTCACTGCAAAACGCACCGCCACAATTACGCGTTGCCCCTGTCATGTGCATTCTATCCTCGTGGTCAGAGCCGCCATCTGGTCCAAGCTAGTTGTAGCGCGCGCGCATTTCGAAGGCGTACCATTGTCAGGTGAACTGTGCTGGCGCCAATGGAGTTCCAGTTGACGGGGGGCCTCGACCTAGTTGTCACAGACCCCACCAAACCCACGAGCTACGAGCAACGGGTCGAGGCAACGATCCCTTGTACTATCCTCATCATTGGACCTCAGTACTCCGACCCGCCCGCGCCGACCGAAGTTTTTTCTGTTTGCTCGGAGGGCCACCGTCAGGAGACAGACGGCGACAAGCAGGCTGGGCCAGAGGATGAGCACAACAATTTTAAGCCCCCTTTGTCTTTGAGCGCCCAGGAGCTGTCACATTTCGACTCGGGCTGGCGAGCAGAGCAAGCGTGCTATGACGCCGAGAACGGCGTTGCGCCGCGGGCCTGCCTGCCAGCTGACGAGGGCGCCGAGGAAGTTCGGCCGCACCTTGGCCAACTGGCGCCTTCTGGGTGGATTGCTCCTCCGAGGCGTGGCTCGGGCGCTGCCGATGGCGACCCTGAGGGGGGACCGCCGGGGGCATCTTGCGCCGAGGTTGCCGCGGGCGCCGCGGCGAGTGCGGTGGCCAACACGCCGCCAGAGCCGTCGGCGCCGAAGCGTGCGGTCCCAGAGGCCGACACACATGCAGTTTGCGTTTTAGTTGAGGATAGCCCTCAGAGGAAGAGGGGGGCTCAGGCAGATCTGCCGATGTCAGACGAGCATGCCAGCCGTCTCGACAGCAGCGTTGGTGCGAAGACGCCCGCAAAGTTTGGTGTCACTTCGCCCGCCTCGGAGACGCCTGCGAAAAGCTCGGACCCAGCGTTCGGGCAAATCGTGCCTTCTCAGAGCAAGCGTCGTTGGATCTTGAAGCCAAGTTTTGGCGGACCAGCCCCGAGCGGTTACAGCGAGAGTGAGGCCGCCCTGGCGCTTGAGAGACGGGGCTGGATTGACGTGGCCGACGATTCGCATGGCTGCGTGTTTGACCAGCTCGGCCACCAACTTGCATCTGCCAGCCAGGTTGTGCGTGACCCCGAGGGCACGGAGCAATAGCGAGTCGCTGGTGCAGTTGCCAAGGCAGCAGCGCCTCAATGATGACAGAGAGGGGGACGACGATGATGACGGGGGGGTCAATGACCACGCCAATGATGAGGGAAGGGGGCGGGATGAATGTTATGATGAGGCAGCTGCGCCCTTTTATGTGAGTCCTCGCATGTGGATTTTCGCGTGCATCTTCGTTGCTGGCGCACCATCGGCGCGCAAGTGTGAACAATTTCTTGCTTCGAGCGTCGCTTGACGCAGTCTGGGGTGTGCGGTCGAGTGGCCGCCTGACTCGTGCGACGCCTCCTGGCGCGACCGTGCTGGCCGTCGAGGGGTCGCGGCTAGATGCCGCTGAAAACCAACCGTCCTCCATTACAAGCCCGCCCCCCTCCTTCCTTCTCGCGATTCCCTTCCCCGTCCCCCCCTGCCCCCTCTTTCTCGCCCTCCACCGCCACTCATCTTGCCGATCCTCATCACCCGTCCTCTTCCCTCCCTCCTCCACCTCCTCCATTTAGTGAAGTTCTTCCTCACGTTCGCCTCATCCGTTCGCCGCTTTGCTACCATGTTTGTGTGGTTGAACGTGCCTCCGCCTGCTCCCCCTCTTCCACCGCTTCGTCATATAGTAATTTACTGTCCTCTCCCCTCCACCTTACTGAGTTCCCTCTTATCGGCACTTGCACAACTCGTTAGTCCATTCCGTCCTTCGCTAGGTCCTCGCAACCTCCTCTCGGGTCGTCCTCGAGCGTGGTAGCGTCGTCACAATCGGCGTCGTCGTCATCCTCCGCTTGCGTCTGTCTTGCCCGCCCGCGCCTGCCTCGCCACGCGGGCGCCGCCACCGTGGGCGACGTCCGCGCGGCGGTCGCAGCAGGCCCGCGCCCCGCGCGTGCACTGCGCTCGCGCTGGAAGAGGGTGCGGGGGGAGATGAGGGGGTGAGGCTAGGAGAGGTGGAGGGAGGAGGTCGAAGGGCGGAAGGATGAGCGGGGATCGGTGGTAAGGAACCGACTTGGGAGTCGAGGAGGGTTAACTGAAGGAACGGCGGAGAGGAGGCGGTTGAGGACCAGGCTGGTGTCATGCGCGCGTTGGGCACCCTCCCTACCAGCTTTGGGCGCCCCCGCCAACCCATCCAGATACGATGCCCAAGTGAGTTGCATGGGCGAGTTGCTATCTTGCCCATCGCATAGCTAATAAGATGGGCATCAAAGGTCGAAGCAAGTCTCGGATAGCCTCTTGGAACAAATAAATTTTTAGTACGGACGTCTTGTGCATTCTCTCGTGGTTCTCTTGGGGCCATATTGGTGTCCTCTCGGCGCAATGTCAAGGGCTCTGGGGTTCACTCGGGGACAGCCGATCAAACCAGGAGTTGTGCTTCCTCCCCCTCAACAGTAGGGCTCGAATGACCCACTATTGGGGGCTACTTTGGGGTGATCTCAGGGCGCTCCTGGACGCCCTTGGAGCCGCCCTGCGCGCTTCCTTGTGCCTCTCAAGTGTCATCCTGGGTTTTATTGGGGCCATCTCGAAGCCACCTGAGTCGATCGGAGTCGAACCATCGAGTATCACCTGGTCTTCTGTACGACCTTTTGCCCGTTCTGTGTATCTCTTGGGTGGCCCCGTGCCTAGTTGGAGCCACATTTGGAATGGCATTGGGCCTCTTGGGGACAATTTCGAAAGTACCTGGAGCAATCGTGGGCTATCGCGCTCGATCCTCTGGAGACCATCTCTGGCCATCGGGGCCCCTCTCGGAGCCATATTGGGCCACCAACTACCCCATTACATCTGGTGGGGCCCTTCGTCCAGACCCAGGGGGGCGGGGGTAGGCGGAGGAGCGCCCCCGCTCCCGAAGGGGAATACTGTCCTTATATAGTTCCACCGAATGTTCCAATGACATGGCTCACATGTGAGGCCGCGTGCAAGGTGGCGCACCTCCCGCACAGCTCGTTGCCCTATAAGGAGTTCCGCTAACAAACGGCCACTCTGTGTTTATCCCATCGCTCGCCGTTCTCCCGCCTCCCCGCCCTGCGTCGCATCGATGGGCCGTCCGACGAGACCTGGGGTTCTCGCTGTGCGGTCGGTGGCGCTGTAGTGGCCGTTCCAGACAGGCGACCGCCGCCCTCCCCATTGGTCGGCCCATGTTGTGATCCCCATTCACCCTCAGTTGCCCCACAGTGCCATTTTGGCTCAAATTCGCGACAGGATTCGAGCACACTCCTGTTTGTAGTTCGACGGGCCCAGTGTGAGCACTGACGCACCGTCACTTTCTCTAGCGACCTTGCCATGGGCAAGCGCGGCCAGAAGGCCGACACTCAACCACCGTTGCCGAGGACAGTCGGAGCCGCCCGCAAGCGCAAGAAGAGTGGCAACGGCGGCGGCGGTGGGGACGACGTGCACTCCCAACCCCAGCTCTCGTTGGCTGCGTTCTCGTCCGCTTTCGAGTGCGGCGCGTGTGGTTGCACCGACACCGAGCAGGCGATGAGGGACGCGACGGTGCCGTCCTGCACCGCCTGCTTCGACAGGTATTCCAAGGGCTTCACCCAGTTCGGCTCCTTGGAGGTAGTCCAGCTGGGCGTGCAGGACGAGGATTCGCACATCCACGACTGCTGGGAGGAAGCCAAGCGAACCGAGGCGGGCGAGCGCGGGCAGTTCTTCCCGACGTCCGTCGACGAGGGGACAGAGTTCATCGTCTCGGTCGTGAAGCCGATGGTCGGCTTGAGTCGCGCGCAGCTCGTGGCAGACGTGCTCCACGATGACCCCGAGAAGCTGGGCATCAAGCTGCAGGACCTACCCGACCACGAGGGGAACTGCTACAAAGGCATCTTGATACCCAACCCGAACCGCGCGTACCTGGAGTACGACGTGGCCACCCAAGTCGTCGCCAAGATGGTCGCGCACAAGATGGTGCCGTCCCAGCAGATGTTCGAGGCGCAGTCTGCGGGCACGTTCGCGTACGTGAAGAAGGATCGGTGCGGTGGAACACTGGGCCAGTCACGCTTAAGTGTCCGACAGCGGCCTTCGCCCCCTCTACCTTCTTTATCGTTCCTCAGCCAGCCGTGTTGGTTGTTGGGCATTTCTCCCGCCGCTCATCCTCCTCCCCCTTCTGGACCTGGCCCTGCTAATTGCTGGTGCATATTCTCTTGACCCTCTTCCATATCTTTCTTGTCGTCCTAGTCCTCCCCACCCTCCTCCCTCGTCACCTTGTCCCCCCCTCTTACTCCGCCCGCTCCTCCCTTCCCCATCCCCCCCTTCGTTCAGGGGATGGGGGTAGCGATCGGGGCCAGGGGCGCTGTCGGGCATCCTTGCGCGAGTTGCGCAGTGGACCCCTCTCAGGCAATTGCGCAGGAGAGCAAGATGAAGACCGTCTGCGTGAAGGCGCGCACGGAGAATCATACCTTGGAGTCCTTGAGGTTGAAGGGGGATGCCTACAGGAAGGCGCAAGAGGAGCTCAAGGTGGCGCGCCAGCTTGCCGAGGAGCACGACTCGAGCCAGTTCGGCAGCCCGAGCGGTGCCCAAGCGGCTGCTGGGTCGCAGCTTGGTGGAGCTGTTGCTGTTTCGGCTGGCCCGATGCTGAACCCGACGGCGATGGCCTGCTCGCGGACCGTCTTCACGGGCGAGGGTGGCCGCGGTGTGCCGAGGACCCCAGGAGCGAAGCCCCGCACAGCCAAGTCGGCGGTGTCCGAGGCAAAGAAGTCCGAAGTGGAGGAGCTCGTCGATCGTCGCATTGCCGCTCTGGACGTGAACAGGTGCTGGTCAGGCGTCGCCATGGGCCGCGAACTTCGCTGGGCCAAGGAGTCGCATGCGAGCATCATGGAGTCGAATCCCACGGTGCAAGATTCAGAGACAGCGGACAAACTACGTGAGCACATCTCGGTCTGCGACGCGATCTGCGGGCTCGTCGAGAAGCCCATCGCGACCGTGCCGAAGCAAACGCTCGAGGACCTCCTCTGTGCCATCGAGAAGGGCGACGAGGATATGCCGAGCAAGTGGAAGATGGACGTGCTGAAGCTGAAGGTCAGTGGTTCACGCTGGGGGTGGGTCATAGGCAGCAATCGGTCGAGCGCGCAGGGCGGTGTTCATCTCCGCTCCGCGGGCCCAGCCGAGCTTTCGATTCGGACGCCGACCCCCCTGGCGTTGCCTCGAAGGTTACAGAGACGATCAAGTTGCCCGACATGGACATGAACGATTTCTTTCACATCATCGCGCCATGGGAGGTGAGTCATCCATATGGCAACGTTGACTACAAGTTCAAGCCGGCGCGCCCAAGGGTCATCACTTGCGACGGTAGCGTCTCGGACAAGATGTCCAGTTGCGAAGGGTTCTTTTCGGAGGCGCTGGCCTACCACATCCAGGCTGGCAGGGGCGGGCAGTCCAAGCTTGTCGCGTTCTGCAGCACGTGCCTCGACTGGCTCGACGACAAGTGCCCTGACGATGAGACCTTCGACGAGCTCGTTTCGTCGATGACTACGCGCTTGCAAGCGCTGCTGTGCATCGCAGACCCCATGTGCCTGGAGTACAGCGACGCGCTCACGACAATGACGGATGCCAGATCGTCGGAGCTTGGGAAGGTGTGCTTGCGCCACCTGAACTTGGCCGTGAAGCGCTCGACGCACTACACTGCTCTCAAGGCCAAGCCCACGTTAAACGCCCGAGGGCAGTTGTCCGCGCATGTCGGGGGTGCGGCAGTTGGGCGGGGGGGGGCTAGGAGCTTATCCGTGCGATTTGTTTCTAGCGAGGGCGGGGGCGAGGGGTGGGGGGAGTGACCGGAGAGGAGTTGGGGGCGGAGGGGATCCAGGTGGGCCTCGAGTGGGGTGTGGATGTGCGGGGTGCCTGGGTAGTGGACGGGGCGGCCATTGGGGCGGCGTGCATTGATTGGTTTCTGCCCCCCCTCGCGCGCGCCCCAATGGCCGACCCGTCCATCATAGAGCCCCCCGCCATCCTTTCGCGCCCAGCTCGGAGCCCAGTTCGCCTCCGCTCCGTCGCCCTTCGCGACAGCCTCGACATGCGCGGGCCTGCCCCCCAGCGAGTTGTTTCCAACGTGGTGGGCTTCGGCATAGGAAGAGTTCGACCAGTTCTACCCGAAGACGAATGAGCTTTTCCCCGTGATGATGAAGACGATGTCGACGCTGGACGCTGGCTCGGACATCAACGCGGTGGTGCAGTCTGGGTCTCTGAAGGCCGCGCTCGAGATGCTGCCGAATGTCGTGACGTATTGTCGGCCAGGGTCCTTCGACAATTTCAAGCTCAAGGTGGCCGCGAAGATCGGCGAGTACGTCGACTGCTACGTGTTTGGCGACGGTGTCGACGGCGCGGCTGACCCCGCACTGACTGCGTGGCTGGCCG
>CAUYUJ010018564.1:0-30000 GCA_963575745.1 Prorocentrum cordatum
GAGGACTGGGCCGAGGACGACGACGAGGAGTCGGAGATTCCACCGAGTTCGGCGGAGTTTCGACGCACCCGAGGTGATCGCAAGAAGTGGCGCGGAGGACCATGCCCAGCCCCACCGCCACTCGAGGCCAGGTTTCAGAATATATACAAGCAGCCGAGATACTACCAGAAGTGGGTTAGGAAAGTACACATGTGGAAGGCCAGGGCGCGACACTACAAGCCGATGGCCGAACTGGCCCTGGACCTTTCAGACGTCATCACGGGTGAAGGCGCAGAGATGATCGAGTCCTTGGAGTGGACCCGGTTGTATTCACAGGATGGTATTGATTTGGTGATCAACTCCCTCGCCGTGTTTGATGAGCAGCAGATCCTACAGGTTGGAGACCTCATGGAAGAGTATGAAGAAGTGGAGCGTCTGCCCGGTGAGCTGCTGGCCGCGTACGTTGCGCATTTCAAGGATCTCGAGATGCGGCTCAAACGGGCAGAGCGTCCAGCTCAGCAAGGACAGTTTCGAGCATTCAAGTTGTTGCGAAGTTCATGTCTATCGCCGGAGGTCCGGCGCAACCTTCTCCTCGCCACGGGCAATGAGTATGACTTCGACCGCCTCGTTCAGGCTATGAGTGTGCAGTGGCCGTCCACCGCCCCGAACTGGGTCGCTCCAGTACGACGGATGGCACGTAAGAGACTCGGTGAGGCGGCCGCTCCTGAACGTAGGTCGGCTGGTCGAGATCACGACAAAGGAGGCGGCAAAGGACGAGATCGACAGCCACCGAGTCGAGCTCCTCGACCATCGCCGAAGCCGCCCCACGTCAGCGAGGCTGACATTATTCCCGAGGACGAGGCCGAGGAGAACGAAGATGAAGATGACCCCGATCAAGCAGAAGTCAATGAGGCTTACGCCGAGGAGGTTGACAGTATCCAGGTCATGCAGGAGGTGGCGTACGCTTTGACCGTCACCAGCGACAAGTTGAAGAAGCTGACCTTGGGCCGCGGGTGGACCGGAAGGTCCTCACCGCCGAAGCCTGGAGACCGACGCCCGCCACCGCGGTCAGCGCCCTCTGGGGGTGCCACCGCCCCTGCAGGCCGGCCGTCCCCAGCGCCGCCCGGCAGGCCGCCGCAGACATCGTCAGCACCGCCGCAGAGAGGCACTGCGACGCCGCCGGCCGGCACGTCTTTTTCAGGAAGCATTCGTGGAACATTTACGGGAGACCGATCCGGAGATTCAAGAGCACCGGCGGCATCTCAGAGGCCAGGGTTTCGCCAGACGTCTTCGAGGACCGGCTACAAGGATAAGCGCGACCGAGCTCGCGCCGTTCATGATGCCTCGATCGACCAGGACGAACCCGCCGATGAAGACGATGAGGAGTACGCCGCCGATGCAGTAGAGCACGAGGCCTTAGTCACGCACCTCTCGCCCGACGAGCTGCAGCAGCGCGTGGCCGCCTTCAAGAGCAGGGTCGCCACCAGCGACAAGGGGGCCTCTCACGTTCGATTTCAGGCAACGCCAGAAGTGCGTCAGTTTTCCGTGGATTCTCGCGGAGCTCAGGCGGCGAGAAGCGGGACAAAATCATCGCATCAGGTCGACGTCATCTGGCATGTCCGGACGCCCTTGGACGTTTGCTTCCTCGAGGATTCCCAGGGTTTCTACATTGTCATCGACACAGGTTGCCAGCGCAACGTTGTGGGCTACGAGTGTTTGGGAAAGTTTCTGGAACATATCGCCTACCTGGGATTGAGTTTCTGGGAAGCTGAGGAGCAAGAGAGGTTTCGGTTTGGAGTCAGTCGTGCGGTGAGCAAATCTGTGGTGTATTTCCCGATATGTCTTGAACATGTGGTGCCCCTGGTTTGCCGTGCCTCAGTCTTGGACGTGAACCCTAAGTTGCCTTTCTTGGGATCGCTACCGATGTGGAAGCTCTTGGGCCTCCAGCTGGACACCTTGGGGGAAAGGGCTCATTTCACCAAGATCAACCTGTGCGACGTGCCCTTGAAGATTGCCCCGAATGGCCACTTGCTTCTGAGAGTCGACTCTTGGTTGAAGGATGTGGGGTTCCCAAGGGAGCCCGAGGCCTGGAAGTTCACCCCCTCGGACGTCATCATCCCGGAGCCCCAGTGGATCCCAGAGGCACCAGCCTGTGTTTCCGGAGAGAGTTGTGCTCAAGCCGAGTCTCAGCCTATGCAGTTTTCACGCGCAGCACTGTGTGCTCTTACATATACTCACCGCGGGCTGCGTCAGCCTCGCGAAGTCCTGCCCTCCGTGCCAGACGGCTGTCACCTGACCGACGCCACGCCCGTGTTCGAGAGCATCCTCGGTCTGTCGGTGAATGAAGTCGGTCAAGTCGGAGTCGCAGGAGGCCCGATCGTCTCGTCGTACAGTTCAGCTGACGAGGCAGAACCTGGCGATCAACGCGTGGACGAACCTGATGCAGCTGATCATGAACCACCTGTCGCACATCATCGGTCGCAGTCGCGAGCAGTTCCGGCATAACATGGAGATGTCGAACCGGATGATGGGCGCGATCGCGCAGATGGGCCACGAGATGGGCTACCTGACACCGATGGCGGACTCAGTGAAGGCGATCGCGAGAGGAGCCGCACAGGTTCCAGAGAGCGTGCTGCCACCGCCGCCGGCACCAGAGGATCAAGCCCAGAACTACTCACAGCTGTGCGAGAAGAGGGACGTGCGCGCCCATTCGGCAACGAGGAGGTACTACGCCAAGGGGTACTGGCTGATCTGCGACCAGTGCGGCCGGCGGTGGAAGTCGGTCAACGGGAAGTGGATCGTGGACGACAAAGAAGATCCTCTTCGCGTACCTACCTCGACAAAGTCACTGGGTTCCTCCTCGCGCTCTCGGCCAGCTGCTTCAACAATGCCGAAACGCCCGGTCAAGTCTTCGGCGAGCTCGAGCCAGGGTCGTACGCGGACCAAGGCGGAGCCAAGGTCACCCTCGGAGCAGGCGGTTCCGACGGACGAGGAGTACGACGAGAACATGGACAGGACCTCCGGGGGCGAGGAGACGGACCAGGGATGGGACAAGCTTCCGCGCCAGCCTCCCCCGCGTCGGGGACCGAGATGGTGAAGAGAGGCGCCTGGAAGCGCCTTCTCGGCATTGCTAAGAAGACGACCGCAGCCTGCGAGACGCTTATTAACGTGAGTCAAGATGCCGATCGCCGAGCTGCAGATTTACGAGACGCGGAATGGTGCTGTTCGGACGCGGCCTTCATGGACATTCCCGTTCCTGAGTTGCCCGACCACCGGTACCTGGACAACGAGTGCCAGGCGTGCGGCACCGACCTCATCGAGGGCTGCGCAGGGACAGCAAGACCTACGCGACTAGCTTCACGCTTTGAGCTGAGGGCCTCGCCGAGCGCCGACATAGAGGACGGCTGGGACTTGTCAACTACGCGAGGTGCTCAGAGATGGAAAGATCAGATACTGAAAGACAAGCCACTCTACGTGATCGTAGGCTTCCCCTGCACGCTCTGGTGCTCCTACAACGTCAATGTGAATTACGTCGACCATCCCGAGCTGCTTGAGAGACTTCGTGCTCGGGATCGACGGCTGATTGACTTGATCAAGTGGACCATCATGTACCAGGTGAAGCATGGCCGGTTCTTCTTGTTCGAGAACCCGCCGACGTCAGCGATCTGGAAGGACCTCCAGTTCGCCCCGCTCCTGCCCTTAGGCGAGACCGTTATCGGCCATGGGTGCCAGTACGGGAAGACAGGCAAGACTGGCCTGCCGATTCGCAAGGCGTATCGCTGGTTCTCCAACTCGCCGCCCGTGCTTGCGGCTCTGAGCCGCCGCTGCCCAGGACTTCGTCCGGAGTCCGGGGGCCACTTGCACGATCAGATTGAGAACTCAAAGTGGACAAAGGCCAGCGGCGAGTACACTGACGAGATGGCCCACGCGATGCTCTACGCGATCCAGCAGGTCGCCGCCCAGAGGAATCCGAGCAGGTTCGCCGACATGCCGGTTGCGGCTACCGAGTGGGAGGTCGCCTACAACCACGCAGGTCCCATCGAGGTGTTGTTCGCCTCGCCAGAGAAGGACCCCACTAGGTGGGAGGCGGTCATGCAGGGCGTCCGACAGATCGTGGGCGGTTCCGCCAACCGAGGCGGGAACAAGGCCATGCATTACCTTTCGAAGTCGTCCACGCTCTGGAGACAGATTAGCCAGCTCGTCCCGTGGGACCTCACGATGATCCAGCTCGCGAAGTCAGCCAAGCAAAGGAGGTTCCCCATCAACAAGGAGCCGTGGTCTCACCGTGGTCACTGCTACGTGGACGAGAAGGGACATTACCATATCGAAGCCGAGGACCTGGTTGACGTGGCCTTCCCGACGTTGGCCTTGTCGCCGCCCGCGGACCTAGCCGTTTTCTCCTTCGGCTATGCCAAGCAGGAGTCCCTCCCGCAGGAGCCTGACACGTCACAGATAGAGAAGCGAATGCCGCTTCCCCCGGACCCGAACGACCCGATGCTGCCGAACAACAGCCTGCCGCCCGACGAGGACGACGACCTGCAGGACGTCCCGATCGCTCGGATGCCTGACGCGTCCGGCGGTATGGCTGGTATACGTTTTGTTGGAGTGACAAAGGAGCAGTGTCCTCGTGAAGTTCGCCAGCTTGTCGCTCGTATGCACTGTAACTTGGGACATCCGGTGCCCAGCGAGTTCTTCCAGTTCCTGGCTCAGAGAGGCGCCTCGCAGGCTACGCTGCTGTGCGCCAGAGCGCTGAGGTGCCCGGCGTGCCTTCGTCGCAAACGACCTCAGCGACAGCGGGAGTCACAGATTCCAAGGGTGGGTCTGTTCAACGACTTAGTCAAGGGCGACTTGTTCTACGTCATGACCCACGACGGTGCGACACACGCACTCTTGGGACTGGTGGACAAAGCTACGAGACTACATGTGGTGTGTCGGATTGTTTCACGCGAACCAGGAGACGTCTGGGAGAAGTTCCAGACGTGCTGGCTCACCCCGTTCGGGATTATGCAGATTCTGGTTGTCGACAGGGACGGCGCCTTCGAAGCCGTGTTCATGGACAACTGCCACACGTTGGGAATCGACGTGAGGTACGTGCCGCCGGGAGCTCACTGGCAGTTGGGCCTGGCCGAATCCGGCAACTACGCCTGGCGCCGAGTCTTCGAGAAGGTGATCGACGTCATCCTGCCGACGATGCCAGAGCACGTGGACCTTGCGATCATCTCGACGAGCCACGCCGTAAACCAGTCAGTGCGCCGAGCAGGCCGCACCGCCTATGCCGCCGCCTTCGGACGGGTACCCACGCTTCCGACCGAGCTCTTGGCTGACACCACGTCCGCCGAGTTCTGGCACAATTGCACCCAGGATGAGATGCTGGCCTACGGGGAGAGATGCCGCATTGAGGCGCTCAAGGCGATCGCCGACCTGGAGGCCGACGAGGCGCTGCGTACCTCCATCCTCCGCCAGCCTGTCAACCGCAAGGAGTACGACTTCCTCTCGGGACAGCGCGCGGCAGCCTGGGGCGAGCATGGTCGCAAGCGACGGGGCAAGACGCCCGTGGCAGGGTATCGCCCAGGCATTTTCTGTTTCTGGGATTCCGGCACCAACGGCTACGGCGAGGGCGAGTCTGCCTGGTTGCGGATCGGGCACCGCACTGTGCAGGTGGCCCGCGAACACATACGCCCAGCCGTCGGTTTCGAGGGCTGGACCCCTTCCGAGGAGGACCTCAAGGAGCTCAAGACGGCCGAGCAGGACTTGGCGAAGGCCGGCCAGGGCGACGCTTCGAACATCATCATTGAGGGCCCTCCTGAACAACAACCCGAACCAGAAGATCCTCAAGCACGAGTGCTGCCAGGACCTCTTCCGGCAGCCCCGCTAGAGCCCATCCTGGAGGAGCCCGCGCAGGCCTCTCTGGGAGATAACGCTACCAAAGAGAACTTCAGGAGCGCGTCAGCCGACGACGCCCCTGAAGCTGCGCCAAATGCTGAACTTCCTCAACTTGCCGACGCATCGGAGTCTCCGACGCCGACAGGCCAGAGCGGTACCCGGCGTCGAGCCCAGAGTCGAGCCGAAGGCGAAGCTCCAGAGCCCGCTGCGCCCTTTCCGTGGCCGGCACCGCCTCAGTTTGGACCAGTCAGAACACGAGAGCGCTCTGCGACGCCCACGCCGAGGAGATCAGCACCTCATACCCGCGAGTCGTCCGCAGCTCGACCACCATCGAGCGGTTCGGCACCTTCGACGGTTATCGCACCACCACCGGAGAAGAAACCCCGACCAGGAAAGCTTCCTCACATACCGGGCTCACCGAGCCCAGCAGCCTTCGTGTCCAACGAGTCGGACGAGATGGAGTTCATCACACCGGATGGCTGGGACGGAGTCGAGGAGCCAGTCCTGCTTAGGACCCGCGTGTTCTCGAGCCTGGCGGAGTCCAGGAGGCCTACGAGGCGCACCTCTTGCCCATCGAGAACTTCGAGAACGACCCGATCGATGACAGCGAGCCGGACGACGACTGGACAAACTGCCTGTACATGACCTACCACGAGCTCTCCGACCTCAGGGACGGCGAGATGGACGTGGACTGTGCGACAGCACAGGTGGGCGACACGACGGACTCGAACAACCTGTCGAGACGCGAGCAGCGTCAACTGGATCGTGAAATCCCCTGGCGGGAGATCGCAGAGTACCCGGAGGACCAGTTCATGGAGTACGTCAAGAGTCAAGGCCTTGCGCAAGGAGTGCCAGAACTGGGACACCTGGAAGTCCGTTCGGGCCTGCTCGCAGGAGGAGGCCGAACAAGTTCGTCGTGACCCTCATCTCCGCAAACGGTGCATCCGCTCGCGCGTGTGCTACCGGGACAAGAACTTGGGGTTTCCGCCGTTGAAGGCCAAGGCTCGCCCGGTGTTGCTGGGGTTCTCCGACCCCGACCTGGAGAAGTTGCCGCGTAACGCCCCGGTGCTGACCGATGCTGGCAAGAAGCTGATCTGCCAGATCGCGGTCTCGAATGACTGGCGAGTCGGGACCGGAGACGCGGAGAGCGCCTTTCTCCAGGGAGGCGCCCAGAGCGAGCGCGAAGAGGCGATCTACATGATTCCGCCCAAGGACCCGATAGTTCAAGCCGCCGGAGTCTTCACCGCCCCACTCTACGAGGTGGTCGGCAACCTGTACGGTCAGTCAACGGCGCCGTACCTATGGTACAAGCACGTGGTGACGACCTTCCTGGCGCTGGGCAGCAAGCTCCACAGCCTCGATTCAGCTCTCTTCCTGTGGTTTTTTCCGAACAATGAGTTGGCTTGTGCGGTGGGTATGCACGTGGACGATGCTCTTGCGGCACACCATCCCAAGTTCGACTTCACACCGATCGAGAAGGCTATTAAATGGCGAGGCTGGCAGTGGGACAACTTCGTCTTCCTCGGCGAGGAATACCAGCGCCTACGTCAAGGTCCGTACAGCGGAAGTTTGTTTGTTCATCAAGCGGCCTACACTAAGGCAATTGCAGTCACGAAGGTTGGAGTTATGTCCAGCACTCGGTCTTCTTCTAAGCTGACGCGTTCTGAGCGCGAAGATCTGGAGTCTGCTGTCGGTTCGCTCCAGTGGTTGTCCGGACACACACGTCCAGACCTGTCAGCCGCGGTTTCCCTTGTCCAGAGGACCGACCCCGAGCTGAACGACCTACGGATGGCCATGAAGCACGTAGAGTACGCGCACCGCACAGCCCAGACTGGCATCCTGATCGTCCGCGTCGACTTGAGCCGCGCCTGCTTCGTTAGTTTTGCAGACAGCTCATGGGCGAACGCTCCAGGATTGAAGACCCAGATCGGCACCCTCATCTTTCTGGCAGACGAGGCGATACTCACCGGACCCACGTCATGTACTCTCTTGTTTCACAAGTCCAAGAGAACGCCGAGAGTGGTGAGATCTACGCTGGCTGGGGAAGCTATCGCGCAGGACCTGGGAGTGGACTACGCGTCGTACTTGTCGAAGTTCCTGTCCGAGATGTTGACTGGACGGCCTGCTGGCCGACACCCACCGATCTTCGAGGTTATCACCGTTACCGACTGCAAGTCTCTGTACGATGCCCTCCACCAGCTCACCCCGAGTTTGTCTGAGAAACGTACTGTGATCGACGTGATTTCCATTCGTGACGAGGTGAAGGTCAAGAACGTCAGATGGATCCCTACGACGCACATGATAGCCGACGGCATGACCAAGGAGGATCCGAAGCTTCGTGAGAATCTGACCAAGTTCCTGGCGGATCCAGTGCTGTCGCTCGTGGAGTCGATTGCTTGCGAGGAGCTGACCGGTGGGGATGGCCAAGTACAGAAGAAGTGATTTGACTTTTACTTGCACGTGCCGGGAGTCGCGTTTCACTCCCATCCGCTTGGTTTCGCCCAAGATATTGCGAGTTTGACTTTTTACTTGCACGTGCCGGGAGTCGCGTTTCACTCCCACCCGCTTGGTTTCGCCCAAGATATTGTGAGTTTGATTTTCTACTTGTACGTGCCGGGAGTCGCGTTTCACTCCCATCCGCTTGGTCTTACCCAAGATATTACCGATTCCGGATGCCGTATCGGGTTTCGGTTCATTGATTTCAGCTGCCGATCCTTGGCCGCTCAGAGAATTCAGTTACTGTTTTATTTCGTGCTAATCCAAGTCCGTGCTGCAAACAAACCCGTTGTACAGCCAGGCCGCATTCCGAGTTTCAGAGCAGGACCAGAGAGAACTCCAGGAGTGCAATAGTCATTCTGTTTATCTGATAATGCTGGTCCCTGCTATTGCTGTTGCACGCTCTCACCCCTCTGCCCGTAAACATATTGGCTGAGGGGGCCCCCTTCTGCCTACGCTACCAGCTAGCATAACGTATCACTTGCAGCGAGAAGGTCTTGGAATAAAAGATTCACGCATATTGTTAGCACCTGCGTGTGCGCTGCACTCATTTCATTACGTCCCTGGCCCCCCCGCTGGGCCGCGCTCATGCCGCCGGTCATGATTTGCACCCCCCCTCTTGGACACCCCCCTCTTGGCCGCTCCCGGGTCATGAACAAAAGCCATGACGTCGGGGGCTCGTAGAGGGGGATCATCCCAAGGTGGGGTCAGGGACATACCAGGCTGGATGCACCCGCTTCCCTCTGTCGAGGGCCTCTGTTTGAGCCGTCTTCCTCTAGCCTTAGGTCGGGCGTGTCCCTCTACAGGAGTGATATTTAAAAATCGTAAAAATAGTCTGGTGACGAATTTTTAAAATACATGTTTGACTACAAGTCAATTTGTCGCCCCAAATCCGCCTGTAGGGGGAGATGCCCGACCTAATTCTAGCCCCACCTCTGCCCCGATACCCCCACCTTCCCTGACCTTCCAGCGTGTGCAGAAATAGCCCTTCAGACCTGCAGACCTATCTGGACGGCTTAAAACCTTGACCAGATTTTGGATGTCGCGGTCCTGGTGCTATTTTTCAGCCCTCGAGGAAGGTCTGGGAACGACCCGCGGCACGAACCTGCCGCACGGCCATGACCCCCGGTGCCAGGGAAGGGGAGCCAGAGGGTGACAGGCCCCCCGCTCGCTCGCCGCCGAGCCATGGCTCGAGGGGGTCTGGGTTTTCTGTCTACCAGCTTGAAACACACCCTCGAGGAAGTTCTGGGCTTACGGTAGGTTCGTGTCGTGTCGACCGGCGGCGACCTCGACGCCGGCGTTCAACGTTGAACGCCGGCGGAGGCCCAGAATCGGTCGATGTTGAACGATTGGACGTTGCGGAAACGGCCGCTCGTTCAAGGTTGAACGATCCCCGCGGTGTCAGAAACCAACGCCGGGGTCGGCACGACACGGACCCGCCGTACCAGCTTGAAGCACACCCTCGAGGAAGTTCTGGGCTTACGTCCTCCCGTCGCCTTCCGAGAAGGTCCGCCCCCTCTGCCCTCCCCCCCCCCCCCCCCCCTGGGCGGGGCCGCCAGCGCCAGCCGGCCCCCCCCCCCCCAGACTGGCCCGATCCCCAGACAATCAGACGGGACGATTTAATACTTCCCCCTCCCCCCTTGCCCTCCCCCTCCTCCCCCTCCCAATCTCCATCCTCCCCCCTCCTCCTCATCCTCCTTCTCCTCCCCTCCTCTTCCTCCTCCTCATCTTCCTCCTTTTCTCATCCTCCGCATGCTCTCACCCATCCTCCCCTCCATCCTCTCCCTTCTCCTTCTCCTCCTCCTCCTCCACCTCCTCCTTCTCCTTTGCTCCTCTCCTCTCCTCTCCTCCTCCTCCTCCTCCTCCTCCCATGTTCCTCTCTTCCTCCTCCTGCCATCCCCCTCCTCCCCTCCCTATTCTCCTTCTCCATCCCCCTCCTTTCCCACCTCCTCCTCCTCCGCCTCCTCCTCCTGCAGTGCCATGGTCACACGAGGTCCCGACCGCTTCTCCGGCGGGTGCACGCTGGTCGTTGGAAGTAGGTTTTTGTTGGTCCGAGATCCCAATCTACTTCAGGCGCCTTCCTGCCTCTTCCCTCCTCTTCGGGGGGTGGGCGTGGAGGGTTTCTCCGAAGGGCTTAGGCGGCCCGTGCTCCTCCTCCTCCTCCTCCTCCTCCTCCTCCTCCTCCTAACTCCATTCTCCTCCTCCTCCTCCATCTCCTCCTCCACCTCCCCCTCCTCCATCTCCTCCTCCTCCTCCTCCTCCTCCTCCTCCTCCTCCTCCTCCTCCCCCTCCTCCTCCTCCTCCTCCTCCTCCTCCTCCTCCTCCTCCTCGGGTCGCCTACGGCCCCGGGGGAAGCCATGCAGGTGGGTGGAAGCCCAATCTACTTCCACCGCCTTCCTACTTCATGTTTCTAGCCACAGTCGGGGCGGGGGTCAATGCAAACGGGGGTACGCCAGAGCGCCAGATCTTGCAGGATCCTGCAGAGCCAGGGTTGCAGTGACCCGGGCTTGGGTGCAGGACGCGGCAGGATCCTGCAGACGTTGCGCGACCCTGCAAGGCCTTACTGACCGGGGTTTGGATCGACCCAGGTCAGTAGACTACCGTCACAGATCCGTTTCTGATGGCTCTGGGGCTTGGCAACGGGCCCAAGAGGCCGGAATCGAGGAAAACCACCGGCATAAATAAGCACCAGGACGTCGCAGATCGCGGAACACACCCCGACATCATGATTTTCTCTGAGCGTCGATCCATGAGGTCTCGACCCGTTCCCCAGGACCAGCTTTTCCGCCTGACTAGTTTTTGACTGTCCTGGGGCCTGGCGAGGGCCCCTGGAGCCTGAACATTACAGAAGACCTCCCGCTGTGAGTTTTTGTCGCAACGAGAGGATGGTCAGGTCGGTTCTCGTGACCCATTCCGGAGTGTGCTCTGGGCAACGAGTTTTGAGGAGAATCCGGTCACTTCCGCAGGTGGCCTTCCAGTTGCTCACGCGCAAGAACTGTCAAAACGCAAACCACAAAAAACAGTAAAGGATTCCGCCTTGTTTTTTTCAAGACGTTGGTGGTCTGCCTGCCACGAGAAGGGGGGGATAAGGGGGAGGGGGGAAGGCTTCTTAGAAGCACCCCTGCTTCTTAGAAGGCGAAGGCCTTACCTGTGCAAGTAGGTCCGGCGCCATCTTAAAAGTAGCCTCCTTCTAAGAAGCCTTCCCCCTCCCCCTACCCCCCACTGCGCGCCGCCGACATAAACGAACCAACGTCGATCCCCGCGACAATATAGAAAATATGGGAAGCGGAGGGCAAGACGAAGACCCAGAAAAGACGACAGCATCTGGTGACTCCTGGGGATTGTGCCTATTTTTTTGGTGTGCCCCTGTGCCCCTTCGAAGACATTGCAGGTCTGGGGCGGAAAAGCGCGCGGGCCGGTGCTGCCGCCTCGCTCCTCCTCCTCCTCCTCCTCTTCCTCCTCCTCCTCCTCCTCTTCCTCCTCCTCCTCCTCCTCCTCTTCCTCCTCCTCCTCGCTCCTCCTCCTCCTCCTCCTCCTCCTCCTCCTCGCTCCTCCCCGCTCCTCCTCGCTCCTCCTCGCTCCTCCTCGCTCCTCCTCGTCATCTCTGGCCCTCGGGGCCGCTCCCGGCGTGCCTCGGCCGGCAGGTGCCGCTCTCGGCCCTGCTCGAGGGCCCGCCCGGGCTGTGCTGAGGCGCGGGGTGCAAACGGGGACCCTCCGAGGGTGTCGCCAAAGCGTGGGTCGAGGAGGAGGGAGGAGGGAGGGAGGGAGGATGAGGAGGAGGAGGAGGTGGAGGAGGAAGGGGTGGAGGAGGGCGAGATGGAGGTGGAGGAGGAGAACGAGGAGGACCACTGTAGACCCAAGACGCATCATCGATGTTGCTATCAATCCTCCCTCCGACTTTCCTCTCCTACAGGTCCCTGCGAGAACTGATGTACACTGCGGACAGTGCCCCGTTGGAAGACAACCGTCTTAGAGTCTTCAACCGTGCCACAGCACCGTGCCTGGGCTTTCAACGCCGCGAATGAACGTGACTGTTACGTCCTGACGATCCCGAAGTGTGCCATAACACCACGCCTGGTACTTCTCAAGGGAGGAAAAACCACCCGGACCCGACAATGGACGTTTACTGATGGGCCTCGGGCGTTGTCTAAACGGCCCTGCCCTGTTCGATTTCTTCCTTGGGTACGTTTACGAAGCGGCCTCCCTTGTCAGGGTGTTACTTACGTTTTTCCCCTTCCATAATTCCGAAACAGCGAATCAACGCGGCTCTTGCACCCTGACGTCCCCAAATCGTGCCAGAACTCCGGCCCTGGGGCGCCAACCATAAAACTCCTTGGGGCTGCGGTGGACTCTTAGGACGACGGGAGCCACATGTTGAAGAGGAGCCGCCCTCCACCAGACAGGAGGAGCGCGGGTCCGCACGCGTGCGCGGCGCTGTAGGGCGAGAGCCACATTTCGACAACCACCCGCCCTCCGTCCGTGAAGCCGCTGCAGACCTGGAAGCTCCAGGGTCCGAAATGCGAAGTGCCTATGACCGTACCCGGCGCGGAGGCGCTAGCACTAGATGAGGCTTCCCGGGAGGCTGCTGCCCTTCCTGCAACAAGAGTGTAGAAACAGCTGAAGTCTGAGGCTTCTTGGGCTGCGGCAGAGAAACAGGAAAGGGTCCTAAATGTTGGGGAAGAAGCGCCTGGCCCGCCCTAGCAAGACGTCTCCGGGTGCGAGAGGGAGGAGCTGTTCATGAGGGGGCAGGCATGGAGGAGGGGAAGGAGGAGCAGGAGGAGGAGGAGGAGGAGGAGGAGGAGGAGGAGGAGGAGGAGGAGGAGGAGGAGGAGGAGGAGGGGAGGAGGAGGAGGAGGAGGAGGAGGAGGAGAGGAGGAGGGAGGAGGAGGAGGGAGGAGGAGGAGGAGGAGGAGGAGGAGGAAGAAGAGGAGGAGGAGGAGGAGGAGGAGGAGGAGGAGGAGGAGGTTGGAGCCGGCGCGGGGTCTGATGGAGGCTGGCCAGCACTTGTGCCGCCAGCAGGCAGGCGGGGGAGGTTCGAGGTGCTGTCGTCGGACAGGTTTTTTGTCTCTATCAGCCTCCGGGGCCGTTCTCGGGCCCGGGACCGTCAAAAATGGATCCGGGGGGAAACATTGCACCACATGCCAGCCCGCATCAAGCGAGCTGCACCGTTGTAGCGACAGGCCATGCTACTCAGCAGGCAAGAGGCAGCTGGACACTGCAGCGACGAGCAAGGAATGTACTAATCTTTTAGCGGGTACGGCGGTACCAGTCAGGGCTTCGGTGTTGCTGGTGCGGTCGCACCCGCCACACGTGGATACTCCCCACCTGTGAAACCAGTTTCATCCGTAACCGCTCCCATGTCGTCGTTTTTTTTTTTTCTTTATATATATATATATATATATATATATATATAATAATAATAATATTTTTTTTTTAAAAAAAAAATTGCACCAGGTGGACCCCAGGAGGGGTCTGGGGATCGATTTTGAGCGGATTTGGCGTCTTCTGCCCTCGTGGCAGTTTTTCTCGCGGCCCAGCCGTCTCCGGCCCCCTGGCCGCATCCAACAGGGAGGAGGAGGCGGCGCAGGCATGCCGCTGGCTCGCCTCGGGTGTGCGCGGGGGTCGTCGAGATTTTCGTGTGCTTTCGCACGTTCTTAGCGGTTTTCAGGCCTCGGGATGCCTTCCAGCAGCTCCGCCTCGCCGAGAGCGTTCCAGGGGTGCCTGGATCATCCCGACCGGTCGCCGCAGATCCGAAGTGTGATCCGAAACTTTGTCATCTTCGCGTGGGGTCAAGGGGGCAGGGCTACCGCAGGCTCCCTGAGAAAAAAAAGGCGTTCTCGCCTGGCTTCGGTAGCCCTCACAGATCGATCTAGCTCGGCGACTGCAGCATAAAGTTAGGGTCTAGGGCTGCAGCTGAGATCTCACACGATGTTGCACGCTTGCGACGTTGTATCGCAGGGTTCGTGTCGTGTCGACGGGCTTGACGACCCCGGCGCAGGCGTTCAAGGTTGAACGCGTCCAGCGGCCCAGACATCGGTCAATATGGAACGATGCGGCCAGCGAACCCTCCACCTCCATCTTCCATACCTTCCGACCTCTGCGGAAGGTGCGGAAGGTGATGCATTGAAATTATCGAAAGTCTCAGGAAATGCAGGAACACTCAGCGTTTCACGAAGCGCATGGGTGTGGAAGGTCAGCACGGGAGGTTTGGAATAATGAGGGCGAGCGAGAAGCCACCGATCCTTCGAGGTTGAACGACCCACGTGGTGTCGGGAACCGATGCCTGGACCGTCACGGCCCGCATCCGCCGCACGGTCGGTCTGGAACTCTTGCTCCGCGCGTCGAGCCTCGGGTTTTGGCCCAGCACGCTTCGGCGCGGCGCGCGGAGCCACGTCCCCACCCTTAAGTCGGGCCTGTCCCCTTACAGGGGGATTTTCGACGAAAAATTAAAGATACCCCTAAAATCGTCAAAACATAGTCCAAAAATAGCCTGGGGACTCTTTTTGGCGTATGTTTGAACCTTTTGGGGGTATTTGTGGGGATCGTTTTTTTTATCTTCCGTCGAAAATCCCCCTGTAGGGGGGACAGGCCCGACTTAACCCTGCCCCCCACCGTCGACGGCCCGTCCGGTCTCCGGCCTCCCGCCCGAATGATTGCAAAAAAACCCAGGATTGCAAAAAACCCAGGATTGCAAAAAAAGGATTGCAAAAAAACCATGTTTTTTTTGCAATCCTGGGTTTGTTTGCAATCCTGGGTTTTTTTTTTTTGCAATCCTTCGTTCGAAGCAAAGCCACACGCCATCGGCCTGCGAGGCGCCGCGTGTCGCGGGGCCGCCGCCGCCGACGCGCGAAGCACAGCTCCTCGCCGCCATGCGGCTCTGGGAGGAGGAGGAGGAGGAGGAGGAGGAGGAGGAGGAGGAGGAGGAGGAGGAGGAGGAGGAGGAGGAGGAGGAGGAGGAGGAGGAGGAGGAGGAGAGACCCGCGCGGATGCTTCGGATCGGCGTTGCAGTCGTCTCCCGTGGCACGCGGATCAGGGCCAACGGCGGCGCGGGGGGCGCCGCCGCCACGGGGGCCGTCCAGCGCCGATCCGAGGGGTCTGCGCGGAGCTCCGGAAAGGTTGTGCTTGGGCAGGCTTGTGGTTCCCCTGCAGGCTGCCAGCGCGGGGCAGCGCGGGCCCTCCAGGGGGGGAGGCTCGATGCAGAGCCCATTCGGCACCTGGGCCCTTTCCTTCCCGACGATCCTCAAGACGGGCGTCAGCTCGGTGTGCGCTTGCCCCTTCCAGCTCCACTGATGGCAGGCAGCCCGTGCCGGTGAGGCCTCGGGTCGTGCGCAGACAGCCCCCAAGGGGCCGCCCTGGCCGGCCTCCACAGGCCCCCCCGGAGTACTCCCAGCTGGCCTCAACAGGCCCCCCGGGCAGCCCGGGGTGGCCTCAGCACCCGAGCCCTGGGGCGCACAGCGCTCCAGGGGCGCCGGCAGGGTCGGCGCCGGGGTGTTGAGGCCGCGGGGGCTGTTGGCCAGCTGGGACTGCTCGGGGGGGCCTGTCGAGGGCAACGGGACTAGGTGGGCCGTCTGTGCACATCCTGAGGCCCTACCAGCGTGCGTCGGCTTCTTGCACCGCCTGCGCCGCTTCGGAGGAGTTCGGCGCACAGGCGCACGCTGGCGCTGGAGCGCACGCTCTGTGGATCGTCGTTCTTCGCTCCTGCGCTCGCATGAGGCAGCGGCGCAGCGCATTCTCTGAGGCTAACGTTAGATCACCATTCCGGGTGAGGATCCATAGGCGCTTTGACTAGGCTTACGATGCTTTACCTGGCAAGGCTCCGCGTTGCACACAGACATCCGCTCCAGGTGGTCCCGAGTAGTCCTCGCTGGCCTCCACTGGCCCCGCGAGTAGTCCAGGGCCCTGGGCGGTCTCCACACCCTGGCGCCGCCTCTGGCGGCGCCCCTGGGGCGCACCGCACCCCAGGGTTGAGGTGTCGAGACCGCCCCGGACTGCTCGGGGGGCCTGCCGGGGAGGGCCTGTTGGGGCCAGCCGGGACTGCCTCGGGCGCCTGCCTGTGCGCAGCCCGAAGCCTCACCAGCTTCACCCACAAATCATTAATCTCGCCCCCGCAGGCCCCATCGTGCGGCCTCGAAGGGTGCTTCACGTAGCCCGTGCCGCTCCTGCCGCCACGGGCGAGGTCGAAGCCGTCCCAGCCCCGGCAGTGCAGGTTGCGTAGGTTTGTCGTCCGACATTCTGGGAGTGAGATGAGCGCGAAGAGAGGAAAATCAGCGTGCAGGCTCGAGGTCCCCAGATGCATGCTCCCGCCGACGCTGGACCCCATCCTGTTCTTCGAGGAAGAAGCTGTCCGCACGAGACCCTTTGGATGTCCGCGCGGATTTCTCGGGTCGGCGCTGGACCCCCCTCCCTCCCCAGCGCGCGGAGCGCGCCCGTCGCCGCCAGTGGGACGTCTTGCGCCGATCCGAGGAATCTGCGCGGACATCTGAGAGTGAATGTAAGCGCGGCTTTTCCCCGAGCAGCGCTTGCAATCAGGAGTTCTTCCTGCGCTTTCTTGCGGAACGGGATGGGTATGTTGGGGTTTCGGGTGGTGCCCAGTTGGTGGGCGCCCCGCGCTTAGGGTTAAGTCGGGCACGTCCCTCTACAGGGGGAATCTTCAAAAGTTACAAGAAAAAAGTATGGGTACGTTTTTGTTTGGCTACTTGTGAGCATTTTGGAAGTCTGTTCTGATTATTTGTTTGTCGGAAAACCCCTGTAGGGGGACATGCCCGACCTAACACAAGTCATGCACCACATTGCTTGCACCACATAGCTCACACCACAGAACGTGCACTACTCGAAAAGGAAGAAAACACATAAACAGAAACTTTTGGCGCTCCGCGCGGATTTCTTGAATCCGCGCCTGGGTCCCCCCTGGCGGCGCCTCCGGCGCCGCCCCATGGCGCGCTCCGCGCGCCATGGAAGGGCGCGGATCCAAGAAACCCGCGCAGAGCGCCAACAGTTTGTGTTTATTTGTTTTCTTCTTCTGACTACGTATGTTGCACCACGTGTGTGGCATAGCATATATTGCGCCACGTAGCCTGCACAGCATGGCACAGCTTTCACCACGTGGAGTGCACCAGGTAGCTTGCACTACGCAGCTTATACGTCCACAGTGCAACAACTGTTTGGGGCCCATGTTGGCAGACACATGTTTTTTTGTTTTTAGCGAGCGCAACATCAACCAACATGCCCCCTCGGAGGTCTAGCGCCAAAGGGCGCCGCGTAAAGGGGCGTCCAGCGCCGCTCCGAGAAGTCCTCGCGGACTCTCGAGAGAACAGGTCGGTGAAGTTCTTCGTGGCCTTGTTCCAGATATCCTCCTCCTCCTCCTCCTCCTCCTCCTCCTCCTCCTCCTCCTCCTCCTCCCCCACTTCCTCTCCTCGAGCCTCCCTCCCTCTGGGCATAGAGCTGCCCCCGGCGCCCCCTGGGGCCGCGGCGCCCTCTGGGCGTAGGCGGCTGCGGCCGCGGCGCAGGCCGTGCACCTCCTCCTCCTCTTTTCCCCTTCTCCTCCTCCCCCTTCGCCTCCTTCCGCCTCCTCCTCCTCCTCCTCCTCCTCCTCCGTTCCCTCTCCCTTCTCCTCCTCCTCCTCATCATCATCATCATCATTCTTCGGTGCGCTCGTCTCCTCCTCCTCCTCCTCCTCCTCCGCACGGAAACAGAAACGAAGAGACACACACACAGACACGCACGCACGCACGCACGCACGCACGCACGCACGCACGCACGCACGCACGCACGCACGCACGCACGCACGCACGCACGCACACACACACACACAGGCACACACACACACACGCACACGCACACGCACACGCACACGCACACGCACACACACACACACACCACACACACACACACACACATGTAGTGGAGTAAAGCGGGCAATCAGGATGAACAGAGAGATCTCTGGAAGCAATGGGGGTGGCCTCGGAAGGCCTCTTTTGGCAATCCCTGGGGCCTGCGGGTGGGGGCAAGGGGAGGAGGAGGAGGAGGAGAAGGAGGAGGAGGAGGAGGCGGAGGAGAAGGCAAGCCGCCTCTTGGGGCCCTCGTGAGACGCTCTTTGGGCCTCCGTGTGCGCTATTGGGGCCTTCTTGGGGCTCTCTTGAGGCCCTCTTGGGAGCTCTGGAGGGCCTCTTGAGGCCTTCTTGGAGGCTATCTATCAAAGAAATGGGGTCCACGATGTGGGTCCTCCCCCAAGGGCCATCAAGATAGCCTCTTGGAGCCCTCTTGGGGCACTTTTGGGCAGCTCTTGGGCGCTTTGGGGGTCGTCTGGGGGGGCATCCTGGGCCCCTCTTTGGCCTCTCTTGGGCCATTTTGAGGCCATCTTGAGGCTTCAAAAGCGCATGGGAAGCCACAAGGCGAGAAGGCACAAAGCATTGATGTCCCTTAGGTGTTCGAAGGATGGTGGTCTCTTGGTGGTCCTGAGGAGGCCCCGAGAGCACCTGGAACCGTGTGTGGCCCTCGTCAGGCCTCTTGGAGGTATGCTTGGGATGTCATTGTGTGTGTGTGGTGAAGATTATGTGATCAAATGATTGGAACAGGCTGTGTTTATGGACTGGGACGTCGCGATCTGGGTGAGGGGTCGCCCGCGTTCCAGAATTTGAAGGGTGTCCCGAGCGAAGCTGCCAGCAACAATCGCGAACGATGCAATAATTGCCTCTGAGCTCTACTACTCCCCCGGAGAGGTGCAACTGTTATAATACATCAGTGAAGTACGACATATCTCACTCTATGTAGTGGAAGGTGGTGTGGATGTGTGGGTGTGCGCAGGTGTATGCTTGTATGCGCGCGCGTGTGTGCGGTGTGTGTGTGTGCGTGTGCGTGTGCGTGTGCGTGTGCGTGTGCGTGTGCGTGTGCGTGTGCGTGTGCGTGTGCGTGTGCGTGTGCGTGTGCGTGCGTGCGTGTGCGTGTGCGTGTGCGTGTGCGTGCGCGTGTGCGTGTGCGTGTGCGTGTGCGTGTGCGTGCGCGTGCGCGTGCGCGTGCGCGTGTTCGTGTGCGTGTACGCGCGCGTGTGCGCGTGTGCGTGCGCGTGCAGGTGCGCGTGTGCCTGTGCGTGTGCGTGTGCGCGTGCGTGTGCGTGTGCGTGTTCGTGTGCGTGTGCGTGTGCGTGCGCGTGTGCGTGTGCGTGTGCGTGTGCGTGTGCGCGTGTGTGCGTGTATGCGTGTGTGCGTGTGCGCGTGTGCGCGTGTGTGCGTGTATGCGTGAGTGCGTGTTTGCGTGGGTTCGTGTGTGCGTGTGCGTGTGTGTGGCGCGTGTTTGTGTGCGTGTGTGTGTGTGTGTGTGCGTGTGTGTGCGTGTGTGTGTGTGCGTGTGGCGTGCGTCCTGTGTGCGTGTGTGTGGTGTGTGGCGGTGTGCGGGGGCGTGTGTTCGCGTGTGTGCGCGTGTGTGTGCGTGTGTGTGTGTGCGGGTGTGCGTGTGCGTGTGTGTGCGTGTGTGTGCGTGTGTGTGCGTGTGTGTGTGTGCGGTGTGTGTGTGTGTGTGCGTGTGTGTGTGTGTGTGCGTGTGTGCGTGCTGGGGCGTGTGTCGTGGTGCGTGTGAGCGTGTATGCGTGTTGTGTTCGTCTGTGCGTGTGTGTGTGCGTGTGTGCGTGTGGTGTTGTGTGCGTGTGTGCGTGTGTGCGTGTGTGCGTCTTTGCGTGTGTGCGCGTGTGCGCGTGTGCGTGTGTGCGTGTGTGCGTGTGTGCGCGTGTGTGCGCGTGTGTGCGCGTGTGTGCGCGTGTGTGCGCGTGTGTGCGCGTGTGTGCGCGAATGTGCGCGTGTGTGCGCGTGTGTGCGCGTGTGTGCGCGTGTGTGCGCGTGTGTGCGCGTGTGTGCGCGTGTGTGCGCGTGTGTGCGCGTGTGTGCGCGTGTGTCCGCGTGTGCGCGCGTGTGCGCGCGTGTGTGCGCGTGTGTGCGCGTGTGTGCGCGTGTGTGCGCGTGTGTACGCGGGTGTGCGCGGGTGGGCGTGTGTGCGCGTGTGTGTGCCTGTGTGTGTGCGTGTCTGTGTGTGTGTGTGTCTGTGTGTGTCTGTGTGTGCGCGTGTGTCTGTGTGTGTGTCTGTGTTTGTGTCTGTGTGTGTTTGTGAGTGTCTGTGTGTGTGTCTGCGTGTGTGTCTGTGTGTGTGTCTGTGTGTGTGTCTGTGTGTGTGTCTGTGTGTGTCTGGGTGTGTGTGTGTGTGTGTTTGTGTGTGTCTGTGGGTGTGTGTCTGTGTGCGTTTCGTCTGTGTGTGTGTGTCTGTGTGTGTCTGTGTGTGTCTGTGTGTGTCTGTGTGTGTCTGTGTGTGTCTGTGTGTGTGTCTGTGTGTGTGTTTGTGTGTGTCTGTGTGTGCCTGTGCGTGTCTGTGTGTATCTGTGTGTGTCTGTGGGTGTCTGTGTGTGTCTGTGTGTCAGTGTGTGTCTGTGTGTGTATGTCTGTGTGTGTGTATATGTCTGTGTGTGTCTGTGTGTGTGTCTAGTGTGTGTGTGTGTGTCTGTGTGTGTGTGTCTGTGTGTGTGTCTGTGTGTGTGTGTCTGTGTGTGTGTCTTTGTGTGTGGCTCTGTGTGTCTCTGTGTGTCTCTGTCTGTCTCTGTTTGTCTGTGTGTGTTTCGTGTGTCTCTTTGTGTCTCTGTGTGCCTGTGTGTGTCTCTGTGTGTCTCTGTGTGTCTCAGTGTGTCTCTGTGTGTCTCTGTGTGTCTCTGTGTGTCTCTGTGTGTCTCTGTGTGTCTCTGTGTGTCTCTGTGTGTCGCTGTGTGTCTCTGTGTGTCTCTGTGTGTCTCTGTGTCGCTGTGTCTCTGTGTCTCTGAGTCTCTTTCTCTCTGTCTCGCTGTCTCTCTTTCTCTCTGTGTCTCTGTCTCTCTGTCTCTGTGTCTCCCTGTCGTTCGGTCTCTCTGTCTCTCTGTCTCTCTGTCTCTCTGTCACTCTGTCTCTTTGTCTCTCTGTCTCTCTGTCTTTCTGTCCATGTGTCTCTCAGTCTCTGTGTCTCTCTCTGTCTCTCTGTGCCTCTCTGTGCCTCTCTGTATCTCTGTGTGCCTCTCTGTATCTCTATGTGTCTCTCCGTGTCTCTCTGTGTCTCTCTGTGTCTCTCTGTGTCTCTCTGTGTCTCTCTCTCTGTGTCTCTCTCTCTGTGTCTCTCTCTCTGTGTCTCGCTGTGTCTCTCTGTGCCTCTCGGTGTCTCTCTGTGTCTCTCTGTGTCTCTCTGTGTCTCGCTGTGTCCCTGTGTGTCTGTCTGTGTGTCTCTCTTTGTGCCTCCTTCTGTGGTTCTCTGTGTCTCTCTCTGTGTGGTTGTCGTTGCCTCTCTCTGTGTGTCTCTGTCTGTGTGTCTCTCTCTCTGTGTTTCTCTCTCTGTGTGTCTCTCTCTGTGTGTCTCTGTCTGTGTGTCTCTGTCTGTGTGTCTCTGTCTGTGTGTCTTTCTGTGACTCTATGTGCCTCTCTGTGTCTCTCTGTGTCTCTCTGTGTCTCTCTGTGTCTCTCGCTGTGTCTCCCTCTGTGTCGCTCTGTGTGTCTCTCTGTGCCGCTCTGTGTCTCTCTCTGTGTGCCGTTCTCTGTGTGTCTCTCTCTGTGTTCCTCTCTCTGTGTGTCCCTCTCTGTGTGTCTCTCTCTGTGTATCTCCCTCTGTGTGTCTCTCTCTCTGTGTCTCTCTCTGTCTGTTTGTTTCTCCCTGTGTGGCTCTCTCTGTGTGGCTCTCTCTGTGTGGCTCTGTGTGTGTCTCTGTCTGTATCTCTCTGTCTGTGTGTCTCTGTCTGTGTGGCTCTGTGTGTCTTTGTCTCTGTCTGTCTGTGTGTCTCTGTCTCTGTCTGTGTGTCTCTGTCTGTGTGTCTCTGTCTGTGTGTCTTTGTCTGTGTGTCTGTCTGTGTGTGTCTGTCTCTGTGTGTCCGTCTCTGTGTGTGTCTGTGTGTCTGTGTCTGTGTGATTGTGTCTGTGTGTGTGTTTGTCTGTGTGTGTTTGCCTGTGTGTGTGTCTGTGTGTGTGTGTCTGTGTGTGTCTGCGTGTGTCTGTGTGTGTGTGTTTGTGTGATTGTTTCTGTGTGTGTGTCTGTGTCTGCGTCTGTCTGTCTGTGGGTGTGGATGTGTGGGTGTGTGGGTGTGGGTGTGTGGGTGTGGGTGTGCGTGTGTGTTTGTGCGTGTGGGTGTGCGTGTTCGTGTGCGTGTGCGTGTGCGTGTGCGTGTGCGAGTGCGTGTGCGTGCGCGTGCGTGCGCGCGTGCGCGCGTGCGCGCGTGCGCGCGTGCGCGCGTGCGCGTGTGTGCGCGTGTGCGCGTGTGCGCGTGTGCGCGTGTGCGCCTGTGCGCGCGCGTTTGCGTGTTGTGCGTGTGCGCGTGTGCGTGTGCGCGTGTGCGTGTGCGTGTGCGCGTGTGCGTGCGTGCGCGTGTGCGCGTGTGCGCGTGTGCGCGTGTGCGCGTGTGCGCGTGTGCGCGTGTGCGCGTGTGCGCGTGTGCGCGTGTGCGCGTGTGCGCGTGTCCGTGTCCGTGTCCGTGTCCATGTCCATGTTTGTGTCTGTGTCTGCGTCTGTGCGTGTGCGTGTGCGTGTGCTTGTGCGTGTGCGTGTGCGTGTGCGTGTGCGTGTGCGTGTGCGTGTGCGTGTGTGTGTGTTGTGTGTGGCGTGTGTGTGTGTTGAGTGTGTTGTGTGTGTGTTGTGTGTTGTGGGTTGTGTGTGTTGTGTGTGTGTTGTGTGTTGTGTGTGTTGTGTGTTGTGTGTGTGTGTTGTGTGTGGTGTGTGTGTGGTGTGTGTGTGTTGTGTGTGTGTGTGTTGATTGTTGTGTGTGTGGTGTGTGTTGTGTTTGTGTGGTGTGTTGTGTGTGTGTGTGTTGTGTGTTGTGTGTGTTGTGTGTTGTGTGTTGTGTGTGTTGTTTGTTGTGTGTGGGCGGTGTGGGTTGTGTGGGTTGTGTATGTGTTGTGTGTGTTGTGTGTGCTGTGTGTGTTGTGTGTGTGTTGTGTGTGTTGTGTGTTGTGTGTGTTGTGTGTTGTGTGTTGTGTGTTGTGTGTGTGTTGTGTGCGTTAAGTGTGTGTTGTGTGTTGTGTGTTGTGTGTCTTGTGTGCCGTGTGTGGCTTGTGTGTCTTGTGTGTTGTGTGTTGTGTGTGTGTTGTGTGTGTTGTGTGTTGTGTGCGTTGTGTGTACTGTCTGTGCTGTGCGTGCTGTGTTGTGTGTCTTGTGTGTTGTGTGTTGTGTGTGGTGTGTGGTTTGTGTGTGGTGTGTGTGTGTGGTGTGTGTCTCTGTGTGTCTCTGTGTTTCTCTGTGTGTCTGTGTGTGTGTCTCTGCATGTTGTGTGTGTTGTATGTTGTGTGTTATGTGTGTGCTGTGTGTGTGTTGTGTGTGGTGTGTGCTGTGTGTGTTGTGTCTGCTGTGTGTGTTGTGTGTTGTGTGTGTGCGTGTTGTGTGTGTTGTGTGTGTTGTGTGTGTTGTGTGTTGTGTGTGTTGTGCGCTGTGTGTGTTGTGTGCGGTGTGTGTATTGTGCGTGTTGTGTGTGTTGTGTGTGTTGTGTGTGTTGTGTGTGATGTGTGTGTGTGTGTTGTGTGTGTGTGCGTTTGTGTGTGCATGCGTGCGGGTGTGCGTTTGCGCGCACGTGTGTCTGTGTGTGCGCGCATGTATGTGTGTATGGATGCATGCATTATGTATATATATATGTGTAAATATATGTGTATATGTATACATCTATATGTATGTATATATATATGTGTGTATGTGTGTGAGTGTGCAGGTGGTCATGTTAGTATGTGTGCAGTTGTGCATGGTTGAAAGTGTGGTGTGTACACGTGTGTGCCGTCATGTTCGCGTCGATGTACGTGAATACACCTGCTTATACCGATATACCTATCTATATATATGGATTAATGTGTACAACTACATTTACACACACGTGCGTGTATGCGTGAAGGTTCAATATTTGTGTGGTCTTCCCAAGGCCCCGATGGAAACGATTGAGGCTTGCAAGGCGGCTCCAAGAGGGCCCGGGGGGGGGGGCTTCGTGTTAAGTTGCGCTAGAGGGCTCGGGGATCATTTGTTCCAGGAACCCGTGAAACCCCTCTTAGGCCGCTACTGGGGCGCTTATGGGGTCCTCCCAAGCTTTGAAGAGGCCACAAGGGAGACCCATTTCGTCAGGCATGTTCCCGCATCCTATTGAATATGCCCCTCCACGGAAGCTCTGAGAAGCTCTCGAGATAGTACAGAAGCCTACTTAGTCAAAGCGACCTAAGCATTGTTCCAATAAGCTCCGAGAGGCTACCAAGAGTGCCCAGGCATGCCCCAGCATGCGCAATGCAAGTGCCCAGTTTGTGAGAGTCTGGGAGTTCTGGAGAATCTTTTTGGTTCCTGGAAGTTTTCTCGCCTCGGGACGCTTCCCAGCGGCTGCGCCTCGCCGAGGGCCTTCCGGGGATGCCAGGATCGCCCCGAACGGCGGCCGGAGGCCCCAGATGTGGCGCGAAAGCCAAGATATCCGACGATACTCTCCAAAGAGGCTTGCTTATGGGAGTCCTTGGTCCATGGATAGAGAACTAACTGGTCCACTGGTTCCCCCTATTTTGCCCTAAACGGTTGCAAAGGCTTCTTCTGCTATTGCATGTGCTCCTTCTGCTATTGCATTTGCTTCTTCTGTTCTTGCAATGGCTTCCTGTTGCTATCTCAATGGTCTCCAAATCATCGCCCAACAATCGTTAAACATTGTACGCAGAGTAGAGTGGAGTAGAGTAGAGCAGAGTTCAGTAGAGCAGAGTTCAGTACAGTAGAGCAGAGTGTAGAGTAGAACAAAGTAGGAGTAGCAGAGTAGAGTAGAGTAGGGTAGTGTGGAGCAGAGTAGAGTAGAGTAGGGTAGATGGTAGGGTAGATTCGTGTACTACAACTTGATATGGTCTTGCATCGAGGCCCAGTTGGTGGCGGTGCGACACCCCATGAGAATTCTCATCCGAATCTCGATGGTGACGAGCCCGTGCATGTCATACAGTGGCGCTTGTGATGTTGAGCGCTGGGGGCCCGAGGCTGCCTCGACGTCGCCTGGAGTCTCGTGGTCGGGAGGAACGGGGAGGAGGAGGAGGAGGCGGAGGAGGAGGAGGAGAGAGGAGGAGGAGAGAGGAGGGAGGAGGGAGGAGGGAGGAGGGAGGAGGGAGGAGGAGGAGGAGGAGGAGGTGGAGGAGGAGGAGGAGGAGTAGGAGAAGGAGGAGGAGGCCGCACCAGCAGGCAGGACCACCCCGGGCAGGGGAGATCCACGATGCCCCCCCCCAAGGCCTCGGAAGAGAGCGACGCCGCGCCCACCGGAGCCCCTCGGGGCCCCTGCCCCATGTTCATTTGAAGACGGTTTGGGCTGGTGTCGCTGCTCCTCCGTCCCGCCTGGCCGGGCTCCTGGGAGTTCGCGGGGCACGCTCGCGTTGTGCAGCGAGCGGTGCAGGAGAAGGAGGAGGAGGAGAAGGAGGAGGAGGAGGAGGAGGAGGAGGCGGAGGAGGAGGAGGAGGAAGAGGGGGAGGAGGCGGAGGAGGAGGAGGGGGAGGAGGAGGAGGAGGAGGAGGAGGAGGGGGAGGAGGGGGAGGAAGAGGAGGAGGAGGAGGAGGAGGAACGCTCGCCTGTCCCCATGCGCACATGGCTCCGCCAGGCGGCGTGGCACGGTCGGTCGTGGAGGGGATGCGGCAAGGGGGGGGCGCAGGCGCCGACAGCAGGCAGAGTGGCAATGGGGTCGGGCTCGGCGCAAGACGAAGCTGGGTGATGAATCTGCCCGTAGCTATCTTAGCCCAAGACTGCAGAGGTTGCTTGCGACCGATGGCTTTTTCCGCGGGGAACACCTTGAGCGGGCACGGCGATTCGGTTTTGTGTTGTTGTTTCTCCCCAGACGGGAAGCGGATTCTTTCTGGGTCTGGTGACAAAACTTTGAAGCTGTGGCTCGCGAGGGACGGTGCTCTGGAGCAGACCTTGAGCGGGCACGGTGCGGTTTGGTGTTGCTGCTTCTCCCCGGACGGGAAGCGGATTCTTTCTGGGTCGTTTGACAAAACTTTGAAGCTGTGGCTCGCGAGGGACGGTGCTCTGCAGCAGACCTTGAGCGGGCACGGTGGTGCGGTTTGGTGTTGTGCTTCTCCCCGGACGGGAAGCGGATTCTTTCTGGGTCGTTTGACAAAACTTTGAAGCTGTGGCTCGCGAGGGACGGTGCTCTGCAGCAGACCTTGAGCGGGCACGGCGTTGTTGTTCCTCCCCAGACGGGAAGCGGATTCTTTCTGGGTCTGGTGACGGAACTTTGAAGCTGTGGCTCGCGAGGGACGGTGCTCTGCAGCAGACCTTGAGCGGGCACGGCGATGCGGTTTGGTGTTGTTGTTTCTCCCCAGACGGGAAGCGGATTCTTTCTGGGTCTGGTGACAAAACTTTGAAGCTGTGGCTCGCGAGGGACGGTGCTCTGCAGCAGACCTTGAGCGGGCACGGTGGTGCGGTTTGGTGTTGCTGCTTCTCCCCGGATGGGAAGCGGATTCTTTCTGGGTCGTTTGACAAAACTTTGAAGCTGTGGCTCGCGAGGGACGGTGCTCTGCAGCAGACCTTGAGCGGGCACGGTGGTGCGGTTTGGTGTTGCTGCTTTTCCCCAGACGGGAAGAGGATCGTGTCTACTTCGGGGGGCGAAGAATTGCTGATGCTCTGGGACGCGCAAGGCCAGCCAGCGCAGTCTCACAAGCGACAGAGGACGGACGGAGGCTATCAGCACACAGATCTATCTCCCCAGGAGCTTTTGGAGAGGTATCGGCTTTTGCATGCTGCCCAGTTGCCAAGGCTCTCCCACTATCCAGTTGCTTGGCTCACTCCGCCGGCCCATCTTGCAGCATCGTTGGCGCTTGCCTGCATCCTCTCGGGGACATGTTTGGGGCCTCGTGGGGCCTGTCGGGAGCCTCTTGGGGCCTTTTCTCTGGGGTTCTTGGGGCCTCTTGGGGGCCTCTTGGAGGCGTTCTGGCAGTCTCGGGGCCACCTGCGGGGGAAAGGTTCTCAATTTGGGTCCCCCCCTCTGGGGCCCCTCTTGTGGGCCTCCAGGGCCCTCTCGGGGGCCTCTTGGGGCGTCTTGGGGTCCTCTCGGGCTGCCTTGAGGCGATCTCGGGTGCCCCTTTGGCCGTCTTGGAGCGTCGGACCGGACGGCCGAAGAGGCGAGAGCGCTGAAACTTGGCAAACACCGTTGGGACACGCTCGTGGCACGCGTCGGACCCCCTCGGGCTCTCCTGCAGGCCCCGTGGAGCGCTCCTGGAGCGCTATTGCTTATGTCGCCCCGGGCAAGCCAACCGGTGACTGGGGGCGGGATCTTCGAAGTGTGCCAGAAGTGCAAAATCAAAGCAGAGCGGAAGTACGAGTGCGACTGCGAGACACAGGACACCATGGAAGCAGGAAAACGTATAGGGGAAAACGAATCCAAGGTCCAAACTTGTTCAACATTTTCCCGAATTGTTATTTAGACTTCATTTTTTGAATTTCCAAATCAGGGGGAACATGTTCAACTTTCTTCATCCTTCCAAACCCAGGCACACTTTTCAAACTTCCTACTTTCATATTCGGGCATCTGCTTTGGACTTTTTCATGCTTGTCAAACTTTCCCAAACTTTCAGATCTGGGCGTATGTTTTGTTATCATATTCTCATACTTCCAGATACGGGTGTACCTCTTTCAAACTTGATTTCAAGCTTGTTCATGTTACTCATGTTTGTCATACTTCCGAATCCAGGCGTACTTGTGAAGACTTCTTCCCAATTGTTTCAAACGTTCCAAACTTCCTAATCCGGGCATTCCGTTTTCAACTTTCACAACCAGGCCAAACTCACATTCATATTTCGTCCACTTCGCAGTTTTACGAATTGTTCATACTGATTCCAAATGGTGCACACCACCCAGATTTCAATAGTTTGCCTGCTCCGGGGCGACATAATGCTATTGAGGGCCGCGAAGGCGACCGAACACCATCTCTGACCCGAGTCCAGCGCGCTTCACTTATAAGCCTGGGGTATTTGTCGTCCAGGGACTCCCAGGGGCCGCCCCACCCGTGCAATCCAGTCATGTACAAACACTCAGAATCTCTTACCCGAGATCTTAGCACGCCGTTGGCCTGTTTGGCCGGCGAATTTGGAGTATCGGGTTGACGCTGTACCAGAAGGCGATCCATTTGGCCAGTTTGTGTCAGGCATGGTCGTCAGCACAGTAGCAAGACACAGGGAGTCTTACCGATCCTCAGTGTATGGTGATCCGCCGCAGCTGGATATCATCAGGGTGCGATCTGTAGCGAACACAAGATTGCAAAAACAGTATGTGGCAAAGCTAGAGAATCTCGAGGGAAAGAGGCGACACGGCATGTGCTCTCCCATTGCGGCCCTTTCGCATTTGAAAGTGCCAGTAAGCAGGTACGATTACGACTTGAACGAGCATTTCTTGTTCCATGGGGCTGTACCGTCCACCTTGGAGAAAATTTGCAAAGGTGGTTTCAACCCGCAGCGTGGTGGCGAAGCCACTGGTAAGCTCTTCGGTACCGCTGCATATTTCGCCGCCAATTCTTCCAAAGCCGACGACTACACAGAGGAGCGTGCAAACCAGTTAGCAAAGAATGCCACGAGAACCTTAATTGTTTCCCGCGTTGCGCTTGGCGAGTCGTTTCGCACGTTGAGGCCGATGGAGCAGGCCACGAAGCCTCCAGACAACGACGACGGCGTCGACTTCGATTCAGTCTGGGCTGATACGTTGACCAATGGGGGCTGCGTGGATCACCTCGAGGTCATGATTTACTCGGAGGCGCAGGCACTGCCAGTAGCACTTGTTGACTATCGGCACGCAGCTTCCTGTAATTGTGCTTTTTGTCGGAAGCGGCCTTGAAAGTTTCTCCTGCAGACGAACCTCCAACCTCATGGCTGAAACATCGATGGTTGTTCATCTGGCCCTCCGGTGGCTCCCGTGCCAGAAGGCACCTGCAATGCCATGCTGGATATGGCCGTTGGCCGAAGCATCGATCGAATGCCGCAGTAATCGGTGCCCCTGTGGTCTCCCGAATGGCTTGCGCTGGTAGCGGCTGCGATAACAATACACTGGGCGGAGGCGCGCACGCCGCCTGCAGGCATCTCATCGCGTCCTCCACGCGCTGCTCAGTGGCTGGCGTTGCTTTCTCCGCGAAGCTTCTGACCGCCTCGCGCTTTGACCCGCGGCCCTCGCGCAGAGGAGCGATGGCTGATATGATGAAACGTCGAGTGGCCTTCGGTCTATCACGCCACCGTTTCGGAGTCGTGGGCAACAGGGCTTTGGGAAGCCTCCTTGAAGGCCTCTGAGGGGCTTCTCGGGGCGGCCTCTTCAGGCCCTCGTGAGGGCTTCTTGGGGGCCCTCTGACGGTACCTGTGAAGCCTCCAGGGGGCCTGGCGGGGGCTTCTGGGGCCCTCCCAGAATGTTTGCCAATTTGCGGCCCGTGCCCCCGAGAATCCTCATTCGACCTCCCTTATCAAACGTGGGTGGTGTAATTTTCACAGCGCGCACTTCTGCTCCCCAAGGTGATGTTTGCCAGCGTTCGGCTCCGAAGAATATTTGCCGCCAGCCCTTTCGACATGTCGGCTTACTTTTCGCTGGCGCGTGTGAACACATATTGTGCTTAAAGTTGATGGTTTTTGCTTCGTGCATGAGCTACGCGTTCGTCTTTTCTGCAGCAGCCGCACTCGCGCACTACATGTGCCCCGTGCTTTTTGA
>CAUYUJ010018564.1:32500-37500 GCA_963575745.1 Prorocentrum cordatum
ACCTGGAGCGTTCTGCCTCCGCTTGGAGGTCGATGCTGGCAGCACCGCGCACGTGGTTCCCGAGCACCGCGAGCCTGTGGGCCCCACGGAGGTCGGCGAGCCTGGCCTCGAGGGTCTCGCAGGGCCAGGCCTGCCCAGCCCGCTGATCGTCCGCCGTGGGCGGGGCTTGCGAGACCGCCCTGGCGACCGCAGCTTCCCAGCCAGGCCTCCGCGTGTCCCGATGCAGTCGGCGACGGCGCACCGGCTCGCCGCCGCACGGGCCGCTGCAGCGCCCGCAGCCTGCGCGGCGCCGCGTGCGCCATCGGGCCGCCCGCGAGGCCGGGCAGGCCCGCGGCCCCGGCACCCGCAGCCGCCATCGGGGAGCCAGCACTGATGGAGCCCCGCACTGCCCAGGTCCGGGGGGTCGGCGCCGGCCCTCGCCTCGGCAGAGGGGGCCCGGGCTCCGCACGGCACCCCTCAGGGGTGCCCCAGGCTGGGGCAGCCTTCCCCCGAGGGTGCCCAGGCACGGCGCCCGCTGGCTGCGCGACGTCGTCCAGCCCCTCGGGGCCGCCCGCTCCGTCGCCTGCGTCCAGGCAGCCGCCGAGGGCCCACTGCTCTTCGTCGGGGTGGGCGTCGGGCTCGGCGTCTCTCAGAGGGCTCCTGGGCCGACCCCTCCTGCTCGACGTAGCGCCCCACTGCCTCGGAGGCCGCCGTCCACCGCGCTCCCGAAGCCAGCCGAGGACCCTTGGCCTCCTCCACGGAGTGGACGCGCTCGGCCAGACGCAGGCGAGCCCCCGCCGGCCCGCTCCGTCCCCGGCGCTGCGCCAGGGCCCAGTCCAGTGGCGAGGCGCCGCGCCGCTGGCCGCGCGCGCGGCGGACGCGCGGCGGTGTGGCGCGAACGCCGTCGACGGTGGCCTCCGCACGCCTGGCCGCTGCCCGCCTGGCTGAAGACCAGCTGCGGCGGGGCGAAGCAGAGGCAGCGCCGCACGCTCGCGTGCGCCTGCGCCTCGCGCGTGCCGACGCTGCCCTCCCTGGCGGCCCCGCTCCCGCTGCGCCGACCTCTGGCGGGCGATGGAGGCAGGCCGCCCTCGTGCCCGCGATGCTGCGCCCCCGCCTCGAGCCGCAGAGCGTCCCCGCGCTGCGTCCGGCGGTGCCGAGGGGGGAGGCCTCGCGAGCGTCCCGCGCCGAGTCCTGCCGCAGGGGGCATCGCCACGGGCGCCGGCGCAGGGGCCTCTGGCCCCCCCCCCCCCCCCCCCACAAGGCGAGCCCGCCGGCGGGCCGGGCGCCGTCCCCGCTGCAGTGGGGGGGCGGGTCGACGAGCAGAGTGGAGTTGGGCAGGGAAGGGTGTAGGGTGGATCGGGTATAGCGAGGACCCCAGGTAAGGGGACCCGGTTAGTGGTAAGGCCCTGGAGCCCCTGAATTGGCCAGAATCGCTAAACCAGGTTTGGCGCAGCTGGTGTTTTTTCGGGTGACGGCAGTTCTGGTTAGTGGAACGGGGCGGGGGGGCGTGCCCCAGCATAAATCACTAAACCGGGTCCCACTAAGCCCAGTTCTGCCAACGCCCGAGTGGAGTGGAGCAGGGCAGACTAGAGCAGCGTGCAGTCGAGCAGAGCAGGGCAGATGGTGGGGTTGAGTTGGGCAGAGTCGAGCAGGGTCCGGTAGAGCTTCAGTGCAACAGAGGTGGGGAGAGATGAGTAGAGCAGACAAGTGTACGAGTAGAGTAGAGTACGTAGGAGTAGAGTAGAGTGAAGTGGAGTAGGGTAGAATCGGGTCGAGTAGGGTAGGTTAGGGTGAGGGAGGTCAGGGTAGGCAGATGAGTAGAGTAAAGCAGGGTAGAGTCGAGCAGAGTAGAGTGAAATAGAGTCGAGTAGAGTGGATACGGAGTAGAGTCGGAGTAGAGTAGAGTAGAGTAGAGTAGAGTAGAGTAGAGTAGAGCAGAGTAGAGCAGGGTCAGGTAGGGCAGGTTCGGGTAAGGTTAGGTAATCGAGGGTACAGTAGAGTAAAACAGAGTAGAGTAGAATATTGTCGGAGGTTGGGGGGTGAGATCGCAGTGGAACGGTGACCCCCAACCGGGAAATCGTTTCGTTTCGTTCGTGTCGTGCGTGCGGGTGAGGCGAAGCTGCGTGGGCGCGCGAGAGGAATGAACCGCCGTTGCTAGGGCGAAGTCAAGACAAATGATTCTCCCCCTCCCGCCCGTCCCTTGGTGTCCCGCGGTGTCCCGCGGTGTCCCGTGGTGTCCCGTGGTGTCCGCCGTTGTGAAGGCGAAGTCAAGACAAATGATTCTCCCCCACCCGCCCGTCCGGCGGTGGCTCGCGGTGTCCCGTGGTGTCCCGTGGTGTCCCGTTGAGTGAGATCGATGTTGAGATCGATATTGAGATCGATGTGCTGCCCCGAGGTGTCCCGTGGTATCCCGTGTTGTCCCACAAAGTGAGATCGATAGTGAGATCGATAGTGAAATTACTAGTGTCCCGCGGTGTCCCGTGGTGTCCCGTTGAGTGGGATCGATAGTGAGATCGATACTGAGATCGATACTGAGATCGATGTGGTGCCCCGAGGTGTCCCGTGGTGTCCCGTTGAGTGAGATCGATCGTGAGATCGATAGCGAGATCGGCAGGTGTCCCGTGGTGTCCCGTGGCGTCCCGTTTAGTGAGGTCGGTAGTAAGATCGATAGTGGGATCGATAGTGAGATCGATGTGGTGTCCCGAGGTGTCCCGTGGTGTCCCGTGGTGTCCTATGGTGTCCCGTTGAGTGAGATCGATATTGGGATCGATAGCGAGACCGATAGTGAGATCGAGAGGTGTCCCGTGGTGGCCCGTGGTGTCCCTAAGGTCGAGTCAGGCGGGATAGAGTAGGGTAGAGTGAAGTAGAGTCCACCCCTGTCCAGTCAAGACTGCTCCAGTCCAGTCTACTTCAGTCCACCCCTGTCCACTTGATTCGTGTGTTTTGATCGATTCGAAGCCCGCGCTGGCTGGGCTGATTTTGTCCTATCCCGGCGTTTGTGTTCCTTCGATTTCGGCCTCATTGGCCCGTTACAGGGCCCTGGGGCCACCAAAGTCATGTATCCGGGACGAAAGCCCGCCCCTGTGCAGGAGGGGGTCGGGACTTTGGGGCCGTGGATGGAACAAGAGACGTAGGCGCCCAGTCACGCACCCAGAGACCTAACGCATTGAAAAGCAGTACAGGGAAGGCGCTGAAAGAAGGACCGCCCTGGGCGCACGAGGGGCTCGGGTTTCAGGGCCGCTCCGTAGACCCACGTCGTTCAACCTGCTTGTGGCCCAGGCCCGCCGTGGCCAACAAAACCCCTCCGTTCCTCATTCTGTGCTCCTCTGGGTACAGTCGGGCCCAGGTATAAGATCGAGGTCGGTTCGGGGAGGGTACCCTGGTGTGCGTCGTGTTTGTTGGATGCTCTTGTGCACCATGGGGAAAATATGGGCAGTGGGGGGGAAGACAGAAACCCAGAAGATGTGGGAAGATATCGGGAATCTTTCCATTCGTGTGTATTTATCTGTGTGTCCCAGGGCCCCCTCAGGTTAGTCTGAGGATGAAAAGGCACCCATCCCGCTACCCTTCCCTCCGTTGCCCCTGTTCTGGGCCTCCCGGGAGGCCCTCGCCGCCACCGCGGGCTGAATTTCGCCTCGAAGCCCTGGCCAGAACGCACCCCTGGAGAGGTCCGGGGAGCAGCGGCATCGGTGCCTTCTGGTCTCCCCCGTTCGGGCAGCCGTCGCCAAGGGCGCTCTCGAGGGCCTCGCGGTTCGGCTCCGATCCCTCCTCCTCGCCCTCCTCTTCTTCCCCTGGGGCGGCGGCACGAGGGCGCGAAGTGAGGCGCCCTTGGTAGCTTTGGAGGGGTGCCCTCGGTGCTCTCCCCCGCGCTTGGCTCTCCACCTTTGAGTGCTCTTCGCTCTGTCGAAGCTCCACGGTCAGGAGGGGGAAATACCCACAGACGCAATGAAACGTCGACATCCAGGAAACTGTAGTAGGAGAGTGCGGGCAGGGGGGGGGCGACGAGCATCAAGAGGACACGAGACGAACATCAAGAAACTATGAGGAAATCTGGGGGGATCCTGGGATTCGTGTGTGCTTGTTTGTGTATTCCTGGGCCCCTTCGCACAGGGGGGCCTTGGGAAGCCCCGTCGAGGGGGGCTTCTTGCTCTGGGTCGGCGTCCTCGCGGTCGTGTCTCGACGTGGGTTGGGCGAGCCAGCACGCCAGACAGGTCTGGGGCTTAGGGCCTTGTGGCTTGGGGCTTGGGGCTCGTGCTCTGAATCGGCGTCCTCGTGGTGTTTCGACTCGGCTTGGACGAGCCAAGGCGTCGGAAAGGTCTACGGTCTAGGGTTTAGGGTCTCGGTTTTAGGGCGTAGGGCTTGTGCTCTGGATCGACGTCCTCGTGGTCGTGTCTCATCGTGGTCTGGACGAACAAAGACGTCGGAAGGGTTCTGAGCTCGGGGTCTTAGGGCTTGGGCTTAGGTCTTAGGGCTTGTGTGCTCTGGATCGACGTCCTCGTGGTCGTGTTTCGACCTGGGTTGGACGAGCCAAGACGTCGGAAGGGTCTAGGGCTTAGGATCCTGGGCTTGGGATTTCGGGCTTAGGGCTTGTGCTCTGGATCGGCGTCCTCGTTGTCGTGTCTCGACTTGGCTTGGACGAGCCAGGACGTCGGAAGTGTCTGGGGCTCAGGGGGCTTAGGGCTCGTGCTCTGGATCGGCGTCCTCGTGATCGTGCCTCGCCCCCGCGCGAGCTCACATTCGCCTGCGTCTTCGCCTCGCCCCTGAGAGACATGCGACGCCGTGATCTCAGGGTTGACGCAAAGCATGCTCTCGAGAACCCACGCGAGCTCACGTACGCCTGCGTATTCGTCCAAGAGAAGGCGATCGAGAGAGAGAGAGAGAGAGAACCTAGGGGAAAAACACACAGACACAATGAATCGTCGACCCCCAGGAGAATATGGGAAAATATGGGAAGTGGGGGGGGAAGACAAAAACCCAGAACATGTGGGAAAATGTGGGAAGACAAAAACCCCAGAAAATAT
>CAUYUJ010018564.1:40000-56175 GCA_963575745.1 Prorocentrum cordatum
GGACTCGGTTGGAGAAGCTGTGGGTTGAAAGCGGTCCCAAGTTGCGCGTGGCCTGCCTCACGAACGCGCCGGCCCTGCAGGCACCTTCGAGTCAGTCACGTCGCCAGGGAATCACCTGTCAGCCATGTGCGCCAACTTGTTCCGGACAGGGCACTGCAGCTTGGAGTGCCGCTGCCGTTCTAGTCAAAATCTGGCTGTTCAGACACGAGGGGCGCTTTGGGATACACCCCCAGAGGGCCAGTCGGACGCACCCCCTCCGAGAATGGACGTCCCTCCTCGTGTATCCCCGAGTTGGGCCGCAGACTGGTTGTTTCATTCCGAAGCCCCAGGAAGTCGGGGACAGGGGTCGCCAAGTCCCCCCTCGTTCGACATGGGCGCTCGCAGATCCGTGGTCGGAAGCCATCCTGATCTGGCATTCTTCGTTCGAGTCGGGCGGAATCCCGTCCAGCTCGGCTCAAGTACGTAGCCTCGTAACCTGGCCTGGTCTGGCTCAGTGCCCCCTTGGAGTCGGGCTTTCCTTGCCCGCAGTCGCTCCTACGACAGGCCTCCCAGGGGTTGCCTCTCACGGTCGGGGCCTTGTGTGGTTCGCGTGTTGTGCCGCCAGTTCTGGCCCACCGCGCTTCGGCGCGACGCGCTATCCACGTCCCAGCACGCGAATGTCGACGTCCGGAGTTTGTCCTAGGCGTCCGCCCCGCGGAGAGGAGCGACACGCTATCCACTCGCAAGGCATAGCGTGTCGCCGGGGCCGCCGTCGCGACACGCTAATCTAGGCATCCCCAGATGGTGTCCGAGTAGATGGTGTCGGAGAATCTCGCCGCACCGTCGATGCGGCTCGATGTGGAGCCCAATTTTTTCCACGCCGACGGCGCCGATGGATCGCCGACGACGCCGGTGCATCGCCGAAGCATCGGCGATACATCGCCGATGCAGTGGCGATGCGGCGCGACTCTTCGACCCCATCTGCTCGGGCCCCACCATGGAGGCCTCCAGCCAAGCAGAAGTTCCCGACCCTAATCGAAGAAGAGACAACGGCATTCACATAAACCGGCGCAGCTCCGCGCGGATTTCTTGGACCTGCGCCGGGCAGTTCTGGCGGCGCCTGGGGCGCCGCCCCTGGCGCGCTGTGCGCACCAGGAAACGGGGGGTCCGGAGCCGATCCGAGCGATCCGCGCGGACCTCCGGCGGTCTCTGGTCACGTTTCAGTCGGGCGTGTCCCTCTACAGGGGGAAGATTCAACCATGATTTCAAAGATAGCCTGGGGGCGATGTTTCTAGCATCCTTCGACTACTTTTGAGTATATTGTTTTTGTTGGGGGGGAGAACAACTTTTCGTCCAACATCCGCCTGTAGGGGGACATGCCCGACCTGAGGCTGCGCATGCTGTCTACAGTCGGGGCCCTGAAGAAGGAACCCTTTTCGTTGGGGAGGGGCTCCGCGTTCCTTAAGTGTTGCCCAGCTTGCCTCAGGTTTTCCTCACGTTTTCGATCGGAAGTCGATGTTTCACTTGTGGAAAGTCGGGGCCTCGTTCCTTATTCAGGGTTCCTTAGGTCAACGCCCCGACTGTACCCCCCCTTTTATGATTTTTTCATAGCGCTGACCCCCAGAAGTCTCGACCCATTCCCCGGGACCGGGCTTTCATCCCGAGCCGTTTCTGGATGGTCCCAGGGCCCGGCGAGGGCCCCCAGAGGCCGGGAGCGGCCAGGAGACTTGGCACGGGTCGTAAGCCAGATCCCTTCGGGTCATGGTTCCTTAGGTCAACGCCTCGACTCTAGTTGTCTCTCCACGTCCGTCCAGCCCCCCGCCGTGCCCCCCCCGCGAGCGAGGGCGCCGCATGGGGCCGCGATGGCGCCGGGGCAGCGCGGGGCCTCGGCCTCCGCGGCCCTCGCGGACGGCGGGGGGGGCGCGGCCCCGGCGGTGGCCCGCCTCCTGCGGGAGGTGCCCGAGGACGCCGCCCCCCCCGGCCGCCTGCAGCGAATGAGCGTGCCCAGCACGCCGGGGTGGCCTCTTTGGGCGTCCGCGCCTCCTCCTCCTCCTCCTCTTCCTCCTCCTCCTGCTCCTGCTCCTCCTCCTTCTCCTCCTCCTCCTCCATCGCCTCCTCCTCCATCGCCTCCTCCTCCTGCTCCTGCTCCTCCTCCTCCTCCTCCTCCTCCTCCTCCTCCATCGCCTCCTCCTCCTCCATCGCCTCCTCCTCGTCCTCCTCCTCCTCCTCCTTGTCCTCCTCCTCCTCCTCCTTGTCCTCCTCCTCCTCCTCCTCCTCCTCCTCCTTCTCCTCTCCCACAAGTCCGTCGACGACGCCGTCCACACGTACATCGACACTCACATGCCGCAGGGGGACAAGCTGGACATCCTCCCGCCATCCATGCACCAGCTGCGGGCCTCCTGAAGCGGAACTCCCCTTCGGCGCCTGGCCAAGACAGATTGCCGCACATCTCCTGGATCGCCCACGACCACACGCTCGCCATCCTGGAGGACTTGGCCCTCCAACTCTGCGCTGGGCATTCGAAACCCGCGACTTGAACGACTCAGACTTCGCATGTCTCCTGAAGGGTGACAACCTCCTGAGCGAGCTCACGACTGACCGCCGAATTACCCGAAGACACTCGCCCTCTCTCGCTGAAGAACGCGGACATCAAAGCCATCGCTGGCACCGCGAACCACTTCATCAAGCCTTTCGTTGCCGAGCGGATCCATAAGGCGCAGCAGGGCTTCGTCATGGGCAGGAACTTCACGCAGCACACCTTGCGCCTGGACTCTGAAATGCGTCGTCTTGGCCTCTTGGGGACTGCCTCGGAGTGCCACCCCATCTTCTTCAGCTTCGACTTCGCCGCGGCGTTCCCGTCTCTCGTCAGAACGTGGCTTTTCAAAGCGCTGCACCGCTTCGGGCTGCCGACGGGCTTCATGCACCTGTTCGATGCCGTGTGCTATGCGCCCACTTCCCAGGTCAAGGTCGACGGCGAACGCCACCCCATGTTCGCGATCGAGTCAGGAGTTGCCCAACGCTGCCTTGCGAGCGGGTCCGCCTGGGCGATTCCAATGGACCCCCTGATTCGCCACATCGCCGCCATCATCGAGCTGGACATCGCGGACGCTACCTCGCAGAACTACCTGGGCGCATGCGCGGACGATTTGGGCAGCATGCGCGAATCCATCGGAGTGATCGGCATAGTGGCTGAGGCCTTCGATGCTGCCGCTAGCCTCGCACTCCTCCCCCTCAAGCCTCGCAAGTGTGTTGCCGTCCCTCTTTGGGCGGCAGCGTCGCCTGCCACCATTGCCCATACCCAGGACATGCTTTCCGCGGTCGCGCCCTCCTGGCGTGCGTTTGCGATCGAGGGGCGTGCCAAATACCTCGGGATCTTCCTTGGCCCGTCGGCCTCCTTGGCTGACCGACGGCACGCCCCTGGGCAGAACTGGTGGCAGCGCGCGCACTCGCTTCAGCAGGTGCATTCTGGAAGCGATGTCACGGCTCGTCTCTATAACACGTCTGTCTTGTCTACGCTGAGCTATGTGGCCAGTTTTTTGCAGTACCAGCATCCATCGTTCGCCGTGAGCACTACATTTCCACAAGATGCTAGATCTGCTGCCGAATACATCCCGCAAGGTTGACCTTCTCGCGATGGCGGGTTGGTCGCTGCCTCCTGTATTTCGCTCAATTCAGGTCACGTCTGTCGTTGTTGCCGCTCGTTCTGCATCGCACACTTTGGCCGAGCTATGGGAGCCAGATTTCTCTGGGCTCTGCGACACAGCGTGCGAGGAAAGCACTGGTCACTCTTTCCATCGCTGGTTGGGCGGACTGTGGTCTCCCAGCTTCCGGGAGCAACCGCGCGCCATTGTGCAGTATTACACCCAGCTGCGAGACGCGCAGCGCACTACCCCATTCACACCAGCGATGATGCAAGCCGCTCGCCGCGCAGCGCAGGCGGACAAGGCTTTGGAGTTGGAAGCCCGGCCGCCGCGCCGCCACCACTTTCAGAGAGCCTTGGCGCCTTCCCTCCGCAAGTCCGCATTCGCCTCGCCATTCGTGGCCACCCTCACGAAGCCGATTGGCGCGTGGGGTCTACAGATTGCACCCGAGTCACTGTCCGAGCGATGGGAGTCGCTCACCAATTCCTTGCGTAGCGTTCGCCCAAGCTGGCGATGGGCTACACTCAAGACCTTGGCCGGCAGGTGGACGACCACCGCCCGCATGCACATGCTCGCGCCGCGCAGCTGCGTATTCAGCTGTTGCGAGCAGCCAGACTCATTCCCCCACTACCTTTCCTGTCCTCGCCTCTTGAGCCTCCTCTGGTCCCCTGATCCCCCACCCATCATCAGCGCGCTGTCGAGATGTGGGCGTGGGCCCCGCAGCAGCCTACCCGCCTGTGCCGAGCGATATGTCGCTCCGGGCCACCATCCGACGCATAGTCTTTGCGCTCCACTTCTAAAATAAGTACAGAACGGCCACGGTCAGCCAGCCAAACGCGTTGCTGGCTGCTGCCCGTGCTCTCGTCGTGCGCTAGCCAAATCGCACGGTGGTCGAGCCCTCTGAGGCCCAGGAGACACGTTCGCCTCAGGCTACCCGCGCTCCTCCGCCTTTTCCTCCTCCTCCTCCTCCTCCTCCTCCTCCTCCTCCTCCATTGTCTCCTCCTCTACCTCCTCCTCCTCCTCCTCTTCCTCCTGCGTTTCCTCTTCGTCGTCGTCGTGGCGGTGGTGTCGGTTGGAGCCGTCAGGGGGTCTGAGGTGGCCAAGCGCTGGTTCTGGCCAGCGGGACGGGGGTGCAGCTTCGAGGTTCTGGGTTCGGAAAAGGTTTGGTGTTTCTTCTGGGCCCCAGGACAGTGAAGCATTCATCCAGGGTGACAAACTGTATCAGATGGACCGCAGGAGAGGTCCAGGGACAGACTGGGAGCGGATTTGGCCTCATCCCCCCTCCTGACAGATTTTCTGAGTTTTTTCTTGGGTCGTAGATGCAATACCGCACCACTACATTCGCAACGTGGCAACGACAGGCCGGCGACAAACATACAACACACTGCGACGCGCCACGTGGCAAAACCGCACAACGAAACAACAACGACTCTATTGCACTCGACGTGGCAATGCCGCGGAGGCGAACACCTACACCAACGACCTAGTCGGCACGCGGCTCCACCGCGGACCGACGACGATGCCGAAGTGTGGGAGGCCTGCAGTGGCGGGCTGGCTCGCGGTTTATGCTTAAACTGCTACGAGTCCGCGGGCGAAACGCTCTTCATTCCGTGCTCGGGAGGGTCTCGCGGGGCCCAGTTTTTTCTCTCGCACCCCCGGACGGGGACAGCAAAGCAAGGGGAAACGAGAGGGGAACGAAGCAGGGTAGGAGGGCGGGACGATTTTGGGGTCCCAAACAGTTCAGACGATAGAAGCACCCAAGCAAACCTGGAGATTCCGTTGTGGACTTCCCAGCGCATCCAACATTGTTTTCTGATGATCCGTATTTGGTTTCCCTCTCTTCCTTTCGCTGTTCCTCCCGCTCTGTTTCCTCGTCGCGTTCGTTTTGATTTGTTTTTCGCTCTCCAGCGCGCGGCGATTCGGCGATGGCTTCGGCAATGGGTAGCAGTCTTTTGTTGCGAGGACGAGCAATCCACCCGTGGAGGTTTGCAAGACATGAGCTGGCGGGGGCTAGAGCAGACCTCCGCGCATCGATGAACATGTGCGACGTGGCGCGCAAGGCGCGCGCGCGCATGCGAGCCATCGGTGGCCCTCCCAGGCTCGCTTCTTGCTCACGCTAAGGTTGGCATCTCGCTGGACGTATCGATGCGGCTCCCCGTGAAACCGGAAAGGTAGCAATTGCCAGCACACGGAGTACATCTCCAACCGTGATACATGCAACTACAATCACCAACGCATCCAAGAGCCTGAACTTCTGAATTTCTTTACAGGCCTCAACGGTTTTTGTTTATATTCCGCGGGTCCACGGTTCATCCGGTTGGCCAAACGTAGCATTCTATTCAGAGCGCCCGATGTGCCTCTTCGCGTCATGTCCGTCGTAACCCAAATTCCGCGGATGTGTTTTCGAATATTTTCAGCAACGTTTTCTTTATTGTGCTTTCTTCGACCCTAACTTAACAACGCACAGCGTCGCGAAGTGCACTTCCTGATGTTGGCTTCTAGTGATTGTCCCTTGTCTTTGGCTTCTAGTCATTGCCCATTCTCTGTATATCGTAGCCTCTTTGTCGGAGTGCGTGATCTTGTTTGCCGCAGCCTCCGCCCTGGCCGCTTCCGCAGGCCAGCACGTGCGACACCATAGTTGACGCAAGTACAGTCGGGGCCCTGAAGAAGGAACCCTTTTCGTTGGGGAGGGGCTCCGCGTTCCTTAAGTGTTTCGCAGCTTGCCTCAGGTTTTCCTGATGTTTTCGATCGGGAATCGAAGTTTAACTCATGGAAAAAAGGGGCCTCGTTCCTTATTTGGGGTTCCTTAGGTCAAACCCCCGACTGCAGCACCGCCTGAAATGACACCTAAGCGGGGGTGACCCAGTACCATCGTGTACGGATTGCGCAGTGTGTTTTATTTACGGACAGTGCAGATGTTCGTGCCATGTTGTACGTACCCTCATACAGACTAGATCCACACCGCTGCCTCGTGAACACGGTATCCATTACGTTGCTCTTGAAGCTTGGTGGAACCACGAGCATCAACGAACTCAGATCTTTTATCTGTGAAAACGGCCTTCGTCAGGAAACAGCCTTTTCCTAAACAAACATACTTTTGTTGAAGGGGCCCAGTCGTCAAACTTAGGATGACAAGTTACCCCGCGCCGACGTTCCACCGACGGCATTGGCCGCGGCGCGGCCAGAAGACGCCTCCAGCACCCACCTGTCCTTTTGGCTACATCGTGTGTGAATAAAGTACAGGGTGCATCGGCAAGCTCTGTGGCGACGGGCGCAATCAATGTAATGATAGTGCTGCCTGTAGGATAATGCAAGATGTGTTTGCTGGTTTCTTGACCTGTCGCTGCCAGGATCTGATTCGTGTTGCTGCCGACGTCTAATAGAGCTCCCACCATCTTCCTTCCACCGCATATGACGTTAGCCATGCGCTAATCTGTGCTATACGTTCCAACAAACCGTTCGTGTGCTGTTGGCCGCAACCAAAAGAGACGAAAGGGATGCGAAAGAGAATACGGTTGACGATGATGATGGAGGTGCTGCTGCTACTGGTGATGATAACTACGATGATGATGATGTCGATGAGGATGATGGGGAGGACGGATAATTGTCGATGACAGGACAGTTTGGAAGTACAGGGAGAATGGGGAATTAGAAGGAGGCTGTACCGACGACGGCGCAGAGAGCGACGAGGGGAAGGAGGGTAGAGAAATCACGTGTTGGGACCATGTGGCGCAGAGGCCCCTTGCCGTTGCGCCGTCGACGCAGCCCCTCGCTGAGGGAAAATTCTGAATATCTTGTTCGCGGGTCTTGTAAATTGACGAAGACGCCCGAAGGGCGATCCGAGCGCCTCTGCGAGCTCGTCAACCTCAGCTGCTATCCTTCTCCCCTCCCTGTCGCATTCTTGTTAATGTGTCGGCTCCTCCTCCTCTTCATTAGTTTCCTTGTTTTCTGTTCCTCATTGTCCTCCCCCCCTCATCCTCGTCCGACTTCCCGTCCCCAAATGTTTTGTTTTTAGAATGAATTTGCAATGCGGTGATTGTGGGGGAGTTCGATTTCAAATTGTTGGAGCTGGAACCGAATCAGTTCCTTGGAAACTCGTTAAACATCCAGTGACACGGCCTGGAACTCTGTTGGCGAAGAGCCGCACAGGGAATCAATTTGTTTCGTGAGCCACAAAGGGAACATGTTCCCACCACAGGGAATCCTTCTGCAATGCGCTGCAAACAACTTGTTCAACTTCGCCACAATGAATCCATGTGTAGCCCGCCAGGAGCGCAATCCTTCTGTCATCCGCCATACAGGGGATTGTTGTACCATCTGCCACAACAAGAAATATCGTTGTACTCCGCCGCAAACAAAATCTAAACTTCATCCGCCATGAACGAAGAAAGCAGATGCAGGCACAGCTACACCAGGTCTTCTGTGTAAAACGAAACGGTTTCTTTGCCTGCGTCGGTTCAGTTGTTCAGCTTTTTGGGTTGGAAGTTTGTTTTTGTTTTAAACTGTACCGGCTCGAATTGTCTAAGCTGTTGTTTTTAAATTGTGTTCAATGGCTTTGGGATAGATGTCAAAGCGTTTCGTCTTACAAATTTGACATCGTCTGTTTATGGCATTGACGCAACCGTGCCTGTATATGGTTTCTCCACAGCTCGCGGAGTCAAAAAGGATTCCTGTTGCTGCGTGTTGCACGAGGATTACTTTGTGGCAGAGTGCAGTAGGATTTCTTTTGTAGCGGATTGCAGAGAATGTTTCTGTGGTTGGATGCACAAGCATTCTTTCAGTGGTTTAACAACCAAGGGTTCTATGCTAGGCAGATTGCAAAGGATTGTTGCAGTGGCAAAGTATGAACGGATCTTCTTCGCCCCCGAGAATGAAAGGATGCATCCCGTGGTGGAGTACGACAGGATTCCGAGCAAACGATTGCCAAGTGTTTGCGTGTTCGATAAATTACAGTCTCAATTCGACGCCCTGGAAAAATCATAGGGAGGCATCCGAGTCAACCGACAGGTTTGCTTGGGGACAAATGATTTAGTCCCCCTGCCCGTCTCCATTGCGAAGCGGGTCAAGGCTCATTGGGTTTTGCGATCGCCCTCAGAGGTGATCGGCCGTTGCGTGCACAAGCCGTGAATTACAGTGAGCGGCTTGAATAAGGAACACTTATTTTTCAAAAGGGGCTCGGTCGTTCCTTAGGCTTGCATGAGTTATTTACAGTTCCTTATGCGTCATTTGTTATTGATCGTTTATTATGCGTTATTCCTTGGGATAAAAAAGGGGCTTCGTTCCTTATGTATCGTTCCTTAGGTCAGGCCGATGACTGTAGAGCTCGTTTTTCTAAACCTCCCAGAGCCTGAAGTTTACGGCACAGTTAAACATGATGATCAGCCGCAACAGCAACCATCAGCCGCCGCCGTGCCCATGACGCAGTCTTCCGGCCTCTTGCAAGAGCCACGGATCGGCTTCGGCGCCGTCGTCGTCGACGCCAGAGTGTGTGGCGCCCGCGGCAGTTCTCGGCATGCTCGTTGGGATTAGGCGGCTTTCGAGCCTCGAGATATGTCCAAGCAGCTGCGCCTCGCCGAGGGCGTGCCACAGAGCACGGAGGTGCGACCCGAAAACTCCAGAGGCTGGACCGACCCTCAGGTCTTGGCGTCGTATGTTGTGGCGCAGCGGGCGATTTCGCCTTGCTTCGGACCTTGGGGCCCTCACGGATCGATGCGGCACGAAGCATGCCCGAGAGAGATGGGGCTTAGGGTTCCGCTGTATCGGATGCAGTTACTGGGAGGTGAAATTCTGACTGTCTGCCCTGGTCCGAATTCTGACTGTCTACCCCGCTTCATCCGGTTTTATCATATTAAATCTGGCTTGATCCCGCTCGATCCCGCAAATCCGCGGCTTGCTCCGACGTAGCAGCCCCCCGATGGGGTCTGGCCCACGAGCGCGGGCAGAACTTTTGTCCATATCCACCGCAGCTTTGAGTTCTGGGCTCCCTTGCCAAGAAAACTGAGGCGCACTGGATATGGAAAAACCCTTGGCCTTCTGACGCCACTTCCCGGAAAGTCCAAGCTGCGTCGGGTACGGACACGCGCTTTGCCCCCACTGAGGATATCCGGGCGTGCCTCTTCCTCTTCCTCGGCCTGGCCGGGCTGGGCAGCAGCGCGGCCTGCAGCAGGGCGTTGGCCGCGTGCCTCTGGAGGGACCCGGCCTTCTGGAGGGTCTGTCGCGCCAGCTTGAAACACACACGCACACACGCACACACACCAACACACACACACACACAAACACCAACCTACACCAACACACACGCACACGCACACGCATACACACAGCGGGCTCATTTCGACTCCTCCGATTTGGTCCGATCCGATTTCTATTGTTTGCAGTGCCGATTCGTTTTGGTTTCGGGTTCCGATTTTGATTTCTTGTTCTCAGAGGAGGCCTTACTTGCCCGCCGTCTTTCACTGGCTCGACTTCTCCTGACTTGGCTTCCGATTTCCGCCGACCCGCCTCGTTTCGATCGCCGACCCCTACTCTTCGATGCCGTTCTGGGCTCTCCTGTCCCTGTCCTCGCGGTTCGAACTTCGAGGTTCGAGGGCCGAACTTCGAGGATCGAGGGCTTCTGTTGGCCTCCAGGGGTCCCTGGGGCTGCTCGTCCCCGCGGCTGGCTCCACCCCGAAGTTCTGCCCAGCGCGCACCCCAGGGGAGGTCTGTGGGCCGGCTCTTGACCCCTGGGCCCTGCGACCGGCACCGCCTCACTCTCGGCCCCCCAGGCCCCTCACGCACGGAAAAACAGCAAGATCGAGGTTTTCCGTGCGTCTGGCCTCTAGGGGCCTTGTCTCGGCCCCGAGACCGTGAATATATATATAGAGAGAGAGAGAGAGGGAGAGGGAGAGAGACAGAGAGAAAGAGAGAGACAGAAACAAACCGATCCGAGACGAGAACATGACCTCTGGATGTGGTCCAGAAGTGTGGACATCGTTGGTCTGGGTCTGCGACCGGCATCGCCTTCCCCCCATGAGATCTTGGCGTCGGATATGTTTCACAGCGGGCGATGTCGCCTTGTTTCAGGCCCCGGGGCAATCACTGAACAAATGCGGCAGGAGGCTGCGGTCCAGGGCTCCGGGTGAGTTTTGCGCACGCTGCCACATTTTTGCTCGTGGCGTCGGCTCTCAGTGTGCCCCCAGGCCTCCGAGAAGTAGGAGGAGGAGGAGGAGGAGGAGGAGGAGGAGGAGGAGGAGGAGGACGGCGGTTAGGAGGAGGAGGAGGAGGAGGAGGAGGAGGAGGGAGGAGGAGGAGGAGGAGGAGGAGGAGGAGGAGGGGGGACGCTTTTGTTTCCAATCATGGCGTCGTTCTTCGACATGTCTCGGCCTCGTGGGGCCTGTGGCCAGGCACCGGCCGCCTCGGTAAGGGGTCCTGTGCGGAGGACCTGTCTCCTGGGACGCGCCCGAGAGTTCGAGGACCCTGCATCTGAGAGGTCACACATCGTCGGAGGTCTGGGTGCGGTAGGTTCGCGTCGTGTCGAACGGCGGCGACCCCGCCGCCTGCAAACAACGTCGAATGCGGCGGGCGACCCAGAGTCGGTCGGTGTTGAACGATTCGACGTCTCGGATGAGGCCAATCGTTCAGGGTCGAACGATCCCCGCGGAGTCAGGAGCCAGCGCCGAAGTTGGCACGACACGAGCCCGCCGCGTTCGAATCAGGCAGTGCCACGGGGGGGGGGGGCTCGCCAGCCAGGGGGGGGTCGCCACCCCCTCCTTCCTCTGGCAGGCGAGGGTGGTCGAGGAGAGCAGGGCTCGAGCTGAGCGGTGTGCTGTGGCGATGTCATGGGCCGTCTTCGTTTCTCGAGCTCGTCCCGCTGCAGAAACGCAGGAGCGGAGCCAGAGCGAAGGAAGACAGAGGCAACGCGAGAAAACGGAAGCTACGGTCTGGCTCGAGCCCTGTCGAGAAGGAGGGGTGACCGAGGATCGAGCTGTTCTGCCCTGCGCTGTGCGATTGTGGGGCTGTATGGGGCGTTCTTCGCTGTCCCGGCTCACCCTAGCCCTCCGCTCGGCTTCTGTGCTTTCCTTCGGCCACCCCTCCCAGGGAGGAAGTCTTACCCCCTCTCGGGCAATGATAGCTGCCGCGGCTCGTGGGAATTCCCCTGGCGCTTCGGGATGCGCGACGGTGAGAATGATGAGAAAGCCTGGGGCGCTTCTGGAGATCCTTGGACGCGAGGAGCCCGCGCGACGACTGCGCAGAGGAAGGCGAAACACAGGGGAGGGGCGCGCTCCTGCCCTCGTTGCCCGCAGTGAAGAGGGCACGCGCGACCTCCCAGGGGGGGGGGCAAGGAAAAGGCGAAGAGCAGGATGGAGGAGGAGGAAGAGGAGGAGGAGGAGGAGGAGGGAGGAGGAGGAGGAGAGGGAGGGGAGGAGGATGGGGCGGAGGAGGAGGAGGAGGAGGAGGAGGAGGAGGAAGAGGAGGAGATGGAGGAGGAGGAGGAGGAGGAGGAGGAGGAGGAGAGGAGGAGGAGGATGGAGAAGGAGGAGGAGGAGGAGGAGGACGACGACGACGAGGAGAGGAGGAGGAGCGGGAGCGAGGAAGTGGAGGAGGAGGAGGAGGAGGAGGAGGATGGAGGAGGAGGAGGAGGAGGAGGACGACGACGAGGAGGAGGAGGACGAGGAGGAGGAGGAGGGGGAGCGAGGAAGTTTTGGAAGCTTCGGGGCGGCGTGCTTGGGAGCCCTCAGGGTGTTCTGGGAGATCCAGCCAGGCCCCACCTCCTGAAGGAGAGGGGGCGTCTCCCTCTAGCATAACCTCATCTCGGAGCCGACTTCCTCCTCCTCCTCCTCCTCCTCCTCCTCCTCCTCCTCCTGCTCCTCCTCCCTCCTCATGCTCCTCCTCCCCTCTTCCTCATTTCTCCTCTTCCTCCTCCTCCTCCATCCTCCTCCTCCTCCTCCTCCGCCTCCGCCTCCGCCTCCGCCTACCCTCTCTCCTCCCCTCCCGCTCCTTTCCCCTTCCTCCTTTTTCCCTCCTCCTCCTCCTCCTGCTCTCCTTCCCCTCCTCCTCCTCCTCTCCTCCTCCTCTCCTCCTCCTGCTCCTTCCTCCTCCTCCTCCCCGTCCTCCTCCTCCTTCTGTTCTCATCCTCCTCCTCCCTTCCTCCTCTCCCCCCCTTCCTCTCTCCTCCTCCTCTTCTTCTTCCTCCTCCTGTTGTTTCTCCTCTGGCCCCTCCTGCTCCTCCTCTCCTCCTCCACCTCCTCCTCCTCCTCCTCCTCCTGCTCCTCCTCCTCCTGCTGTCTCCTCCTCCTCCTCCTCCTCCTCCTCCGCCTCCTCCTCATCTCCTCTCCTCCTCCTCTTCCTCCCCCTGCTGCTCCTCCTCCTCCTCTCCTTCCTCCTCCTCCTCCTCCTCTTCTCCTCCTCCTTCTCCTCCTCCTCATCCTCCTCCTCCTCCTCCTCCTCCTCCTCTCGGTATCCTTAGGTCGCACCCCCGAGGCTGTCGACCCCCTTTGGCCCAGTCGATATCTCAGGGCTCCAGGGCCGAGCTCCAAGCAGGTCTACGGAGGGCCGAGCTCGATGAGGGACCTCGGCCCGGGCCCCCTGTCGGCGGACGCGCTCAGGGACGCTTTCAGGATCGGGGGCGGCAAAGAGGGGGGTCAGGACTAGGGGGGGGTGATATCAGTGCGCGGGCCATGATACGCCCCAGATTTCATAGCGCCGCGTCTTACTGCATTGCGTCCCTGGCCCCCTTGGGCCGCCCACCTGCCGCCGGCCATGATTTGCGCCCCCCCATCTTGGACGCCCCCCTCGCGGCCGCCCCCAACAGGAGGTGGCTGTTCCACCTGGACAGCCAGTGGGCTGCGGACTTCGAGGCGCTCGTGCGCCGCGAGGAGCCGAGGGAGGACAGAACTGCAGGAACAGAAGCGTCCAGAGGACCGCGCAGACTTCTCGGATCGGGGCTGGGCCCCCACTGGCGGTGCCTCCGGGGCCGACCCTGGTTGCGACGATCCGATGCGGCCCGATGCGCCGGTGCTTGCTTGGCACTGTTGTGCATCCTGGCGCAGGCGACCCGTTTCGTGTTTCAATCTCCGCGCCGATGCGGCCCGGTCCGATGCACGTCTCGATTCGATCCGATCTGCCGGTTCGATGCTGACCGACCCTGCCAGCCTCGCCGCCGCCTCCTCCTTCTACCCCTCCTCCTCCTCCTCCTCCTCCTCCTCCTCCTCTCCTCCTCCTCCTCCTCCTCCCCTTCCTCCTCCTCCTCCTCCTCCTCCTCCTCCTCCTTTTCTCCTCCTCCTCCTCCTCCTCCTCCTCCTCCTCCTCCTCCTTCTCTGTGTGGCAGCTGGATGCATGTAGCGTGCCCAGCCTGGGCAAGAGAGCCGGAGGCCCGAGTGGCCAGATGATGCTCCCAGCGCTCGGCCGCCCAACGACGGGGCACGCCAGCTCGCCGCGCGCGTGTCCAGAGCGCGGCCTCAGCGTGCGTTCGGGATGGAGCCTGTCCCTCTACAGTGGGAATTTTCGAAAATAGTCAAAAGATAGTCAGGGGACGACTTCTCGATTATTTTTGAGCAACGTTTGAGCATTTGTCGACAACTTTTTTATTTGTCGTCCAGAATCCGCCTGTAGGGGGACATACCCGACCTAAATCTAGTGCTTCCCGCTTGCTGGCAGCTGCGGACAGGAGCTCCTTGGCCATCGATTCCGACACATTCCTCCTCCTCCTCCTCCTCCTCCTCCTCCTCCTCCCTCCCCCTCCTCCTCCTCCTCCTCCTCCTCCTCCTCCTCCTCCTCCTCCTCCCACTCCTCCTCCTCCTCCTCCTCCTCCTCCTCCTCCTCCTCCTCCTCCTCCTCCTCCTCCCCCCTCCTCCTCCTCCTCCTCCTCCTCCTCCTCCTCCTCCTCCTCCTCCTCCTCCTCCTCCTCCTCCTCCTCCTCCTCCTCCTCCCCCTCCTCCTCCTCCTCCTCCTCCGCCTCCCCTCCTCCTCCTCCTCCTCCCCCTCTTCTCCTCCTCCTCCTCCTCCTCCTCCTCCCTCTACTCCTCCTCCTCCTCCTCCTCCTTCCTCCTCCTCCTCCTCCTCCTCCTCCTCCTCCTCCCCTCCTCCTCCTCCTCCTCCTCCTCCTCCTCCTCCTCCTCCTCCTCCTCCTCCCCCTCCCCCTCCTCCTCCCCACCCTCCTCCCTCCTCCTTCTCCTTCTCATTCTCCTCGCGTGCGGTGAGAAGCTGCGGTCGGGAGCTGCTGCTCAGCGTGCCGCGGCGGCGGCCCCCGCCCGGGCGACGCGCCGCCCCCCTGCGAGCGGACAGCGCGTCGCGAGGCGGGGGCGCTGGGAAAGGCTGGCTCGGTGCGCTGAGGCTTGGTGATCGGGCCGTGGGCCGCGTGGTGATCGCGCCGAAGCGTGGCGAGCCAGAGCCAGCGGCGCGACGCGCGGCGCCACAGTTCCTGACCGTGCGTTGTCCGGAAGGGGAAGACACCGGCACATTTCAAGAGTGGGCCTCTGGGAGCATGTGTGGGACATGTGGGACGCGTGGGGGAAGACGAGCACCAGGGACATCTGCGAAGATATGGGAGACTCTGGGATGTGTGTGTCGTTATTTTTGTGCCCCTGGGCCCCTTCACAATTACCCTGACATCCGTCGATCTGGTGTGTCAATCCGCAGCCCCAGATGTCTCGGCCGCTTGCCCCAGGGGAGTGTCCTCTGCCTGGGATCCGTTTGTTATTCGGGGGCGGCAAAGAGGTGATGACTGGGGGGGGGTATCATGGCGGGGGAATTGAGATCTTCCAAGATTTCATGGCTCCTCTTCTTATTTCCATACGTTCCCTGGCCTCCCCCTGCTCCGCGCACGTGCCTCGGGCCCTGCTTTGCACCCCCGCCCCTCGGACGCCCCCCTCTTGGGCGCCCCCGATGGATGGCCCCCGGGGCCCGGAAGAGGCCCCAGAGGGCGGACATCGCGGAAGAGCCCCCCGCTGGAATAAGTCATGCCTCTCGCAGGAGACATGGGCTTATAGAGGTCACGTGTCGACCCCCTCAGACCTCTCCGGGTGCTGCGTTCTGGCCAGAGAACCGCGGGGCGGAGCCAGCCGAGGGGATGAGAGGCCCCAGGGAAGCTCACGAGAAACCTGGAAGCTCGAACCTCGATCCTCAATCCTCGAAGCCCCGCAGGAGCAGTCGGAGTTCGGCGCGGACCACGCCCTCATCTTCACGGAGGCCACGAGGATCGTGGCTGGGCTCATGCCCTCCGACGGGAGGCAGTGCGTCGCGCAGTTCGTGGCGACGCTGGGGGCGCTGCTGTCGGAGTACGACCCCGCGCAGCTGGACGAGAACGGAGGGGGGCCGGCTGTCTTCCCCGAGAGTTTGGCGTCGCAGCTTGTTTTCGCGACGGAAGTTATCGCCGGGCCTCGGGCCCAGAGACCTTCCCACATTGATCTGGCTGGAAGAATGGCGCAGAGCGATGGGGTCCGGGGCTCCAGGGGGCCTCCTCCTCCTCCTCCTCCTCCTCCTCCTCCTCCTCCTCCTCCTCCTCCTCTTTCTCCTCCTCCCTCCTCAATCCTCCTCCTCCTCCTCCTCCTCCTCCTCCTCCTCCTCCTCCTCCTCCTC